>OZ022498.1:112037233-112327044 GCA_963989385.1 Ctena decussata | reverse complement strand
AAATTTGCATTTATTGCTATTTCTCTGCAGATAATTTGATAAATCTTTTACAGAAATGTTCCTTGAGTAGTTCTGTATCAGCCACATGAAATTTATGTTAATTGCACAATTTGGCTGGTTGCCATGGCAACCGAATGGTTAAAAATAGAAAAAATATTCAAAAATCATCTCCTCAGAAACTATGCAACCAATAAAGCTCAAACTTCACAGAAAGGATCTTGGTACTACCCTCTATAAAAATACTGTTTTTCTTGGCAATTGCTCCAGCAGTTTGGTTGCTATGGCAACTTAAAGTTGCCATTGACTTATAATGGGAAAATGGAAAATTTGCATTTATTGCTACGTCACTGCAGATATTTTGACAAAACTTTCATAGAAATGTTCCTTGAGTAGTCCCAAACCAGCCATATCAAATTTATGCAAATTGAGCTATTTGGCTGATTGCCATTGCAACCGAATGGTTAAAAATAGAAAAAATATTCAAAAATCATCTCCTCAGAAATTATTCAACCAATAAAGCTCAAACTTCACAGAAAGGACCTTGGTACTACCCTCTATTAAATTACTGTTTTTCTTGGCAATTGCCCCAGCAGTTTGGTTGCTATGGCAGCTTAAAGTTGCCATTGACTTATAATGGGAAAATGGAAAATTTGCATTTATTGCTATGTCACTGCGGATATTTTGACAAAACTTTTATACAAAATGTTCCTTGAGTAGTCCCCAACCAGCCATATCAAATTTATGCAAATTGAGCTATTTGCCTGATTGCCATTGCAACCGAATGGGTAAAAATAGAAAACTTTTAAGATATCATTTTTGCAGAAACTATGTGGCCAGTAAAGCTCAAACTTTACAGAAACGATCTTAGTACTAGCCTCTATAAAAATACAGTTTTTCTTGGCAATTGCCCCAGCGGTTTGGTTGCTATGGCAGCTTAAAGTTGCCATTGACTTATAATGGGAAAATGGAAAATTTGCATTTATGGCCATGTCACTGCAGATATTTTGACAAAACGTTTATAGAAATGTTCATTGAGTAGCCATATCAAATTTATGCAAATTGAGCTATTTGGCTGATTGCCATTGCAACCGAATGGTTAAAAATAGAAAAATTTTAAAATATCATTTTTGCAGAAACTGTGGCCGGTAAAGCTCAAACTTTACAGAAACGATCTTAGTACTAGCCTCTATAGAATTGCTGTTTTTCATGGCAATTGCTTCAGCAGTTAGGTTGCTATGGCAACTTATAGTTTCCATGAACCTATAATGGGAAAAATGGAAATCCGCAATTTTTGTTATCTCACTGCAGTTACTTGGATTTTTTTCCTACAGAAATGTTTCTTGAGTAGTCCTCTATGATTCATATTCATATTAATTTTGTCCAAATCACCGAATTTGATTAGTTGCCATGATGGCAACATAAAGGAAATTTTTTTTGAAAAAATATTCAAAAATCTTTCCTCCAAAACTGTATATTGGGATGAAGCTGATTCTTTGCATACATGTTCATGACATTATAGCCACTACATAAATATTGTTTTCTATTATTGTTGCCCACGTGGTTTCATTGCTATGGCATTTTAAAGTTTCCATAGACTAACAACTCAGTCAAAGTTGAAATTAGGCCACATTGTACAATTTACTTTATAGAGTTACCTAC
Organism: Ctena decussata; assembly: GCA_963989385.1. Taxonomy (NCBI): domain Eukaryota; kingdom Metazoa; phylum Mollusca; class Bivalvia; order Lucinida; family Lucinidae; genus Ctena; species Ctena decussata. The sequence continues at coordinate 112,325,385 of OZ022498.1, read as the reverse complement.
CCTTGAGTGCTGACGATGAATGGACTCAGGTGAGCTACAGGACCAATGGTCCTCTGGTTTTCTAATGGGGGCTCATTTCTGTGTGAATTAGAATCCTGGTAGCTTCGTGGGTCAAGTGCTGGCCTACTCAGCTAGGGGCCCGTGTTCGACGGCGGCTGGAGGCGAAAAGTTTTTCAACCGGAAACGGAGTTCAATTGCTCAGAACCTTTCATAATATGACTGAAGTTATATACATGTATGTACTGTCGAAAAAAGAAATCGCACGTTCTCCATCTTCTAGTCTCTTACGATCACAGTTTCAAAGAGTTTTGTCGATCTTATATCATGATTCAAGGATGAAATAGATCGCTCTGTCAAAATAAGTATAAATACATTCAACTCTTGATATCTCGAAGTCGAACTTCATCTCAAACTACTGATATCTCAAAATGAAATTTTCTGGTCCAAGAAAATTTACTTGAGATACCAGTAGTTTGAAATACCCAGAGTTGAAATGTAAAGAAAAAAATGGAAATAAGTTCAAACTGTAATCTATTATGTTGAGATAACGGGAGTTAACTGTATGTCAATGAATCTGTAATTCATTTCGATATCCCAATCAGAAATCTGTTTTTCTTACTTTCTAGTGGTATTGCAACTTATACCTGGTCCCTTCTCTTGTTTTATATTACAAAATACACTCGACTTATTCGTGTTTGCATCTGTAGAACGCGACAGAAAAAAACAAAATTTACTAGGTACATACCCAGCAGGCACATGACTTTGAAATTCGTCGATGCGACGTAATGCTGTCGCATCGACGTCAGTGCGACGTCATTTTGACGTCATGTGTCCGCTGGGTAGTTGTCAGTCACACATTTCCTCTTCTCTTTCAGCATTGGATGACAAGGCAGTGACGTCATTTACGGAGACCAGCGCCAGTATTGTATTTCCAAAAACTTTGCTCTTTGAGGCTATCCATGTACAAATCATTTGCGCGGAGGAACTTTTTGAGCTTCACGTTGATCTAGACAAATGGCGTTTTTCGAATGAAATTTTCCCTGTTAAACAATATCTATTTTATGTTCCACCTAACAATGAAATAGGTCTTAGTTCTCTAGGAGAATCACAGTTTCACGTGTTTGTTAACTTGACCGGAACTACTTTTTCTTTCGGAATGCTTGTGGCAGATGTGGTTGGGAAGAAACAAGAGCGGCAAAGAAAACAGCTGTTCACTCATTCATCGTTCTCTTTCTTACCAGACAACAAATTTAAGAACCTACGTTTGAAAACATTAAAGCAAACTTCGAATGAAAAACATTTTGATGTCATTCTGCGAGAGCCAGCTCTTCATAAATATGGCGGAATTCTGTCACTCCTGGCTGCCTGTCCTACTTCTAACTCAGTTATAAAGCGTATGGATATGAAGCAAACAATACATATTCATCCAACAGCAAAACCTGTACTTCCGGTGGGGTTTCTGAGCTTTGCAGATATTAACACTCCCTCAAACATATATGTCAGTAAATCTGGCAAGGCCTTTATTAGGTGCAAGGCCATTGGAAATCCTACGCCCTCTTTGACATTGACTAAATCCAACGAAAATGCTGCTATCAGCCAGAATTCCGATTCTGATTGGGTGCCATCATATGTGACATCACTTCCGTTTGAAATCACCAAGACTTTTCAGTTTATTAATGTCAATACTTCTCATTATGGATCATACGTTTGCAATGCGAAAAATGGAAAACATTCTGTACAGAAGAAGTATAACCTGTTGGAAGCATAATTCTTTTGAGAATAATGACATTTTCAAGGGAAGCAATAAGTATGTAGTTTTCAGTTTTGTCTGTAGGAATTACTCTTAGAAGAAAGAATTTATTTGCTAATGGCAAAATCTATATATAAGGATAAACCCAAGTTTGAAAGGGCCTGCTCAGCCGGGTAGATAAACAGCAAGGGCGTAGCTACCTATACGGCAAATACGCAAGTGCGTATTGAAATTTTGTCAAAATTGACAAAATTTCAAAACGCACCTGCATATTTGCATGCTGAATATTTATAAAATAGACAAGATTTCAATACCAATTGCCAAAGTGGCTAAAATACTAGCTTTACCTTCAAGAAGTAGAGAATAAAACATGGTTGAGCGTATTATGAAATTGCCCCTAGTTACGCCCCTGAACAGGATGCCACAAAACTTGTTCCCCTATGTAAAAATGGCAGGAAAACATGGAGGTTTAACCATACAGCTAGTATTTTGGTGAAACACATGAAGTATAAATCAGCAGAAACATTCTGTTGAAACAAAGTAGCGTCTAAGTAGCGTTCCTTTTGTAAAAATGGCCGGAAAATATTGCGGTGTACCAGTCCACCTTAAATGTCATTTCACTGTAGTAAATTCCCACTGAAAACACAGTTTCGAATCAACGTTAATTCAATGTTTATGCAATGTGCCTGTTATAGCCCAGCGGGTCTGCGACGCTTAAATATTTGAGTACTTGCATCGACGTTGATCATCAATACAACGTTGGTTCAATGTTAAATACATTCTGTGATGGTCCTTTTTTACTTAGGCGTTGACAGAAGAATTTTGTGTTATCAAAGAAAAACATGACTTCGTGATACCACCTTTTACTTTAAAGCCTGTATGATCAAGGTCATCATATATTTTGTTTCAATCCTATATAAATTCACAGAAAGAGATTGTTTCTGACAGCATAGCCTGCTGTTCTTAACGCTAACAACAGGCGACAAGGAACTGGCATTTGATATATCTGCGCTATTTACGACGCATATCCGCGTGACTATAGCATACGTGAGCTCATAGGTATCATAAGCACAGTATCCGAACGCACTGTACCATCTCCTCCGGTTTTCATAGTGTTGAATCGAGAGTACAGAATTCGCTTATAACCAGTAGCCGGAAATCATTATATTTTGAGTTTTTATCCGGAATCTACTGCGTCATTTATAGTTATTCAGCTTTGAAAATGTAAAGGGGTAAGTTTAATATAATTTTCTCTTCGGTCTTTTACTTTATTGCCCTGTACAATGAAAAACTCCTTGCCGTCGCAGATTTTTTTTTTCAGAACAGCTTAATTTAACACGAGATTGTGTCGTGCAAAACTTAGCTATCATTCTTTTATCAAAACTAATAAACTGTAGATTGATAACGCCTTCCGTTTATTCTAAAGATTTTTTATAAAACATGTAAGAAAATGCTCAAAATGGTTTAAGAATCATGCCAAGGGCGATTTGAAAACTGCACTAATTACTACCCACCCATACACGACATTGTACAGGGTAATAAAGTAAAAGACCGAAGAGCAAATTATATTAAACTTACCTCTTTACATTTTCGAAGCTGAATAGCTATAAATGACGCAGCAGATTCCGGATAAAATCTCAAAACATAATGATTTCCGACTACTGGTTATAAGCGAACGTTTGTACTCTCGATTCAACGCTATGAAAACCGGAAGAGATTGTACATGTAGTTCGGATACTGTGATAAGTTCAAGTACAGGTAGGGATTCCATAGGATTTTATGCTACGAGCTTTTACATCCGATACATTTGAATGAAAGCAGATTCAAAGCAGGCACACGTCAATTTGACGTCGTATCGATACCATTTTGACGCCATGTGCCTGCTGGGTTTGTTCCATGATACGATCCATATTTAACAGTTTTATATAGCCCATGCTAGTCCGATCATCAGACTGGCATTAAACGACCTGGTATTGACTGTGATACAATGCATGAATGGTGAGACTCGTATGTACCCTGCAGGCGCACAACGTTAAATCAACGTTGAATTAACATTGATTCAACGTCATGACGTTGAATCAGCGTTGATTCATTGTTGATTCAAGGTTGTGTACCCAGTGCATGAACAGAAATCATCTCATATCCTCGGAACCCACCGTAATCCAGACATCCGAGAAGCACGTTAAAATGTAATAGAACACTGCAAAAATTACGTCATTTAGGCCAAGTTTAAAAATGCGGTTCAGCCTTGTGCCCTATTGGTACACTAGGACTTCTCTCCTGTACGAATTCAAATAGGTACCGTAACAATTTTTGTTTAATAATGAATTAATTGTATAACAAAAAGTGTTACAGTACCTCTTTACTATCACATTTTGCGGTATCAATTTTTGTGTCCTGAATGCATCTAACAAACGGTCAGTAAATGATATTTGGAGGAAAAAGTAAGGTTAAGACATCCGCGAATACCCTAGCCTGTTCGGAGCACATTACCAGATTTAGGTCATTTGTGAAAAAGTGGAGGGCAAAAAAATGATTAAATTTTTTATTACTCAATAAATTTTCACGAAACTTTGCATACCTTAATCTATTACTCATACGAACTCAGGCAAAGAAATTCAGAATTTTTTGACAGGTAAATAAAAAATTGTCAGACCAACTACATGTTAATAATGTCTTTAATCTTTCAGACCGTACGCTTGTTTGGTGCAGTTTTTGGAACAGCCAGTGTTGCAAAGAATATTAATATGCATCCCTTATATGGGCATTTAATACTCCCTATTAAGGAGAGACATATAGAAAATCATTTTCAAGTGATTGGCACATTAATGCTAAAGCCTCTTAATTACCTAGTGAGCACATTTCAGACCACATGGTAATTCGTGAATGAATAATAGTATTAGTATAGTAACTATAGAAGCAACAATGGCTGTTGTACCTTTATGGTTGCCTCCCATGTAAGACTAGCATAAAATAGAGATGAAGAATGGTATCAATTAATAAAGAAACTTTTTATTTAAAAGTAAAAAATTCTGAATTTCCTGGCCTGAGTTCGTATGGGTAATAGAGTAAGACATGCAAAGTTTCATCAAAATTTATTCACTAATAAAGGAATTGAATCAATTTTTGGCCCTCAACTTTCTCACAAACGACCTATACATGGTTGTTTGATACATTGTAAAAAGAAACTCCTGAAATCGTATAACGGATTTTCGAGTAACAGTGGCTTTGTTGACACAAAGTGGCAGTTTGACAGTGAATGAGTGTGAACACTTACCAGTAATAGCTACATAGGTCATTTTGTACGACTACATGTAATCTTTGCCCTTCCCCCTCCCCCAAGTGTTTACCTCACGAAGTGAGAAATGTTTTGTTATCATTATTATTATTATTATCTATTTATTTTTTCGCAAAACGTGATTGGAGAGCTAACGTCCCACCTGGTAAATTGTGTGGCCATCTGGAAATTAAAAATTTAAGTTTCTGTGAAAAGTGTAATATTTGCGATCCATGTGTATGTAATGCCTATTTGCGTATAAAGTTTTATAAATGGCCAGAAGACATGGGAGTTAGCATAAAACTCATGAAAATGGCCAAACCAAAATTTCGTTTTGGCCACTTTCAAGAGTTCTGTGACAAAACTACTATTTGGTCACTTGCAGGAGAATTTTTTTCACATATAATCGAAAAGGGTCAGACGTTTGACCCTGCTGGTGTCTCAGATATTATATCATATTATTTTGATATTTCCACCTGCCAGCAGAACATCACAGCAACATAAAAAAGTTAAAAACAGTTTATGCGCATAAATGAAGTTTATAGTTCCATAACCCAAATACTCCTCCAAAAATTCTGGCAAGTGTGTTTAAAAACTAAGCCAGGTGAATATACCTGTAGCTATAAATACTTGTAACCGATTTGGTATTAAAAAACAAAAAACAAAAAAAAAAAACAGACATATATCAGAGAGAAAAAATTATAGGATTGTATGTAAAAGTGAATGATAAATCTAAATGATATAAAGAAAAATCATTGAACATTCTTTCCATTTATAATATATATATGTATTTTTTTTATTTCTAATCAGATAGTTTCTTAACTACATCTAAGATGTTTTGCTGAATTACATACATCGTACATACCACGCAATAAATACATATGGCACATTTTAACAATATTAAAAAAAGACCACGTCGCCATTTCCAAATAACATCTCTTTACTAAATTTCGTAAGAGTCATAAAATATGTGTATTTTATTTAACATAAACAAAATGCTACATTTGTAAATATTTTTCCACTGAACTTAAATAATAATAACAGTAATAAAATCTGAGTTCATTGCAGTAATTCGCATCATAAGCGTTTGCAGGTATGATGTTAGACACAAGCACATCTCTGTTCTATAATTCCACATATCTCTTGAGTTCTTAAAGAGAATTCATCTGCAACCACCTGCAGCCTCTCTATTGAGCTCTTATCGGTAGCACAGGTAGTTTTTCTCAGCTTTGATATATCGCACAGCTATTTCCAGACCAAATTGCGTAGAATCAGTCAGATTAGACTTATGGAAGCCTAACTGGGATATAAGAGAACAGTTTGGAACGATTTTAGGACAAAGGAAGCTTAATGCTGAATTTAAGATGAATGGGTAAACTTTCAGGAAAAGTAGTTCTGCATTTTTTATTTCATCGCTCTTATTAATGGGGTCAACTTTTAAAGGAAAGAATTTGCTCCCCTTGGAGCAAATTCTGTCCTTTAAGAGTAGACCCGATTTAGAATAGCTACGGTCTCCAGGGTAACAAAACTGCAAGTCACAAAATTTGTTTCCCTTTGTAATAATGGCAGACACACGTCGAGTTGTATACTACAATACTTATACATCTTAATGTAGATCAGGAATTAATAAAATCAAATCCCACACCCCGCTCTCAAAACCAAAAGGCAAAGAAGCGCACACACAAAAATTGACAAACCGGTTCGCGAAAGAAACGCACGGTAAACCGAATGAGCAGCTTTTTCCCAAACAGGTGGTCATTTTAGCTACCGTTATATATAAAAACAACAGCAACATCTGTTTTTACCCTTTTTTTTATTTGAAATTACAAAACAAAACAGAATACAGAATGGATAGCTATTCAGAAGTCAAGACCGCTAGAGACCATAGACAAGCCGACATAACAACATGTATTACTGAAGAACCATAACAGAAGTACCGCCTTGGAACGGTCAGTAAAAAATACTATGGGCGAGTGTGGGGCGGGGGGGGGGGGGGGGGCGGGGGCTTTAATTAGTTTTACTCTAGTTTTACTATATCCAAACCTCGCCCATCGCCCCCGTTATGGTTCATCTCAAGCAAAACCATTACAACCCACAGAACTGACCAACAAAAGCATTCATTTGGACAATAAGAACAAATTATACGAGAGACATTAAACATTTTTACCTATTTTCTGTTGTCATTTTTAATCGGTAATAAAATGAGGCTGTGAAACAACAAAAGAAGCGTCGTGAGAATAATAAGAAGAAGAAGGAAGAATGAGGAGGAGGAGAAAGATAGGAAAAGCTGATAGAAGCAGCAGGAGAAGAAAAAACTATGATAATGGTGGTAATGGTGATAATGATGATAATGATGAAGCCCAGCAACAAACGGTTCTTTATTGCAATGAACTTTTTTTAATTTAGAGACCCGCTGAAAAATTATCGGAAAAGGCCTAGACTACATGTAATTTATTTTTATTGCATGAATAAATTCTGCTAAGATGGCGCCTACAGTAACACTAACGTTCAGTAATTATTCATTTTGGTTCAAAGTAATGGCTCTACGGCTACTTGGCTATGGAAACATTTTCCTTAACATTTTATACGGTAGTTCACTATTATGTTATTTCTTCTGGACGGCTGGTCGTCGTCCATACACCTGCTTATGAGTACCTGTGAATCAAACTCAATTTATGGTGGAAAGAAACGTTGTCTTTCAGTCAAGCCATGGCGTTGAATCAACAGTGATCAACGTACGCTGATTCAGTGTTGATGTTGATGTGTGGGCAGTCTACTGGGTCAGGCGACGGCCAAGTATAAATGTTCAAGTGGACAACAGCATTTCGGTAGAACAAAACAAGAGAGAAAAGGTTCTGTGTCAGAGCTATATTGTTGCAGCTAGCACTCCACAGCGACGTGGGCTCCGTTTTTAGCTCACCAGAGCCGAAGGCTCCGGGGGAGCTTATAGGATAGGCAGTGGTCCGGCGTCGGCGTCGTCGTCGTCGTATGTCGTCGTCGTATGTCGTCGTCTGTCGTCCGTCAACACTTTTAAACGACATCTCCTCTGAAGCCACTTGCCCGATTGGGCTCAAATTTCATCTGTGGCATCCTTTGGATGGGGGATTGAAAGTTTGTGTTTTTTATGAAAATTGGCCTTTTAGTTTGGTTGCTATGGCAACTTAGAGTTCCCATTGACTTATAATGGGGAATGTTGAAAAATGGCATTTTCTGCCAGGCCATTGCAGATATGTTGATAAAACTTTTATAGAAATGTCCTTTGAGATGTCTTCTATCAACTATATGTTTTTTGGCCCACTGCTCCTTTTTATTGGTTGCCATGGAAACCGAAATGCAAAAAAATGGAAATAATACTTAAAAAATTATCTCCTCTGAAGCCACTGGGCCAATAAGGCCCAGATTTCATCTGTGGCATCCTTGGGCTTGGGGATTGAAAGTTTATGTTTTTTATGATCATGGGCCCTTTAGTTTGGTTGCTATGGCAACTTAGAGTTCCAATTGAATTATAATGGGGAAAATTGAAAAATATCATTTTCTGCGAAGCCATTGCAGATATATTGATAAAACTTTTATAGAAATGTTCCTTGAGATGTCTTCTATCAGCTATATATGTTTTTTGCCCACTGCTCCTTTTATTGGTTGCCATGGAAACCGAAATTAAAAAAAAATTATCTCCTCTGAAGCCACTGGGCCAATAAGGCCCGGATTTCATCAGTGGCATCCTTGGGCTGGGGGGTTGAAAGTTTATGTTTTTTTATGAATGTTTTTATGAAATCCGCCCTTTAGTTTGGTTGCTGTAGCAACTTAGAGTTGCATTGACTTATAATGGGGAAAATTGAAAAATGGCATTTACTGCCAAGCCATTGCATATATGTTGACAAAACTTTTATAGATTGCTCCTTGAGAAGTCTCTTATTAGCTATGTGTTTTTTTTGGCCCACTTCTCCTTTTATTGGTTGCCATGGAAACCAAAATGCAAAAAATGGAGAAAAAAAAAATACATAAAAAAATTATCTCCTCAGAAGCCACTGGGCCAATAAGGCCCATATTTCATCTGTAGTATCCTTAGGCAGGATGATTGAAAATTTATGTTTTTTTGTTTGTTTTTTTAAAATCCGCTTTTTAGTTTGGTTGCTATAGCAATTTAGGGTTGCATTGACTTGCAATGGGGAAAATTAAAAAAAAGGCATTTACTGCAATCAATATATAGAAAATAGTTATGTATTTTGTTATCAACTCAACAGACTGTCAGACTGAGACTTTGTAGTCTTATATTTTGTATTAGCCTGTACGAATTGACAGCAATTTTGAGCCTATACAAATTTGATAGCAATTTTGAGCTAGAGATCTGGTGAGCTTTGTGGCCCGTGGGCCTCTTGTTTTTTTTTTTTTTTTTTTTTTTTTCGTTTCGTTTTGTTTTTCTTTAGTGTTGTTTTTTTTTTTTTTTTTTTTTTTTTTTTTTTTTTTGATTAGAAAACAACATGAAGCATTATATCCTCAAGTAATATACACTCTCAAAGAGCCGTTAGGCCCTAACCAACAAACTAACCTTTGCCATGTACTTATGTTGAGGTTTTGAACGAAACGAATGATTGTGTTTTTGTTCCCATCGTATTCCAATAGTGTTTTGTTGTATCGTATTTAATCGTATAATTCTGGTTGCTATGGCATTTTATAGTTTCCATTGCTTTATAATGAGAAAAGTGGAAATTTCATTTTTTGCTGTCTCACTGCAACAATTAAGATTTTTTTCTATAGAAATGTTTCTTGAGTAGTCCTCCGTATGAATTCGTCCAAATCGCTGAATTTGATTAGTTGCCATGGTAACACAAAGAGTATATTTTTGAAAAAAAATCTTCTCGTCAGAAGCCTTAAGGGGGATGAAGCTTATAATCTGCATACATGTTTATGAACTTAACCTATACATAAACTAAATATTTTTTTATTATCCTTGCCCATATGTTTTCGTTGCTTAGGCATCTTAAAGTTTCCACAGATGGTAAAACATCAGTTTTTTCACCAACACTTACAAGCAGGTTCAAGAAATTTCCAGAAAGACAGCTTAACTTGTTTTTAAGCTCATTATACGTAGCATCAGCATCTCTTTTAGTAGCTTCGAGATAAGTCAACTTTCTGAATTCTCGAAATACGTGGTTGCTGACCAGCTGTTGTTTTGTCTACATGTCTTAACGACAACAGAGAATAACCTGTTATTGGACTGCATTGCATACCAAACTGAAAATGATTAAGATGATTGGGTACACTTTAAGGAGAAGCAACTCTGTGCTATTTTCCTTCTTGTCTCCCTTCTCAATCGGAGTCAACTCTTAAAAGAAAGAACTTGGTTTAAACATATTTATTGCCTTTTAGTTGACATAAAATTAACACGCATAGTCTGGTCTAGTGTAGTCTATCTCATAACCTTGCTGGGTCGGAAGGGCACCACGGATGATTGTACAACAAGTCTTTTCAATCTCATCCTGTCTTCAGCTGCCCTAGTTGTGCTAGCAAAGTCCATACTTGTTCACTCCTTCATATAATAATCTTCGCATCTCTTCTTTTGTCAACATCTTCCTTTGTCCTTCACTGCGATCTGTAGAACCGTCTTGGTTAGGCCAGTAGAGCTTAAGATGTGGCCAGTAGAGCTTGAGATGTGGCCAGTAGAACTTGAGATGTGGCTAAACCACCTATTTATTTTTTTATTATTTTTTTTACCAAGGTAAGAAGTTCGTCATATTCTCCAATCGCTGCTTGGATCTTTCTGAGCTCATCATTAGTGGCATGGTCCTTGTAGGAGCTGTTCAGTAACCTTCGGTAGCATCTCATCTCAAACGCCCACGATCTTTTCTTTAACTTTTTAAATGTCTATGACTCACAGACATTCACACATCCCGAAATATGGCTATGACAAGGGAGCGCATCAGTTTGACCTTTGATCTAAGAGATATGTTGTTAGCTCTCCAAATTTGATTCAGCTTTGTAAGAGCTGCATTGGCTTGTGCAAACCCTGATGCATTGTCTGAGGCAATTGTTACAAAGCCTTTGAAGCTGCAACCGTTCATAACTTCTGACCTTTTACCGTGACTTCCCTCTGGATGCGCTGTTTTTCATTTGCTTGGACTTCCCAGCACTTATATCAATATTATACCTTGTGCTGGTTTTGTCGAGGCTTTCAACTAGGGCTTCCAGCTTCTGCTCTTCCTCTTCAAGTGCATCAATGTAAGCGGCAAACCAGAGATTGGTTATAATTCTGCAGCCTATGCAAACCTTTCCATCTTGTTCGTCCAGAGCATCAGACATACTTCTTTTGAAAAAACAATGTTGAAGAGGGTGGTCGAGAGAAGGCATCCTAACTGCATTTATGGCCTTATCATGTAGGTGCTCAATGGCGCGAACTAGACTTGCATTGATATTGTACTTCCGCATGGTAGCCCAGAAGGCTGCATTCCATACCCTGTCAAATCCTTGTTTTGAAATTTACGAAGACATAGAACGTTAAAGGTACTTTTAACACAGGATTGTTGAAGATCTGTTCTGTGTGCTTCTTTCGGCTCTGAATCCAGTCTGCTCTATGACAACCATTTCTTCAGCTTTGGGTTTGAGCCTGTTAAAGATGACTTTCAGCATGACTTTGCTCGGTTGACTGATTATGCGAATGGTTGTGTAGCTCTGACACAGCTGTACACTGTAAAAATCGCGCTTAGCTATAAAACACACGTGGTTACATGTTTAGGTGTAAACATGTTTAGGAATACGTCATATAGCTAAACATGTACGCCTTTCCTATTATTTTCTTACGCGTTTCGGATGAATCCATTCTCTCTTTTCCCCGTTGAAGAACGAAAAAAAAAAGAGACGAAAATGTTTACAGAGGAAGTTTTCAAAACAAAAAGGTAAATATAACCAGTTTTTACATGTTTAATTTCTAAACATAAACCTAAACATGTTGCAAATTGAACATGTTACGATTTAAACACATAAAATATCGGACTGCATTGTTTGCATTGATTCTAAACACATTTTTACAGTGTAGGTTGCCCTTTGTAGTGATAGTGATAATCATCGACTGAGTCCAAGGGTTGGCCATTCTTCTGTTTTCCAAACTTTGTCAAAATATCAGTCATGGTCTCCCCGCCTGCTTGTACAAGTTCTGCTGGTATATTATCAGTTCCGGCAGGCTTCCGCCTTTTCAGTGCTGTAACTGCAATCTCGTATTCTTCTGGGCGTTGAGTGCAGTCATCGCAATTCTAAAAATTGTATAGCTCTGAACAATGTTCTATCCGTTTGCAGCGAATCTCTTTTTCTTCTGCTAGACGTAACTTGGACTTGTCCTGTCTAGTTGTCGATATATCCTGCTTCTCTTAAATCAGATCCTTTGCCAGCTGATATGCTCTCTCGTTTTTCTTTTTTCTTTATTTTTGTTCAGGCAAGTGTCCATCTCCTCGCACTGAGTACCTATCCAGCCCTCCTTCTGAGACCTCTTGTTAGCTTTCCTGCATTCTTTCGCTCTTTCTGAGTCATATCGCCTCTTTTTCGAATCCCTGTTCTCATGAAAGAAGTCGAGAACATCTCTGGTGATTCAGGGCAATTTCCTGCGATTTTCTGCCCAAGTATTTAACTGGCTGTGTCAGTCACTGCTGTATTGTAGGTGGTAATCTAGCTATCTGTGTCCATGTCATCATTCCTCTGGTGCATTTCCCACCTACTGTCGCTTGAAATGTATCTGCCACAGCTGGGTTTCTGAACTTTTCAAGGTCAAAACTCGGTCTTGGCTGAGTTGGCTTTCTGGCCTTCTTAAGACGAAATCGGAAGGTCATCATCACCAAGCCGTGGTCACTTTCTATGTCTGTCCCAGGAAAGATCCTTTTGTTTTATTGATGTCAACTCCGGACCAGAACCGCTTCCTCACCAAGATGTTGTCAATCTGGTTGTGATGCCTTTTGTCTGGGCTATGCCATGTTCACCTCTTGAATGGTTTATGAAGGCCCTGGGAATTTGTCAATACTGGAGTGTTTAAGGTTTTAAATTTTAGGAATCTGAGATCTCTCTCATTTATCTCCGCACTGCAGCAGGGTCCACATACATTTTCCCAGTCTGCCTGTACACCCCTTCCCACTTTAGCATTCCAATCCCGCTGTACAACCAGAATGTCCTTCTTTGGTGTTTTATCTATGATTTCCTGGAGTTGCCGATAAAAGTTGTCGACCTCGTTGTCCTCATGTCCAGATGTTGGTGCATAAACCTGTATGATGGTGACGTTGAGAGAAGCTGCTTTCAAGCGGATTGAAATCTGTTGGAGACTGTTGGCGACGAAGGCAGCACTCAACTGGAAAACCAACGCCATACTCGTGTCCCTCCTCTTGGCTTCATAAGTAAACCAGAGAATCTCACAGTATGCTCCAGACAAATGACAGAAGGTAAGTGAAATTGCGATGCTTCTTCAGTCCTAGACATGGGACGACGTCGTTCCGTGTATTTAAACACTGCCATTAAAACACGTTTTAATTCATATGGTATGGTTCTGAATATACTCTAAAACTATCATCTGAAATGTGTTAGGAAACTAAAGCAAACGTTTTGAGTATCATTACACGTGATGTGGTTCCGAATTTTTCCAATGTTAACATTGACATTTTTATGCTCAGATTGTCCAACTTAATTTAGAACGTCTCTAACCCATGGTTGAATCTTACCAGTATGGATATTCTAAGGGTCAATTTTCGTCTCAATTTAGCATAAACATGAATCTCTCACGCTATGGCGCTCGGGATTTATTATCTTTACAACTGGAATTCAACCAACGAAGTATTATGCATATATTTATTCTACTCGTATTTCTTAAAAAGTGGCAACATTTTTACCCTTCCGTAGTTTAAAGATCACGATATAATATATTATTGGTTATAATCGGAACTGGAGAAAGTTGCCAAAATTTTCTGGCAGGTATAAAAGCATGTGCATTTCCTGTGTTTGTAAACAAAGGAAATCGTCTGAAGTGAGAAATCCTCGACTGAAAACAGGTAGGATTATTTCCTTTTTAAAATCAGGATAAAAATGTCTTTCTTTATTAAAGTAGCACTAAAAGAATGGGTGAATCATAAGTTTTATTTGATATGAAGTTACGAGTGCCAGGTAAAAGATTTTTATTTCTTCAGATTATTTTTGCAGGAGGTTATTGCGTCGAAATGGAAACAAAGAAATGTCATTCATTCGGGTGGCTGTTACTGTAGCTAGCTGTATAGAAAATAAATAATATTGTATAGCGGAAATGTAATCTCTTTCTTCCAAATTATAATTATGTTTGTCAAAATAATTTTACTTACACTTCAAATTAAAACTAAAGTTTACTGTATATGGCGTCATTGCACTTTATTTTGTATGCCCTACAGTCGGGCGCATTGTTATATTTTGTTTAGGGTACATGGACTGGTATACTGCTATAGAATGCCGCCATTATTTTCAAAGGGAGACAACTTTTATGACTTCTTATTTGGTTCCTTGGACGACGTCCCGGCAGGCCCGTGACGTCATATTGATGTCAATGCGATATAATGGCGTCACATGGACGTCATAATGCCGTCGCATCGATGTCAGTACGACGTCATTTCGACGTCATGTGCCCGCTGGGATAGTTGTTCCAAAAAAAACTATTAAAGGAAAGACTAGTTAGACTAGTTAAGCTCCTAGTGGAGCCAATTTAGATGGCTATTATTCATGAGTTGATTCCCCTGCAAGTGTAACCAGGCGCCTTAACTTACTCTTGTCTTTATTAGTAGAGGGTTGTATCGGCAATGGGATGCCTTACTGAAAAGGGACTGCTCTGCTTGCAGATAGGTTGGGAGGAATTGCTTAGGGTAATGATAACGATATGACGATATGCAGATATGACGATAGTAATGATGTCTTTTTGGTTTATTTTTACTATTGCTATTATTATTATTATTATTATTATTATTAAGATGTGTTTCGAAGATCACAAAAACGTTATAATGATAATCACATCAGTATTATAAATTGGTATGAAGATTTCAATGGAGCTCACGATGATGAAAACGATCGTGTTATTGCTGATGGTTATATTGGTGATGTTGATTACTGATGTTCATATTGATATATCTTCGCAAGCCAATGGTACTAAGTCCACTTTGTTCCTTATGTAAGGAACAAAGTGGACTTAGTATTCTTGACTTGCGAAGATGATAATGATGATGATGATGCTAATGTCGATTATGAAGCAGAACCTTTTTCACAATGCAATTAAAAACTAATATGACGCCATAATTGTAACATTGATTTTTAATCATATTTCGTGAATATGGCTCTTTAGAAGCGTTTTCGCTTTCATCTCTCAATGGGCACACAACATTTTAACGACACTGAATAAACGTTGCTTATAAAGTCACGTTGAAACAACGTTGAATAAATATCAACGGATTTTAACGTCACATCTTGAAACGACATTGAGAAACTCCTCGTGTTGAAGTAATCTTGAATTAACCTTGATTCAACGTTAGATGTTGAAACAACATTGGATAAACACTGATTCAATGTAATTTGTTGAAATAAAGAATAAACATTACATCAATGCCACATGTTGAAACAACATTTGATACACCTTGATTCAACTGCATATGTTGGAACAACATTCATTCAACTTCGATTCAAAGTTGCATAGGTATTACAGAAACAAGTGAGTTAATTATCTTCCATGCAGGGGCGTGGATTCTCAGCAGTGGAGTCGTGCATGAAGTAAAAACTTGGAAGGTGGATTCAAACATGACTTGATACTTTAAGCGCCAGAGACGAAAGAAGCTGAATATGCAAACAGCGGAGATCCTGATGAGGCGGCTCATAATGAGCCGCCTTAACATGATCTACACTGTTTGCCCTGTAGTCTTTGAATTCTCAATATGATGATGTAGCTTGGACGAAACATTTTTTTTTTTATTTTGCAGACATAAATTTTGTCGTCTGCGTTTTGGTGAATAAAGGGTTAAGGTATTGTGGGAGCTAGGCTGAGCCAGGCTAAACGACAACATCATAAAGTATCATCATCATCATTAGCATTTATATTATAATTGTTCTGACAATATTGTCGGAAGTAAAATTAATATCAAAATCATCTTAAGTCATCAAAATTGCTTTCATAATCATTTTAATCACCTTTATTACACACAGGGTATAATCGATTCCGCCAATTTTCGCTTCCTGCAGAGACTGTACATCATATTTGGCTTCCGCCGAGACTGTCCGCGAACTCTTGCTTCCTGCAGAGACTGCTGTCCTCGAAAAATAGCTTACTGCCGAGACTGTCCGCGTGATTCTGCTTCCTGCCGAGAGCCTCGGCAGGAAGCAGAATCACGCGGACAGTCTCTGCAGGAAGCCATTTATCATGTACAGAAGTCTCGGCAGGAAGCAAGAGTTCGCAGACAGTCTCGACGGAAGCCAAATATGATGTACAGTCTCTGCAGGAAGCGAAAATTAGCGGAATCGATTATACCCTGTGTTACATGTACAATGATGATTATTTCATAAATATTGACACCATACGCGCATGATTTAACGGGCACAAAACTATGTATGAACAAGGCGTTTCTCGTGCAGTTAAAAACCTGCCTCGCGACTTTCAATATATTCGTTTTGGGGCCACTAAAATTATCCCTCCGTTAATCGCTCTTATCCATCGCTTTGCCTTGATAGGAGGATATTAATAAAAAAAGGTGCACTCGCGCCTTGTCTGTCAATAGGTAGCAAAACATTGTGCTATAGTTTTTGCATATTTTGGCGAATATTTCAATAAATTAATGATCAAACATTTTTGTTTTTCAATACACTGACGTTCGCCGGATCCCTCGCCGGGGAGATTTTGAAAACCTCGGGCTTTGCCCTCTGATAGTAACAGCTCCCTCAGGACCTGGCGATTGTTAATGAAGGAAGACTATGTTCGATCCCTATATAATCAATCTTTCAGTTATTACAGTTTTTGATTTATTTGTTTAATAATACATGTAACTATGTAGCAGAGTTTTCTATTAACTGGATAGGCATTATGTTGGATATTACTTAATTTCATTTGCAAGAACATTATGGGAAGCAATTCAAATTCTAGGCGCATTTATTTCCATCTAAACACCCTACTATAATAAAGGATGACTGGCCCAGATTCCAAGACAGATAATTTATCAAATATCATGTTAATATCATATTTAATGAATATAATATTTTCAATAAGACTGCTGCCATCTCACATGCAATCAGGTTTTCGTGCAATTTGGTTATCGTTAATGCATTTAATTAATTGTTTATGCCATTAGTTAGCGTTTATGTCATGAACATGGTTCTGTTCCCCTGTATTCACCTGTTACAGATAATATACCGTATCATTATGTAACTGGGACACCTTTCCGTCAATAATGGATTTTCCATCCAGTTCTCTCGTCTTTCATAAGATGTTATTTAAAACTCTTGACTGAAGGCGAAACGTTCATACGCTGATCAGACTTTCTTAGACAGTCTGATCAGGGGCTAGGCTGTTTGGTCATGCGTACCTATTCCAATATCAGAGATTGCGCAATGAACATATAAACTTGGCAGGTTATAAACAGAGATGTATTTTTAGTGGCGGCCTCCTAATAACAAACCTGCTTCATGATCATATGATAAAGTGTTCTGGTTCATACTGAAGAAAAAATGGCTATAAACAAAAAATAATAAATAGCGGTTTGAGAGTCTGCCAGCGGTAACTGCGCTTCTAACCGTCTTCGAAGATAAGTTCTATGTAAGCTGGGATCAGGTTTATTCTGCCAGAAGTATACAGAGTATTTTTCCACTCACAAGACTGTGAATTCGTGAAATTACGGCGCATTTAATGCTTCGTCGGCTGAATGAAAGGTCCCCTTGATCGAGTTCCACTGGACGAATAATTCGAGCAATAGGCTGGCTATGTGCCATCGTGGGGCAGCTGCCTGCACGCAACTGTGCGTAACTGCATAGTGAATTTTTGTGATCTCAGTTTTAATACCAACAGCATATAGGTAAAAAATGATTTTTTTATGGGCTGAACAACTTCCAGGGCTATACTCCAGAGGTAAAAAACATGCCTGCGCGTACCATGAATACCATTACTACAATTGCAACCCAGAATACGGTTGTCTGAATTTCCCTAAAAGGTTATTTTACAAAGCCCGTAAGTTTTCAGTTTGAAGATTTCATATGCAATCTACCAGTCCGTGATGTCACTGTCTTCGATGAATCCGATGTCAAAATTTAGAAAAGCTATAGATTTAAAGTTGACGGACACCCCTAGTTTGCCACTCGGCTCACCGAACAAACCCAATACATTTGAGAAACCGAGACAGAACGCAATACATGATGTAGTCCTGATATATTCATAGCCACAGGCAGATCTTGAATTGAGGATCAAGCTTAAAAGAGCTATAAGCGGGGGTGGAGAGGGTTGGGGGTTAGGTAAAAGAACACTAAGAAATGTTAAATTACGAAATATATTTTCATGGATGGAACTTTTCTGATTTCCCTTTTGGTTTGCGCCCCCTAACAAGAAACTAGAGAGGAAAAACGTAAAAATAAATCTCTATTGTTCTTATTACTTACAGAACTATATCAGGCCCCTTAACACAAAAAAATGAAGTCACGATCAAGCCTTTATTCCATTCTGGAAAACGACTAGATGTACTATTGGACCCTCTCTCACCAAAACAAAATATTCAAATTAATTCGGATTTTCTTGTATTGCTGTACCAGTAATAAAAATTGCGTTATAAATTATCTCTGATGGCTTCCACGAGCAAAAAGAAACAGTACTGATATGTAAGCAGATAAAACAGCTGCGAGCAGGTATCCGTCTTATAGTAACATGTGTATGGTTTGATTCCAGGTGATGATGCCAAGTTATAACTACAAATCTAGCAGTGCTGATAGCTCTCGCAGCACGAACGCTTCTCAGAGTGGTGGGGGCGCGGCTGTCTACAAGCTCTCCAGTCAGGCCAAGATGGCGAACAACCTCGGACCGACAACCCCTGACCCACTGACACAACGAGCTGTACTCGAACAGTTGTTTGAACGGCGCCTGGTGGAGGGAGAGTTCTGGTACGTGGTGGTGGCGGAATGGTTGGAACAAGTGAAAAAGTACCTGTGTATTCCGAGTACTAGGAAGTTTTACCATCAGCGAGTGCACCCTGGACCTATTATCACGCGTAGAGACTACGCCCATACAGTAGAAATGATACATGAAGATGCCTGGAAACTTCTGTTACAGTGGTATGGAATAGCGGAAGGACACAAGGGAATAAAACTTGTTGTTTACAATTACTCACGTGCACCGGAAATAGAACATAACATGAACAATTGTAAACTAATGATGACTACATCACCGCCCGAGGATTTTCATAATGTGAAATTCAGTAAAATGGAGAAAGTTGGACATATAGAATGGAAACTACGCCAGTTGTATGACATTGCGATACCCAGCAAAAGTCGTCTCTGGGCCAAACCGGATACGGATGGAGACTGGCGGCCATTGCTGGTTCGTGACAAGACAATCGGAAAAGAACTTGATATCGATTCAGATTTCACTCGACCATTTGTTGCACTTGAAGTTCTTGATAAAGGCGGATCATGGGGGAATCACCCAAAAGATGCAATGGCTACACAAGACTGTCCAATAGGTATTTTATATGATCACGACATTTTTGATGACGTCACCAGTACTTGGGAACTTGATATTCATGAACAGATAGATCATATAGGGAAAGACTTTATGGAAAGGCTACATGTGAATTTTAACGGATTTGTGCAAAAAGCCAAAGAATATGTTGAAGAGAGGGACAGTATACTAAGGGAACGAGAAAGAAAGGTATAGATCACGTGGTTTAGATACTTTTTTTAAACAAAACACTATAGAATCGACGTACATCTTTATTTGAAACAGGTTAAGCATGGTCATAGGCTCAAGTACGAGACAATCTCTTTCATGGAGCATGTGTTATTTTTTATTCATTCTTTATTTGTCTGTTAAATCCACTGAAAGTTTTTCAAGAGTATGAAAAACTGATGCCACTCTATTATAAATATTTCTCTTGAGCGTTAGTTGAAAGGTTTAATTTCTTGCACACAGACATGAGAATGAGTCATTAATTATGCCTGCCAATAGCAGAAACATGCATCAGCATGAATCATCCCAGCAGGCACATAACGTCAAAATGACGTCATACTGACGTCGATGCGACGTCATTACGTCGCATCGACGTCAGTACGACGTCATTTCAACGTCATGTGCCTGCTGGGATCGCTTAAGAAAATACAGTGGTATCTGTAGGAACTTTGGTGTTAAATTATACTCAGTGTATTTTTCATAAGATTACCGGTAGGGTATTAATTTGCATTGCACCGTGAAAATAATATAGTATGCAGTAAACATACTGTTTCACGTAAAGGCTTGTACAAGTACTATAGCAGCAGTATGCTTCGTAAGTAACGGCAATACTTATCAGACGTCTATGCCTTCAAACAATTTTTGTTGGAGAAAACAAAAAAGATATCAGAAACTGAATGGGTAGGCCTTACCGCAAGAGCACATGATTTTGCTTAAAGATTGTCTCCCTCGTTTATTTCATGTTTTCAGAAACAAATATTGAACAAAATTTCGTTAGACAATATGTATTAGTCTCATAATTAACCTTAAAAGTGTTGAGAAAATGCGTATTTATTCGATAAATGTGTAATGAAAAATAATCTTCAAGTTAAAATGCAAATTACCTATTTCCTCACGGCCTGTAAGAATATCGATTTTGACCACGTGTGTCATGTGATCAGGTAGAGGTATTTTTCTTATTCGTGCACGTGATTGTGACGTATGAATAAATTATTTTTGTCCAATAATGCGATTTCAACCGCGGTCCGCGACTGTAAAAAAATCATCTTATTTTTTGTTTAAAGTCATTTTTATCAAATATTATTATCTAAACTCTAATTCAGATGTATAGTTAGACCATGCCGGAGGTATTGCGTGAAATATTTCATCAAAACATTTTTGTTATTATTATAAAGGGAGTAGAGTGGAGTCTGGTAATATCGGACAGCGGGTAAATTCGGACATACCATTGCAAACAGTGAAAATCCAGATGAGACGGCTCATAATGAGCCGTCTCATCAGGATTTTCAATGTTTGCCAAGTTAATTTTGTTTAAATTCCAAACAACTGACATATAAAGGAAACAATGTCACTGTCCGAATTTACCCGCTGTCCGAAGTTACCCGACTTTCCTATATATCTATACAGTTACCGTTATCGATAAATTAATGCCTTCAGCTTCTCAAGGGGAAATTGGTCTTAGAACGTAAGCCGAGGAAAATGTTCAGTCTTATCAGAGTTTCTTCTGCAGATCCATCGATCCTTCTGAATCTATAAACTACATAGCAATGACTGGAATCAGTCTCTTCGGGCGTCCAGGTTGATCCGAGGCTTCGTTTTTCGCTCGTACCATAGGGCTTCTTACAAAATCTCAATTATTCCTTTTTCAGGTGGGCAGCAAAGAAGCCCATTTCGACAGTATTCGTGATGACTTGGAAGAAAAACAACTAAGACTTGATGCAGAAATTCAAGCCTATACTAACAGAAGAAAATTATACGAAAATAAAGAGGACGATCTAGAAAGAGAATATGATATTAAAAAAGCTGAGTTAGAGAGCAGCATTCAGAAACGACGGGAAGAACTTGATCTAGAATTCGCAAATTTCAACAAAGCCAAAGAAAATTTCGATACAGAGTTAAAGGTATATAAACTCTTAAAGTCTTGAGGGTGTGACGGCGCTCTTAGACCCAATTTTCTTGCTAATAATGTGTGCTATTATTAAAAGTATGAGTTTTATTCTGTAGTAGCTGCTGTGTAAAGCTCAAGCTGGGGCTTTGTGTTGTGGCGAGTCGCAAAATTCCGACTCGGCCAACTTGACAAGTGATTTGAAATACACTATTTTCACTTTTTAAATTTGTAGCTGGTTTAACAAATACTAGTATTAGAATCTGAAAATCTTAAAAGAAATGACAATCTTGCCATAAATAACAATTACATTGGTTAAAAACCGCCCTTCTGGAAAGGCTTCCAATTACCTGTAGTTCCTTATAGTCCCATTTTCTTCATTGCTCTGGCGCTACATTAGTATTAGAACGATGCTTTGGAACTATTGTGTGATGAAAGCCGGTTTCAAAATTGCTTTTATACATTTTTATATTTACAGATAACACTTTCATTATTATTCTTCATGTAGCCTCATCCTACCTTGTATCATTTTCTTTTAATGGCTTACCCATTTTTATGACATCGAATATTGAAACCACCTCATTGCCTGTACAGAAAACAACAAACATACGGGGTACGTATGTATAATGTAATGGTCATTGCACAGCCCCGGATCCAGGGGGTGGGCTTTGGGGCTACAGCCCCGCCATTTGGCCGCTGTGTTATGTATAATATACATGTATAGGGCTCCAGATAAAAAAAAATCATTTTGAGAAAAAATATCCAATGTTGTTAGATAAAAATATTCAAAATATATGTTGTGACATCTCATTAGAATCGCCTCGGGGAGGCGATTCTAATGAGATATCACAACATATATTTCAAGGGAAAAAATATGTAAAAAATCTCTTGAAATTGAACCATAAATATGTCATATTTTCAAGCCCCCTCCCAAACACACATACATTTCGGCACCTCCCAGCCCCACCAGTTATCCAGAGCCCCACCAGTTATCCAGAGCCCCACCAGTACGTGATGGTCTGGATCCGGGCCTGTTGCAAAATGTTTTGTTTTTCTTCCAGAGAATGTCAGAAGTATATAAGATTGAAGAGAACAAGATCAAACTAGATATCGGAGGACAACAGTTCACCACATCGTTGTTGACCTTAACAAAAGACTCAGACTCAATGTTGGCAGCCATGTTTAGTGGACGCCATCGTCTCAAGGTCGAAACAGACGGAAGTTATTTTATAGACAGGGACGGTACACACTTCCGGTACATACTGAACTATCTCAGAGACGGGTATATTAAGGAAGGGACAATGCCAAATAATCCTACGTTATGGGGTGAACTTTTAAATGAGGCAGAATATTATCAGCTAAGTGGACTTGTGGACTATTTGAAGTCGCTGATTGGAGGGGTTTCGAGATCAAGTAGTACTTCCGGTTTGAGTGAAGAAGCGACGCCGTCTTGAACAGTCAGATCTAATGAAACAATCTGCTATTTAGATTACAACAAACTCACGCACTGCTAGGAATTTGCCCACATAAATTCCTCGTTTTGAGATGAGCCCATGTAAAACCGGGTAATTTCAAAATGTAATTGGACTTTTGACTTGAGAGTCGCGTCAAATGCGATGGCATATGTGACAGTGCCTGGCATTTTTAGCCTTGTGGATGTGCGACGGTGACGTCACGAAACGTGAAATGAAAGTGACGTCATAAAATTTGCCGTAAAGTAAATTGGATTTCCGAACACTGACTAGTAAATTTCAAAGCGTCACCTGAAAAGAGTGATTCAACTTTTCTGTCAGTATCTTTAATTTTCTTCATCTACACTCTTTTAAGAATGTTCGCATTATAGATCTTTGAATAGCTATGTCACGAACCAGAGTTATAAAAGTTTATCCCGCTAGAATGTAAACTGTATCCAATCAATGAAACGAAAACACAAAATCGGACTGGTGTCAATTCGTTTGGTTTTGCAGTAAACCTTAACGCGATTTCTTTGTGTTTCTCGAAGTCTGTTCTGGAAGCACTAATAAATATGAAAATGTTAAAAACAAAATTTGCGATTTTCGCTCCATATGGCTCAAAATGTCAGACCTTGTCACATATATGCAAGTATAAAGACTCTGCTCCGCCGGCGCGTCCCTGTTTTCATCAATAATCTATAGATACTTTTTTAAAAAGCTTTTGAAGATTCGGGCAACAATAGAAGCTCAAATAAATTTTGATTTCTATTAGTGTAAGTTTCTTCCCACTGGACACACATTGTTCAAACAACGTCGTATCTGCAATGATTCAGCGTCCTGGCGTTGGATCAACGCCGAGACAATGGTTTCAACGTTGTGTCCTTGCGGGAACTGTTACAACTTGGATTAATATTTTTCTATAAGAGAAACTATAAGTGTTTCGGTTGGAGAAACAAACTGTTTCAATTACGAAGCGTTCGCCCAAAAGTCACTAATATCTGTTTGTTTGTTTCTCGTTCTTTCAGCCTCATAAGAAATCTTAGACTGATTTCAGTCGAAGGTGTTAGAAATTCTCTTAATCCTATATTTATATTTTACAAATTTTACTTCTCTCTAAAATATACTCCTGGCTCCAACATCTTGAAGATGTTGAGTCAGGTACAAAAGTATCAGAGAGGGACAAGGAAAAAAATATAAATAAAAAGAAAAGACCTAACATCTTCGGCTGACAAAAGTCTAAAGAAATCTATAAAAATGGCAAAAACAACTGGAAATTATGACAAATGCTATTGCTATGTAGCGCTGATTGTGATGACGATACTGACATAGTTCATCAGATGAACAACTGTAAGAATTTTTTTGTCTTAGGACACGAGCATCCGCAGCACATTGTTTTCGCCCATTAATGCCCTATGGACCCAACCATCTGGAACGAAGTTCAGCCGGGTCCATTGCAAATATCAGGATCAGACAGTTTTGATTTATCTCAGATATTCCTATTTTTAATGCAAACCGTACAATCTTGATCTACACACGGCATTTTAACGAAATGGTCGAACACGTCGTTACTTACTTTTCTTCGACCAATATTCTGCATATTTTTTACTAAACTACTACGAACACGGCACAGAAAGGGTCTAAAAATAAAGTGTAAATATGAGAATAAAAATTTGATTTTTCAGCGTTCGCCATGTGATGAAGCCATTGGTCGTAGCTAAAATTCTACAAGAAGCGCTTCGCGCTCCATGGAATCTTAGCTCCGCCCACTGGCTTCATCACACGATGAAAGCTGAAAAATCATATTCTAATTCTTAATTGAATTTTAAAAGTTTAAAGTCGGTCGGTGTCTTTCTTTAGCATAATGCGGCTAAATATCGCAAATAGGTGCAGGTTTTTCGGCCAGTTGAATGTTGAAATTTCACAATTCACAACCTCGGACGACGTGCACGGTTTACAAGAAGCTCAAAAGACCGTCAGAAAACCAGCTAACCGAGATTAAGAAAATAGGGGCCATGGCGTTAACTTACGTCGACGCTGTCTCTGTAGGCCGTATAGGTTTTGGGCGACAGCATCGACTGCAATTACAACTGCAAACCAACGAATATAAAGGCAGGAAGAAGTCGTCTAAAAGAGTGTTGCATTGTTAAACGCGTCGCTTTATGCGTTTCTAAGATGTAACGCTCTTTACATGTATGTCGTAAGCGCTAGTCGCATAGATGTCCTGAGCGGTCATATGAAATACCGCACATATGATATCACAAGGTAGCAGCGTGTATCGCACGTTACAGATGAGTGAATGACTTGTGATTTTACGGCCTTTTAAACGATCTTTTAATCATGGAATTATATGATACCCACCACTCGCACCCGTGCCTAAAATCCACCAATGAAGGTTTTAGGTCGGCTTTTGAGATATAAACAGAAGTTTTATTTTAGTTTTTTGCCGTTGCAACGTTTTATTTTATAACCATCAACTATTAATGCCTGCTTAGCGTAGACCAAGCTTTTTGTGAAAGCTATACTTGTTTCTAGTTCTAGTTAAGCTTGAAATTGCGCGTTTTACCAGCAGTGACTTTATATTCGAACGAGAGAGAACTGCAACTTGGAACGATCAGTAACTATTCTATTCTATTCTATCCCATAACCTTACTAGGTCGTTGGGGCACCACTGATGACTTCGAAACAAACCTTTTCCACCTTGTTCTGTTTTCAGCTACCCTAGTTGAGCTGGCAAAATCCATCCCTGTCCACTTTTTTCATATTGTCTTCCCACCTCTTCTTCTGTCTACCTCTTCTCCTTTTTCCTTTCACTGTGCCCTGTCGAATTGTCTTTGCTAAACCAGAAGACTTTGACACGTGGCCAAACCACCTTAGTTTCCGTTTCTTGACCAGGATCAGGAGTTCATCATATTCTGCAAAGGCTGCTTGATCTTTCTACGCGAACCTCCTCATCGGTTATATGATCCTTGTACGAAATGGTAACATCTCATCTCAAAGGCTCACTATTAGGATAATAATAATTTGAGAGGGAGCAAATTCCACCATGTAGTGTGTTTTCTTGCAATCGTATTAAGAGGGGAAAATCCACTACAGAGGGGGGAAACGGCTGTGCAAAATGAAGTGTAGTAGGTTTTCCCCCTAGGAATATTGGCTATAATCTTACAGTCATATTTCCGGGGGGGGGGGGGTCTAAATATAGCCATTTTCCGGTGGGAAATTCTACATTTTCACACGGTGCCGCTCTATATACTGAAGTCGCTTGAAATGAGAAAAAAACGTTAACGTCATATTAAGAAATCGAATAGGATGCGCTGGAAAAGACGAACAAATAATGACTTACTTTGTTTTATAAAATGACCAACTGTCTAGTTCTTATAAGTACCTCAGTAATATTTCACGCTATAATCTTAGAATTTCCAAAAATCTTCAAAAAACAGATGCAAGGACCACTCAATACTATAATTCTTCTGCTGACAATTGTCAGAGCCTCAACGCACACGCAGAAGCTGTAAGACAGCTTAGAAGGGTCTCAAGTATGGTGAGTTATGACGAAGGGGCGAAGCAATCTGACTCAGAAAATACAAAATAACTTTGTATTTTCTGAGTCAGATTGCTTCGTCCCTTCGTCATGCTTTCATAGTACTTTCCGAAACATTCAGTCTATGTAGGTAACAGGAAAGTTCAAATATTACATGTACACACTAGATTGAGGACCAACTATAGTTCGCTTAACTTCGACCTTTTCACGAGGAACCTTTCCGATTTCCCTTGATGCCATTGTGGCAGCGTGGAGAATGCCCAACATTCCGTCTTTCATTGCAGATACTAACAGGTCCAATGAACCGAACTCACAAATATAGTATCACAGTATCAGATTACCTCGTTGTCTTTCCTTACATGGCAATGATTCTTTTCCACTCGAAGCAATACCATTATATTCCATAAGGCAAACAAATTCATTTCAGATTCAAAGCATTTCTGTGTATCAAAGGTTCTAATCAAAAGGCAAGCGGTTGATATTTTTGTTAGGAATGGAAATCATTGTGCTGAATGCGGGTGTCACTGCGAAACTTTTTTCCCTTTCTCATCGTCAGTTGCTTCGTTTACAAAGCTGTATATTTCCCTTTTCTCTCTTTTTGCTCCTTTCTACTCTGTTCTCCTTTCTTGTCTGCATACTTTCCCTGTCATTTGGTTTAATCGTCTGTTTTCGAATAAAGATATGTAATTATATGAAACTTTTAATCAATTTATTTTGTCGTATACCATCGCCATATGATGTTTATTTGTTAGATATGATTAAGGGGGGGCATAAGTTCTTGTGCTTTCGTTCCGATCATATTATCTGAATTGTGACAATGTATATATGTATTAAGAAGTTTGAAATAAAATATGTTTCAACCAAAACAGTGCAAATCAGCAAGACAGTGCGAATCAGCGAGACAGTGTGAATCAATCCACAAAACACGTTTTTTAAATTCTTTATCAGTTGCAAATCTAGACTAAGAGCCCATCGAGCAAGAAAAATATATACGCTTTGTCTTATAAATTCATAAAAGTCTATCTTTACCGCTCGCTAAATAGAATTTAAATCCATTTTACAGTAAAAAGATATAAATCCAGACAATTTGTTTGTACTTCAGTTTATTTTGATATTTATTATATGATTTCTGATTTAGCCTGCTTTTGAACCACCGATAGCAGCTAAATCGGAGTCGAGTGGCCCATATTGTTTGTTGCTGTGGTCACCCGATTTCATTCGGGTAATTATGCCGAATGCGTCCACTGCGTTGTATTTTCTACTCTAATGGGCGAAGAAAGGACCTCTGACAGTTGTAATGTAAATTTGCCTAAAAGTGACCAAAAATGAAAATGGTATACTTCAAAATTTCCACTGAAATGTTTTCCTCGGAACTCTCTTTAATTGGCCCAAAAACAATTTTTCGATTATTAAACACATAGACTGAGATTTTTGGTGTGAAATGCAAGCTTTTATAATTAAATGTATGGAAAATAGGAAAAGTTTTATAAAGATACTTTCCCCCCGTGCCTCAGCTAGCCACTTTGTATGTATGTGTGTACTGTCAATATATCCATTATATGTCAGTGGCAAGCTGAGGCACGGGGGGAGGGGGGGGGGGGGGCGGGAATGATAGTCTACAGCTGAAAAACTGAAAAGTGGGTTGCATCTTAAAATCAGGCTAGCATACTTTTCTTTTCCAAATTTTTGCATGCTATATGCAGGTGCAGTGTTTACATTATTTCAAGCATGTTTAGCAAAACAAAATTCAGTAAATAAGAAAAATCGAAAATTTGATGTATTTTGGATTACTGAAAATTCCACTTACCCCTCTTGAGAAAGTGAGTGAGATTTAGTCTGCAGACAAGATACTTTTTCAAAATCAATATGAAAACTACTTTACAAAGCATAAGTCTACATGTTAATGCTAAAATCATCAACATTGGCTTCCCATGGAAGCTGCAGTAATTTGTGAAAAAATAGGCAAATTTGCATTGACACTGTCAGAGGTCCTTTTGAATTCTTTCGGGGCGGAGCATGTCAAACTAGACTGAATGTCAAAGCATCCGACTATACCTCTGTTGCAGCGCCTCTGATTTGTATAGCCTTTATATACAAAAATACGAAATAACAGTGTGACCATGAATGCCATGTAAGAGCATTTTACTTTAACTGTTGCTGAGAACTGTTTCGAAAAGTAACACTTTATAAAACATTGACAAAAAGAAAAATGAACAAATACATGGAACAATACGCACGGTGTATTACGTTCTCTATCTAAAAAAAAAAGACGTCATTGTCAACTCCTTTACCAAAAGTGAACTTTTGCTGAGGAGTCTGTTATATAACTTGAAACTTGGGGGTGAAAGAAAAATGATTAAATATGGGAGCATGAAAAGGCTTTATATACCACGACACAACACCTCAGTATCAACTCATACTTTCACCCTTGAACAGTTGCCGAGAAATCTGTTACAAAATTTCCATAGCAAATGCATGGAGAAAAATATATTAAACAAATACTGGCCCGAAAAGCAGAAAAACACACACACTTTTTCTGTGACCCGATCAACGCGTCATTGTCAACTCATGTGTACAAGTGTGAACCTTCTACCAGTTTGTATCTCACAATACAGTGCATTAGCCACTCACATGCCAAATAAGAACTATCCACTTTGAAAAGTTGCTGAGAAATTTTTTGCAAAAAAATACAGTAACGAGTGCTAAGAGAAAAAAAAACGAACAAAAACTAGTACTAGAAAGAACCAGCAGATATTCATTCTATATTCCACGATACAATGCCTTATGTAGCAACATTCTACCATGAAAAGTTACTGAAAAATCTGTGACAAAAATTTTCATTGTCCATGGCATAATTCTATCCAGTGCATTGGGAGGTAAAACGTGAAATGAGCCGCGACATGAGAAAACCAACAATGTGGTCGTGCGCCCAGCGCAGACTCAGTTCAGCCTGGGCATTTGCCCAGTCTGATCAGACTCTTTGGTAATCGCTTAAAGGGTAGCCAAGGGTCTAAGCTACCTTCATGCGGACAGCGAAGACTTTGATCAGACTGGGCTGATGCCCAGGCTGATCTGAGTCTGCGCTGGGCGCACAACCACATTGTTGGTTTTCCCGTGTCGCGGCTCAAATAATAAAAGGAGGAATCAGTTGGAGAATGCTAGAACTTAATCTCATTGTACAAAAAATTGCCATTGTCAACCTTTGTAATATCAAGTATGACCTGTCTGTTATGGATGGTTGTGGTCACATCTTTGGTAGATTGACGGACAAATGGATTGACGGACAGATGTAAACATAAACAAGTATACCCTCTTTTTTTAAAGAAGGGGTAAACAAGTCGATGTATTAGTTCATGTATGTACACTCTATCTCGAGCAATAGCAGAGAAATCTACGGAAAAAACTGTACATATAGTACTGAGAAAAAGAAAACTGAACAAGATTATGAAAGAATAAGCAGAATAAAGGTTCGTTCTATATCTCGTAAAGGACAAACAACTGCAACGAAATACACCTATGGCTTGACTATTCATTTAGCTTTCTACCATAACCAAATAACTGCAATAGTAGACCTAACTGCCAAAAAAATAATTTCCAGTAAACTTGAAAATACCCTGAATGTCTATGAGAAAATTAACTTTGTGGAATTACGTATGATCCATGACTGTAAAAAACAGAAGATTGCGTCGTTAATCGAATAGATCGGTTCAAAAGGAAATCAATCTAACAATTCATAGTTCCGTAAACCACGCCTATTTTAAACAGGTATACAACCCACCATTAACTGTAAGGTAAAATCACGGACTTATGAGAGACATTGAACACGTGCGATTTTGTCTGTTAGACTAAGTCACATGCTAAGTTGTCGTTACATTGGCCAGTTATACACAATCAGTTGACTTTGAGTGACATTCTGGGTGTGGCTCGGAACTGTGTATACTGCACGGGGGAGCAGGAAGCTCTTAGTTTTTTTGGGTTTTTTATTCATATTATACATAGCACTGAAAAAGTGGTAAATATCAGTTCTGACAAGCCTGCACATCCCTGAGAGCCCAGGACTATGTTGGTGTATACCACTTCTGCCCAGCTGCATATATCTCAGAGTCCAGGGCCCAGTTGTTCAAAGCATCGTTAGCCTAACGAGCTCGTTTTGAGGTCAACTCGTTAAGTGTTTTATGACTTTATAACCAAATACACTGGTATGTTTTGTTGAAAAATGTCAGAAGCTTTTGGAATGCAAAAGCTTCTCACATTTTTTCAATAAAAAACGTAGGCGTAATTGAGATATTTTAACGAAACGTTAACTAACAATGTCGTTATTTTTTAACAACCGGGCCCAGGAGTATAGATTCGGACCATGTTGGTGTATTTCAGTTCTGACCAGCCTGCACAATCCCACAAGGACTCCGACGATGTTGGTGTATTTCAGCTCTAACCAGCCTGCACAATCCCACAGGGACTCGGACCACGTTGGTGTATTTCAGTTCTGACCAGTCTGCACAATCCCACAGGAACTCGGACCATGTTGGTGTATTTCAGTTCAGACCATCCTGCACAATCCCATAGGGACTCGGACGATGTTGGTGTATTTCAGTTCTGACCAGCCTGCAGAATCCCACCGGGACTCAGACCATGTTGATGTATTTCAGTTCTGACCAGCCTGCACAATCCCACAGGGACTCGGGCCATGTTGGTGTATTTCAGTTCTGACCAGCCTGCACAATCCCACAGGGACTCGGGCCACGTTGGTGTATTTCAGTTCTGACCAGCCTGCACAATCCCACAGGGACTCGGACCATGTTGGTTTATTTCAGTTTGGACCAGCCCGCACAATCCCACAGGGACTCAGGCCATGTTAAAGTATTTCATTTCTGGCCATCCTGCACAATCCCACAAGGACTCGGAACATGTTGGTGTATTTCAGTTCTGACCATCCTGCACAATCCCACAGGGACTCGGACCATGTTAGATTGTGTTTCAGTTCTGACCAGCCTACACAATCCCACAGACACTCGGACCATGTTGGTGTATTTCAGTTCTGACCAGCCTGCACAATCCCGTAGGGACTCGGACCATGACGTTGGTGTATTTCAGTTTTGACCAGCCTACACAATCCCACAGGCACTCGGACCATGTTGGTGTATTTCAGTTCTGACCAGCCAGCTCAATCCCACAGGGACTCGGACCATGTTAGTGTATTCCAGTTCTGACCAACCTGCACAATCCCACAGGGACTCGGGCCATGTTTGTGTATTTCAGTTCTGACCATCCTGCACAATCCCACAGGGACTCGGAACATGTTGGTGTATTTCAGTTCTGACCATCCTGCACAATCCCACAGGGACTCGGACCATGTTGGTATATTTCAGTTCTGACCATCCTGCACAATCCCACAGGGACTCGGAACATGTTGGTATATTTCAGTTCTGACCATCCTGCACAATCCCACAGGGACTCGGACCATGTTGGTGTATTTCAGTTCTGACCATCCTGCACAATCCCCTAGCCACTCGGACCATGTTGGTGT
Organism: Ctena decussata; assembly: GCA_963989385.1. NCBI lineage: Eukaryota > Metazoa > Mollusca > Bivalvia > Lucinida > Lucinidae > Ctena > Ctena decussata. The sequence goes on along the minus strand of OZ022498.1, from coordinate 112,293,064 downwards.
ATTTCAGTTTAGACCAGCCTGGCACAATCGCACAGGGACTCGGAACATGTTGGTATATTTCAGTTCTGACAATCCTGCACAATCCCATGGGGACTCGGACCATGTTAGATTGTGTTTCAGTTCTGACCAGCCTACACAATCCCTCAGGCACTCGGACCATGTTGGTTTATTTCAGTTCTGACCAGCCAGCACAATCCCACAGGGACTCGGACCATGTTAGTGTATTCCAGTTCTGACCAACCTGCACAAACCCACAGGGACTCGGATCATGTTTGTGTATTTCAGTTCTGACCATCCTGCACAATCCCACAAGGACTCGGACCATGTTTGTGTAACAGTTCTGACCATCCTGCACTATCCCACAGGGACTCGGACCATGTTGGTATATTTCAGTTCTGACCATCCTGCACAATCCCCTAGGGACTCGGACCATGTTGGTGTATTTCAGTTTAGACCAGCCTGGCACAATCCCACAGGGACTCGGAACATGTTGGTGTATTTCAGTTCTGACCAGCCTGCACAATCCCGTAGGGACTCGGACCATGACGTTCGTGTATTTCAGTTTTGACCAGCCTACACAATCCCATAGGCACTCGGACCATGTTGGTGTATTTCAGTTCTGATCAGCCAGCACAATCCCACAGGGACTCGGACCATGTTAGTGTATTCCAGTTCTGACCAACCTGCACAATCCCACAGGGACTCGGACCATGTTTGTGTATTTCAGTTCTGACCATCCTGCACAATCCCACAGGGACTCGGACCATGTTGGTGTATTTCAGTTCTGACCATCCTGCACAATCCCACAGGGACTCGGACCATGTTGGTATATTTCAGTTCTGACCATCCTGCACAATCCCACAGGGACTCGGAACATGTTGGTATATTTCAGTTCTGACCATCCTGCACAATCCCACAGGGACTCGGACCATGTTGGTGTATTTCAGTTCTGACCATCCTGCACAATCCCCTAGGGACTCGGACCATGTTGGTGTATTTCAGTTTAGACCAGCCTGGCACAATCGCACAGGGACTCGGAACATGTTGGTATATTTCAGTTCTGACAATCCTGCACAATCCCACAGGGACTCGGACCATGTTAGATTGTGTTTCAGTTCTGACCAGCCTACACAATCCCACAGGCACTCGGACCATGTTGGTTTATTTCAGTTCTGACCAGCCAGCACAATCCCACAGGGACTCGGACCATGTTAGTGTATTCCAGTTCTGACCAACCTGCACAATCCCACAGGGACTCGGACCATGTTTGTGTATTTCAGTTCTGACCATCCTGCACAATCCCACAGGGACTCGGACCATGTTTGTGTATTTCAGTTCTGACCATCCTGCACAATCCCACAGGGACTCGGACCATGTTGGTATATTTCAGTTCTGACCAGCCTGCACAATCCCCTAGGGACTCGGACCATGTTGGTGTATTTCAGTTTAGACCAGCCCGGCACAATCCCACAGGGACTCGGAACATGTTGGTATGTTTCAGTTCTGACCATCCTGCACAATCCCACAGGGACTCGGACCATGTTGGTGTATTTCAGTTCTGACCAGCCTGCACAATCTCGTAGGGACTCGGACCATGACGTTGGTGTATTTCAGTTTTGACCATCCTGCACAATCCCACAGGGACTCGGACCATGTTGGTGTATTTCAGTTCTGCACATCTGACCAGCCTGCACATCCCTTGGAGTCCAGTACTATATTGGTGTACATAGTTTGTATGCTGGTTTAAACTGATAAGCACCAACATAGTCGGGGACGCTGAGAAATGTTCAGGCTGGTCATAACTGATATCTATAGATGTATATAATATCAGTCAAGGGGGCATTACTTCCAACCAGTGACCTTATAGGTCACTGTTCCAACCTAGTGCATTTTGGATACTTTGATTGTCTGAATTTGGTTTTAATTTTTATTAATAAAAACAAGCATTGAAAAAAAAGGTTTTAGGATAATTATTCGGCACTGTGTATTTTATGGGGTGGAGTTATGGAGTGGAGTCTTGGAGTGGAGTTTTGGAGTGTAGTGGAGTGAAATTTTGGAGTGGAAGATATTGTTGCTCTTTCATCATAAAATGTTGCAGGGCTATTGCATATTAAGAAATCAAACATCTTTATTAATTCAAAGCCCTAGTATGCTGTTGTTACTGATACCAGTACGTGTATACACTTCTATTGTATCATGGCTTTCTGTATTTTCTTTTGTGGCTTTGATCAAACTCAAATTTCGCTAAAAATGCAGACTCGTTTTTTATTTAGTTAGTTTCATTTGATGCTGTGCTGGAGATTATAATTGTTTTAGGTGATTTATTTTACCTTCATGTTAAAAACAAAATAGCTGTTTGTGGATATAATTACACAGATATGCCACTCTTCATTAACAACCTGATAATAGCTGTTTGGAATTCATAATAGACAAAGGCAAATGGCTGCCACGATACAAAGTACATATAGGATGGTGTCACTCATATTTTGTGGGAAAGGGGGGGGGGGGGGAGAGAAGAAGCCATGCCCCAGTTCCATCGCTCCCTTGAAGGTTATCTTAGATATTAAATATTCGCGAAACCATTCTAAATGTATAACTTTGAAGAAGGCAGAGGCAGTCTGATCAGAGTCTTCCTTGATTTTCACAATACAGATCCCTCAGGTTCCGTACATAATGTTGATATGACACTGACCATGCAGAGGAGATGCGCATGCTCATCTGAGTGTATTTTATTTGCAAATACAGAAAGACCCTTATATCCTGGTGCTGCTCAGTTCTTCAATATAAATCAGGCTTGACAGAATTCTGCTATGTTGCCTGTGCAGTATATCTGAGACCTCCACACAGTTATCCAGGCACACTTCAATGTAAAACAAATGCAAAGTTTAGCAAAGCCATTATACAATATAAGTGTATACATGGAAAAGTATCAGTAACATCATCATACTAGGGCTTTGGGTTAAGATGTTTGATTTTTCTTAATATGACTTACCTGTGCAGCATTTTATGATGAAAGAGCAACAATATTTTCCACTCCAAAATTTCACTCCACTCCAAAACTCCACTCCAAGACTCCACTCCATAACTCCACTCCATAAAATACACAGTGCCTAATTATTCTAGGAACGAGCTTTGAAAAAAAAAATCTTGGCCAAACAACTCATATTATAAATCTCCACTGACCAAAGCAAAACATTGAGTCCCTGTGGACTGTGGAGACAGGTCAGACAGCAACTTATCAAACATCTTTCTTTACTCTGACGTTCTGTCTGGTAGAAGGGGGTCGGCCTTTAATAACAGAGAGAGCGCGAGACGAATCCGTCGGTAAAATTGATAAAAGCTTTTCGTGAAAGCTACAGCTTGGATTAATTGCATCACCGCTAAGGGAAGTAACTCTAAATATATACTCCTCAAGGCTGTGTGAGATATTGTTCAGATTGTTGTTTACAGTAACAGCTGAACCATTCTTTTTGCAGATATTTCGGAATTACAGATATAAAAGCTGGTTAGAAAATGATTTGTTGTGTCTCCCAATGATATTACGGTTGACCACATATGATGACAGCTCAGAGAATGACAGCAAATTGGTGTTCTTCAATCCACGTTCTGAGTTCTCTTGTCTGCTAATTAGGCGAATTTTGTAAGGTCACAGTGCGCCAATTTGTGGCTTACTTATGTTTCAATGAATGGGTTGCGATATTGCGTAAAAAATGTACCATATACTGTAAACCCAGCAGGCACATGACGTTGAAATGACGTCGTACTGACGTTGATGCGACGTGATGACGTCGCATCGACGTCAGTACCACGTCAGTTCGACGTCATGTGCCCGCTGGGAAGCTTCTTTTTGATTTTTACAGCCTAAACTGTCTGTCATTGTCTTTGCTGTTCAATTTATTTCTCATTAAAGCATGGATTTAGGGAGTGTTTGCCGAATGCAAAGGCTTCTAAGCTGTCACTGCAGTTTAAGAAGCCTTAAGGAACCTTCTCCTGTGATGAGAACAGCTGACCGATTTCAGTTTGAAGTTCTGTCACAATTACAACTACAACTTTGTTCTAAATATATCTAATTAGCTTAATTGATTTAGTTGGCAACTAAAATGACCTACTTTTGATTTTTATTAGATTTAATAAAATGGTAAAAATACAACATGCAATACTGGACCCCTATCCATTGTCTTGTCTTTGTTTATATCGCATTGTCTGAAAAGACATCTTGTTTTGTAGAGTGATTTGACATTTTTCAAAATTATGTTCTCTCTACTTTTTGCCAGTTATCTGACACAATATCACAGGGGGGCGGGGGTCACTTCCATTATAAAGCAGGGTACATATGTGCCGCTGGAGTAGCCCTACTTTTTTTGTCTGTCAGATACACCAATAGGTATGATTTTACAGACTAATATACATGAATAGGTCTTATTTTCTCCAAGCTCTGTATACAAAAGCCAGCTTATCTGATTTTTGTTATCAAAAAAAATCAACAAATATCAATAGACCTTTTTCACATTGTTTCTGCGCATGCGTATACCGCTCACGTGACGCGTTATTTCCCGATAATAGGCGAGACTTTAGACCGAGGGGGCTACTGGATTTTAAGCCATTGATATTTCCTATGTAATGAGTAACAAATAATTGTTTTAATCATCTATATTCACATTTCTGCTTGTCCTAATGATGCCTTATTTACTATTTTAATTTTCCATAATGATTTAAAGCAAAGATTATAAATACTTGTATTTAAATTAAAAATTGCAAAGAAATCATGTCAAAAGATATGCAAAAAACTCGGAAAAAAGGTGTACGTCTAATACAAAAGTCAAGTCGCTAAAATGGATTAATTCGAAATTAAGAAATCAAGTACAGAACATTTATATATTAATTTTAATTTATTGAAACATGCTTTCCGTTTTCTTTGAATGAAGTCTGAACTAAAAGAAAGTCATTCTGAGGTTGAATTTTTTCTATCGAAACGGTTAACCAAATAAACGAATGTAACTAAATAATCAAGAGATGAAATAATCTCCCAAATAAGTGTGTAAATCGTCTTGTGTCAGATTTTTTGCTAATTATCTGAAGGTTTGACATATACTATGACTTATCTTTTGACAATAAACGCAATCAACGGAGCATGCCATACGTTTACACCTCCAACAGTATTTCACACGTTAGTGGGTGATATTGATATCGCATAGTAGGCAAATACTTGCCAGCGGAATAAAAAACAACAAACAAATTGTTTTCTGCAATTATGCGATTAATTAAACGGTAGAAATTTTATGATAATGATAAAACATACACCCTATGGCCATGTGTGACGCTTATGTTCAGCTTCAATTTTTTACTTTTATTTATTCTTCCGTAATATTTAAACCAAACATGTTGATCTTCGTGCAATTCTAAAATAATAGAACAAAACATTATAATTACTCTTTTTTTTTTTTTTTTTTTTTTGATTTTATGATTTATTTAAACACATTTCAAACACATCCATACATCTCTGCATGTCAGGTTAATTTATAATGAAGATGCGGCCAGATCCGGTAACATTTTTCCGACCAGTTTGGACGGGAAACGGCTGTTTTTGTTTAGGGTATAAGTCAAAATATATATGTCTTCAAAAAGATAAAACAAATGAAAAAATATATAAAACAAATCGACGGTTTAATTAATGCAAGCATGAGCGGGACCGATGTAATGTCGAAAATAACTGCCGTATGGCTAGCAATTTTTCTGTCTAGATTACCCTTGACATAAATAGTTAGGTAAAAATATTGACATGAAAAATTATTTTGATAGTCTCCTTAGCGAAATGTTGATGTTTTAATGATTTAAAAAGTAATGTACCAAAGTATTGAGATTATTAAAACTTATTTACATGTATAACAAAGTTTAGTATCGCGCAGCCGATATTATGCCTCTGCTATTTGTACTTTATTCTTAGCAAAAGCGACTTTTGATCCATAAACAAATATTTATAATTGAACTACCTTTTAGTAACTCCAGGAATCACAATACAAATTCCGTTTAAATGGCATTTCGCACGAAAAATATTCAAAATCCTGACACCAACACATCTCCTCCCGTAAGGCCAGAATAAGACTGCCCCATATATCTTTTCAGGTTCATTTTCGTACCTCCATTGAAGAGTAGTCGGCAAGGGAGATAACAATGTGAAAAAGGTCTATTACAAAGACAACAAATATTCTCAGCATACAAATTTCTTTAATTTTCTCCAAGGCCTGCTTAATGGCAAATTCATGAGTTAATCTAAGAACTTTTTCTGTAGTATACATGCATGAATAGGGTCCAAATTTGATTCAAAATAAATGACTAGATATATATTTTGGTATTTGTGTTATATATGAATAGAGAAGGTTATCAGAGTTCCAGCGGCACATCTGTACCCCTTTAAAGACCAAGTGCCCCCCCCCCCTGCACAATATATGCACATTAACCCATAAAGATTTGTGTTTAGGCGATTTTATCACTGATAGGACTTTGGAGACTTTAAACAATTGCTTGAAAAAAAAGAAAAATTATCTCCAAATTCACTTGTGTCCAAATTATTTTAAATACCCATGCATGCCACTTTATATGGAGCTCAGCCAAAGCCATGACAACTAAGCCCTTGCATTCCGGTATGTTTTACCTCCGACTAGTCACACAACCTTGAAAAAACACTGAAACAAAGTTGATTTACAGCCATTACATTGAATGAATGTTGATTCAATGTTGTGGCACATGACGTTGAAATGACGTCGTATTGACGTCGATGCGACGTCATGGCGTCGCATCGACGTTAGTATGACGTCATTTCGATGTCATGTGCCCGCTGGGTGCTGGTATTTAATTGATATTTTTCATTTGGTGCTCTGCATTTATAAGGAATTTGAGCTAAATTGGTATCAATTTGATTTCATCTTCCTCTGTCTACCCTAGTGTTATATAGAAGTCAGGGTATTCTTACAGTAAAACATATCTTGTTTTGATTTTTGTAGACTTAAGTTGAAAATGTTGAGCAAGTTACAGTCAGCAGTGAGCTTATTCCGATGTGTCAACAGGACATCATTTCAGAATCTGACAGTACGCCTAGTGACACAGTCTGCCACACAGGCATCAGTAGGGGCAGCAACTGTGGGTCCAGCAAAGATTGGTCAGAAGTCTGAGTCAGTCTTCAACAAGGAGAAAACATTCGGCGCTGAAAACTATGCTCCAATACCTGTGGCTATCAACAAAGGAGAAGGTATCTACATGTATTTTGGATATAAGAAGTGGCATTTCCTTCCTCCAAATATCTAAACCAGTCGTGTGTACTTCTGCTAGATAAGTTAGTTTTTCTCCTCCAAAAGGATCTCAAAATTCTATATCCATCTTTTTTTAAAATGGGCATAGATTTTAACTCATTGCATCCTGGGTATTTTTTGTCGTCTGCTGAAATTGTCGTCTGCATAAAAAATCACGAATATTTTGACAATATTGGTATATACTCTGAACAGTCACTCTTTATTTATGACGTTTCGGCATACTGCCTTTATCAAAATTATGAAATTTGTACAAGACTACATTTTGAGCTTTTACAATTCTCTCAGCATTCAAAAAATCCCGAATGCATTCAAATGCATTTTTGAATGCTGAGAGAATTGTAAAAGCTCAAAATGTAGTCTTGTACAAATTTCATAATTTTGATAAAGGCAGTATGCCGAAACGTCATAAATAAAGAGTGACTGTTCAGAGTATATAATGTTTCTTATCCCTACACGGATTCTCTTCATAATATTGGTATAACCAACTCTTGTAGAAATGATGTCTAGGCAGCAAACAGTTTGGATCTCAGATCATTTGTGGGGCCTGATCTGGATCCAAACTGTTTGCCCAGATACCCCTAAAGGGGTATCCCACATGGAATGGGTTAAATATTGTTGTTGTTGTTGTTTCAGGGGAGAACCATCTTATAAGTGATTAGATACAGTAAATATTGGTTTAAGAATCCTAAAATGGAACAATCCAGTCATGGCTGCTGTTAGAATGGCAAACAAGTCTGATTAGAGTCTACATAGTGTGCAAGCACTCAGTTATTGTCTAAAAAATTTGGGTGATTAGTCAGCAAATTCTTAAGTCATTGTCTAAGAATCTAAGATCAGAGTAGCATTGTTTGGAATTTGAGTTATTTTTATTTTGAAATTTATCAAAAGGCATTTTATTTCTTGGTGTTGCAAAATATTTAAGATGTTCGGGTACATTTCCATGTTAATTGCTATTTTTACTTTAAGGGAGAGCACCAGTGTGACTATTGTTTGCTTCCCTGGACTAGCTTGGGCTATGAAACTCTTCCAATATAGTATCTATTCTAAAGGAAAAAAATTGCTGTCGGGTGAGCAAATTCTTTCCTTTAAGAGTTGACTCCAACTGAGAAGGGAGACAAAAATGAAAATAGTAGAGTTGCTTCCCCTGAAAAAAGTACCCATTCACCTTAAGGGTTAACTTATCAGAGGTTTCTGCAATAGCATACTTTCTCAGGACTAGTCAGGACAGTAGTGTCTATGCCATTTCTTGTGTAATATATAGTAGTAATTCAGAGCTCCAGATAAGAGGGAGTATTTGGTGATAATTAGGGATAATTTTTGTTTTCCCCATAAAAACATGTTGTGACTCCTCATCTGAACCGTCTCAACGAGACGGTTCAGATGAGGGGTCACAACATATGGTTTCAATGAGAAATAAAAAAAAATTATCATCAGATATTCCCTCTTACCTAGAGCTCTGTGTATTATGTAAAATTATTTACCATAAAATGAATGAGATAAAAATTCAGTGAGTGTTGAAAATCCTAGAGACTTTGTCAAAGATATAAAATTTTGTTAGATTTTGATGAATGAGAAATACCAACTTGCAATTTTGACAAGGCTCTAAAATACTGTGCAGTTTTGATCAGGGAGAGCTCTATGAGACTCATGCTGATGTAACTAACCATCTCACAGAATTTTATACAAGAATTTCATACAAATATAATTTCTGGTGTGAGAGCTTTCTGTTTTTAAATAGGTGTTTATGTTTGGGATGTTGATGGAAACAAGTACTATGACTTCCTCAGTGCCTACAGTGCTGTAAACCAGGGTCACTGTCATCCAAGAATAATCAAGGCACTAACAGACCAGGCGAGCGTTCTCACTCTCACATCTAGGGCATTTTATAACAATGTCCTTGGAGAGTATGAAGAATATATCACAAAACTGTTTGGTTATGACCGAGTTCTGCCCATGAATACAGGTAGGCATAATTAGGGAGTGATGTGGAAAAAAGTGCAGGATGGCATGTTAAGTATTATTTGCATGTACAGTTGTCTGAATTGTGCGATTTGTCATCATGATTTTTTCCCTGTACAGGGGTTTTATGAATATGCTTCATTCTGTAACATGTGTGACTGAATTAACTGATATACCTAAGTTCTTTAATTTTTTAGCTTAATGAAATTCATAGACATGCATAAAGAAAAAGAATAATCAGCATATTATTTTATTAATGTCTGGAGACCCACAAACGGGACTTAGGCAAACAGTGTAAACACTGATTAGATGCCACAAATGTGGCATCTGATCAGGGTCTACACTATTTGCTTTAAAAATATTGAATTTCTATAAAGACAAATTCAGGAAAAAAAATTAAACCTTACAATAACACCCGTAAATTGGAAATGGACCTTTTTAAAGAGCCAGGTAGAAAACTCCACTTGTCATAAATGGGGTAGGGTCGAGTCTGACAGCGGGTACATTCGGACATATCATTGCAAACAGTGAAAATCCAAATGAAATGGCTCATAATGAGCCATCTCATCAGGATTTTCACTGTTTGCCCAGTTAATTTTGTTTTAATTCCAAACAATCGGCATATAAAGGAAAAAATGTCACTGTCCGAATTTACCTGACTTTACCCTAATGAGGATGTTCAGAAGACTTGTCTGTCTTAATACATGAAACAATGGTGACTCATATTAATGCAGCAAAATGATCCTTGGATGGAATGGTAAATAGTGCAGACCCAGATCAGAATGCCTGATTGGAATCTGAATTCTATACTCTGCTATCCCATAATTTAGTGTCAGTACAATAACAATTCGAGCTGTATGGGTACACTGCCATCTTTTTCTGCCATTTTTACAAAGGGAAACAACTTTTGTGACTTCTTGTTTGCTTCCCAAGATGGCAAAGCCCTTCCAAAATAAGGTCTACTCTTAAAGCAAAGAATTTGCTCCTAATGGAGCAAATTCTTTCCTTTAAGAGTTGACCCCAATTTAGAAGGGAGGCAAAAATGAAAATGGAAGAGTTACTTCCCCTGAAAATATACCCATTTTAATAATTTACTTAAATGAAATTGTTCATATAATGTCACTGAACCCAGGGTTGAGCAAGTAAGGATAGTCACTCACCTCACCCAGGACAAGTCAAATTTCTGGTTTGACAAATGAAAACCTCCCAGCTTTAAGTACAAGTGGATTTTTATAGGTAACTTGTCTGGACAAGTGAATGAAAACAGAAATATTTGTTCAGTCCTGATGAAACCTCCAGTTGATATCTCAACCAAAATTTGATTTCTAAAAACTGCAGTTGTCTAACAAACAGAATTTACTTGCAGGTGTTGAGGGTGGTGAGACAGCCTGTAAACTAGCCAGGAAGTGGGCCTACAAGGTCAAGAAGATCCCTGACAACCAGGCCAGGACCATCTTTGCTGAGGGCAACTTCTGGGGTCGGACCCTGGCCGCCATATCGAGCTCCACAGATCCCTCAGCCTACAACCATTATGGCCCATTCATGCCAGGATTCTTGAATGTGCCATACAATGACATTCCAGCTTTAGAGGTAGGGTGGGCTGCTGCAGTCCAGTACATTGATATATGACTTTGACAAGGAAATCATGGTTCTATACTACGGATCCATATAAATTACAAAGTCATAGTGTTATAAATGTATATGTATTCTAAAAATGTTATAGCTACTCTGAACTACAAACAAAATGTAAGACAGAGAACTTGGTGAATCATGGCCAACACCATCTTGTCTCCATCACTTCACAAATTTTGAGCATATAGTAAGAGGTGGGTTTAAGGATAGTTATAAATTATATTCATACTGTATAAAAACATATACTGTGATCTTCATGAGGCATTTCTATTGAGGTTCATGGAATATTTTTTGGATGATGGATAAGACAGATTAGACCTGAATTCTGTACCTCTGGTGCTGTCAGATTTGCTTATTTGGCTGCCTACATTCAGAAGTTACTTGTCTTCAGCAGGCACCTTTTTTGCCCCTTGAACCAAAACACGGTGCTAATGAACCTGTATTAAGGGGTAACTTGCCTTAGGCAGCCAATATTTTAGTATTGACTTTTACATTGCAATTTCAGAAAGAACTGCAGAATCCCAACACCTGTGCTTTCATGGTGGAGCCCATCCAGGGTGAGGCCGGAGTTGTGGTTCCTGACGAGGGATACCTGAGGAAAGTCAGAGAGCTGTGTACTAAGTACAATGTTCTCTGGATTGCTGATGAAGTACAGACAGGACTCGCTAGGACTGGAAAGTGGGTATTGTTCACTCAGCATGTAGCTTACGGTTCGTCTTCACTTTTAAGACAGGGTTTTGCTCTTCCAAAACAATGTCAAAGATCTAGATCCATCTTGTGAGATGGATCTAGAGCTTTGGGATTGTTTTGGAAGAGAAAAATACATTTTATAACTAAATTAGGTAATACTGATTTACATATTTGTGTTAATTTTTGGAGGAAAAAAAACTCTAGTCGTATAACCAAACAAATAAGGTACATGTATTAGATTTGAAGGATATAGTTTGGATAGTTGTAGGTCCTGTTTAGGGGAGTTCTGTTTTCATTTATTTCCAAAACTATTTAATTTCTGTCTCTGTTACTGTAGATGCTTCATTCACTATCAATGTTTATTCTGTTTGTACTGTACAGTATGAACTTTTTTTTCACAATAAAACAGAGAAACAGACAAAGTGCAACAAAATTATTAGTGAATAACAATTGCAGACTGAAAAAATCTGTTCCTCAAGATGAGTGTTTTGACATGTTAGATACTTGAATTATCTGTCTTTTGTTCACAACAGCTATGAATAGTGGTGGGTGGAGGTGAGGGGCATTGAGTGGATACAAAGTTAGAATGTTTATATCTTGCTTATATTTCAGACGTCTAGCTGTTGACCATGAGAATGTCAGACCAGATATTTTGGTACTAGGTAAAGCCTTGTCTGGTGGGGTGTTGCCAGTAAGTACTGTTTGTACTTAAAAAAAATAGAATGTTTATCTGTTTTGAAATGAACTATACACCTTTCCTATAAATCGATTAAGTCGCGCTCGAGTTATCTACCCAAGTAGACTGTGACGTCATCTATAGGATATCCCATGTAATTCAGTACAACTGCAAGCACACATAACATGCATAAAGCAGGCGTTTTGTAAATGTAAACTGCAAAAAAATCATTGAAAGACCAATCAAAGTATAATTGCCCCGTTTTCATGTAACATTTTTTATTTATATACATTTTTAGCTCGCCTGAACGAAAGTTCAGGAAGAGCTATTGTTGTCACCACGGCGTCGGCGTCCGCGTCCGCGTCAGCGTCGGCGTTCGGATTGGATGTTTTGGTTAAAGTTTTTTAAAGACCTATATCTCCTTAACCCATGGATGGATTCTTTTGATACTTGCACTGTTGTTAGATATTGGTCTAAGGTTTAACAGGGTACCACCCCCACCCCACTCCGTGACCTTGATGTCAAGGTCATGGACTTAGAAAATTTGTAGTTTTTTTGGACTGGATGTTTTGGTTAAAGTTTTATAAAGCCCAATATCTCCTTAACCCATGGATGGATTCCTTTGATACTTACACTAAAGTTAGATATTGGTCTAAAGTTTTCAAAGGTACTACCCCCACCCCCCTCTGTGACCTTGATGTCAAGGTCATGGACTTAGAATATTGTCTTTTTATTGATTGGATGTTTTGGTTAAAGTTTTTTAAAGACACACATCTCCTGAACCCATAGATGAATTCTTTTTATACTCCCCCAACCCCGCTCAGTGATCTTGAGTCAAGGTCAGGGACTTAGGAAATTTTTGTCTTTTTTAAAGTTTTGTAATTGCAAACTGATTCATAATGCTTTGCAGAGATTTAGTTTATACTTGAACTGATGTTAGACTCTTTTTTGAGTTTTCACAAAACACCTTATACTTACCCCACTGGATGACCTTGAAGTCAAGGTCATCGACTTAGAATTTTGTCTTAAAGATTTTGGTTAAAGTTTTATATTTATGAAGACATAATTTCACAGTGCCACGTTGATGGACTCAGTTGATACTAATACTTGGACTGATGTTAGATAATGGTTCAGGGTTTTAATACATCCTAGCCCCCCCCCCCCTCCCCTCCCCCTACCTGTCAGTTTTTTTACCTCAAGCTCATGGACTTTGAAATTTCATTTCATTTTTTTTATTTTAATTTTATTTTAAGACTTACATGTATTTCTGAGATAGCTTTTGTTCATAAATGTGTTTTCATTATGGACATGCTTGCATGAAGTTTTATGCATAGCATTCCCAATTACCCCCCCTAAACCCCCCCCACCCCCTCCCCCCTACCCGTCTGTTTTTTTACCTCAAGCTCATGGACTTTGAAATTTCATTTCATTCTTTTTATTTTAATTTTATTTTAAGACATATTTCTGAGATAGCTTTTGTTTATAAATGTGTTTTCATTATGGACATGCTTGCATGAAGTTTTATGCATAGCAGTCCACACCACCATAGCGGCTGTGTGATGAGCAAGCACCAATTCAGGCGAGCTATGCTGTCAGGCGACAGCTCTTGTTATGGATTTATTTTAATATCATATTGAGAATCCCGACAGGTCGCTCTTGATTTTCATGACCCCTTTCATCGATGCCATGTTTTAACACCCCGGCAATATACATTCACGTTTGTTCAATATAAAAAAGTTACATTTCGTAAAAATAAGTTTCGTAAATCTGAAAAGTTATTTCCATTTTTCCGACATTCAGATAGTAACTACGTATTATTACCGGACAGATTATAGCGCTGATATTTATGGTTTCTTGTACGATACACCGATCTAAAAGCATCAGCATCCAGACAGTTTTCCGTAAGTTTGAACCCGAGGTTGAATTTATATTACTATTTTCCATCTCTTACTTATCTTCGGTATTATTTATTTGATCGTTTCCATTTCCCGGTACGTGTTCTTAAAGCTGCCTTCCGAACACACGCTAGGTAATACACAATAATATGTGTTTGTTTATTGCGGCAATGCGCGCAATTCGGTGATTTATTACACAAACGAATTCCGTGTCACAGCAAACTTTGTTGTCATTTTTAGCGTGTGTATGCTTTATAATCAGCTAATTGTTCGTTTTGTATCTTTTGTAATAACGGTCTGAACATCTTCCGCGATTTTCTTTCTTTTGCTTATGTTTTGGAAGCTGTACTGGTGATGCATACTCTTTCGATTGCGGTAATTTTGGCCCGAAATTTCAGTGAGAAATAATCTAGTTTTATGTCAAATACCCAAATGCTATAAGTTATAAAGCTTATTTTCCGACTAAGAAAGAGCTAAATATAGTTGGAACAAAATAGTTGTCTTAATCTTAACTGTTGAATGTTAGTTTTGAATATACGGAAAACCGGCATTTCTTTGGTTACACAATGAAAAACAATAACCTATCCTATAGATGACGTCATAGGCTTGGCAAGGGACAAAACTCAAACAGACTCTGAATTATAGGAAAGGTGTATATCTTCAGATATGGACAAGCCCATTTTCCTGCATGCAGGGTTGCCAGGCTCAGGGAAAAACATCTGGAACAGGTCGAAGGAAGGTCAGGGAATTATGTGTTTGACCAGGAAAATTTGAAAGGACTTGATAAATCAGGGAATGTCAGGGATTTTGAAAATTAATGGTTGTGGCAGTCTTCAGAAAATATTCTTAGTCTCACTCTGCTCAAGGGGAAAAGCTATACTTTCAGGAAAGCTATTCCAAAAGGGTACCAAAAATTGGAAAAAACAGTAGGGAAAAGTTGGGGAGTTATGGAGTGGAACCTGAAATGTCAACTTTACAGTTTAGTTATGAAACCATGTGGTGTACATCATGAGAGCTTTTTAACTCATTCTATCTGTATGATGGTCATAGAGATGTGATTTGAATGAACAAGAGATTCACCACTAGCCCAGACAGCAAAACCAAGTGTAATGATTTGCCTGTCTTTCAATTTTTTGCTTTGCAGACATGTTTCTGAACACGGCACTGATCTTCTCTGAGGGTTCATGTAAAACAAAAAAAAACATATAGAACAGTATTACTTTGGTTATTAAACACGATTTTTTCCTTTGCTAGAATGACCCCAAATATCTAAACCAGTATTTGAAATGGTGCTACTAGATCTTTTTTTCCTTCTAAAACAATCTGAAAATTTAGATCCATCTTATAGGATAAATCTAGGTCCTGAGATTATTTTGGAAAGGGAAAAAACCTTTGAAATACAGTACATGTACATCCAGGGTGTATATTGTATGCTATATATTGTATTTTAGGCTTGTAAATTAGTAAAATCTGTGAACAAGGACAGTAATAAGAGCATTTAGTAGGCAAACAACTCCCAAGATTTGTCTCCCTGGCATACTATAGAAGTGTGTCAATTTGTTTACAACCTTTACAACAGTAGTTCAGTCATTTTGACAGATGACATGCCTTAAGAAGCCAAAATCTCATTATCCCAAAGAAATGCTATCAGTATAAACTTACCTGCATTAAACAAACCCTGGTCTTAATCAGGCAGGTTTTGCCCTTCTCTTGCTTGGGTGAGTGCTTGCTTAAAAGAGAATTTATTCTACAGGAAAGTGATAAGATTTCTCTGCTCTTGTTTAAGGTTGCAGCAGTGTTAGCTGATAACGAGGTGATGTTGACCATCAGACCAGGTGAACATGGATCAACCTATGGTGGAAATCCACTGGCTTGTAAAGTTGCCATTGAAGCCCTCAAGGTAATGTCTAGTCTCAGATAATGCATAGCCTGCCAAACTGCCAAAAACATACTACCTAATTTAACAGTGCTCCAGATAAGAAGGGGTAACAGGGATAATTTAAGGATAATTCTCCATTTCTTTATAAAATATATTTTGTGACCCCTCATTAAAACCATCTCACCGAGACAGTTCTAATGAGGGGTCTAAACATGTTTTTGATGTGAATTAAGAAAAAAAAAGATCTCAGAATTATCCTCAAAACCCACCTTATCTGGAGCTCTGATGCACCTACAGGAAGAGATGCTGTTGCCACAGTAGCTCATTCTCTGCATGCGCTGGTATCCGTGTGTGGAGGTGAGAAGGCATACAGTCAGCTCTTGATAGCTCAAACACTGATATCTCAAAGAACCCTCTTACATCAGAGAACATATATTTTTAGTTACATTTTGATTCCTGATATCTCAAACTACTGATATCTCAAAGTAAATTTTCTGGAACCAGAAAATTTACTTTGAGATATCAGTAGTTTGGGATGAACTTTGACTTTGAGATATCAAGAGCTGACTGTATTCGGTGATAATATATGATTCAGCCTGAAGTTTGAGGTATAACTGTTTATTGCAGTCCAAGGTTGATGCTAAGCCTGACATGAAGCGGAGGTAGTTGACATCAACTAGGGACACAACAAAGGTTAAAGACTGGAAAATGTGTTGTTGAATATTATTCTTACGTACATATTGTCTAGTTTAGTCTATCTCATAACCTTGCAACCTTGGGGCACCATAGATGACTTTGCAACAATCCCTTTCCTCCTAGTCCTGTTTTCGGCTGCCCTATCTGAGCTCGCAAAGTCCATCCCTGTCTGTTGTGTAATATTTTCTTCCCTCCTCTTCTTTTGTCTACCTCTTCTTTTTAGCTCACCTGAGCCGAAGGCTCACAAGGTGAGCTTATAGTATAGGCTTGGTCCGTCGTACGTCCACACTTTTAAACATTAATATCTGCTAAAGTAGCTGGCCAATGTAGATCAAATTTTATGTGTAACATTGTTGGGGTGGGGGATTGATTGCATATAGTTTTGGGACAGATTGGTTTAAAACTGTGGTTACCATGGCAACAAAAAGGTCCCAAAGACTTATAATGGAGAAAATGTTGTCCGGGCCCTCATACATGTGATGAACTCTTGAGGACCATGTGGGAGATCTGGATTTCATTTCAGGGAGATTGAGTTCCCCATCAGGGAGACTTTTTGACGGCAACTTTGACGCGTTGTTTCGAGTACTTCACTACTTCATTGTTTTTTTTTTTTTGTTTTTTTTTTTTGTTTTTTTTTTTTTTTTTTTGGGGGGGGGGGGGGGGGTTGGTGGTGGTGGTGGTGGGGGTTCTTGTTTTAAAATAGAACAACATGAACTAAATCACAGTTGTATAGTTTGTTTAACTTCTTTACTTTTGAGTTACCCAATACTTCAAATATAACCTCAAAAGTATGCCATTTCAGTGCAGTAACACTACCATCCTAAGTTTAATTTACAGTGTAATTCAACAGTACTGTTCATAGTGTTAGTGCTGACCATTCCATTGCTAAATTGCAAAAAAAAAAAAATCTGATTATCTGGCATTCTCAAACCATCACCCCTCTCCACTTTTCCCTAACCCTCAATATAAACATCCAAAGTTGCATCTTGGATGATGGGTCCAATTTGCTCCAGTTATTTTGACGAAAGCTGATACTTGTTAAAAACTCAAAATCTGTTATCTCAAAACCGAGTTATATTCTACACTTTAATGAACATACCTGTCATTAGAGCTGTCTATTTTCGTTGAATATTAGATTAAGAACAAATATAGCTGCATATTTGGGTCAGTAAACTTGTAGAATGGCATATTTCTGTCTCAGTCAGATGCTGAAGATCGCGGATTTCCCATATTTATTTATAAATTCACACTGGTTCTCATTTCACATACGATGCGTCTGAACCGGCGGGAACTGGATAGAAAAAGGCGGGAAACTATTCTTAAAGTGAACGAACCGACTTAAATAAATTGCTGGCACCCGTGATGATTTCATGAAAGTATCTGATCAGCCTGCGCAAATTTTGCATGATCGATATTTATAATGACTTTACATTACGTATCTGACATGTTTACTGAAAAAAAATCGATAGCGAATCATTGTCGATTGGCGGCACTTGCATCTATTGCATTCGTGCAAATCAAAGACATAAACAATGACAGATGCATAAAGCCGTGACGCAATAAAAGTAATTTGCTCTCGGTAAAAGTTACCTGCTATTATAGTTAGCACAGGTACCTTTACTGGTGCGCTAGCCAATTTAACACCTCGCTGCGTCTGATCAGCGAATACCCTTCGGAATGACACGTCCTATATTGCACCCTGTTAGGTAATTAGGTCACGGACAGTTAATCCTTTTGCCAGCCGCCGGGTAAGTAGTTACCGCAAAATGGATGGTTCAGAAAAAATTATGACAGGAAAATTCAGCATCCGGGAGATTCTGAATACTTTCCGGGAGCGCGGGAGATGGGCTCCATTTCCGGGAGACTCCCGGATGATCCGGGAGACATCACATGTATGGCCCTAGCTTCTTCATTTTTGATCGCAACTACTTGTAACTTGCAGGTATTCAGGACAGTCAAAACATCTCGACCCAGTTCCAATTTGGGCCAGGTCGGATTATTAGTTTCAGAGTTATTTGCCCTTGAGCGATAAAATATTTTCCCATAGACTTATAATGGGGAAAATGTTGTCCGGGCCCTAGCTTCATCATTTTTTATCGCAACTTCTTGTTACTTGTAGGTATTTAGGACAGTCAAAACATCTCGGACCAGTTCGAATTTGGTCCAGGTTGGATGATTTGTTTCAGATTTACTTGCCCTTTAGCGATGAAATATTTTCCCATAGACTTATAGTGAGGAAAATGTTGTCCAGGCTCTAGCCTTATCATTTTTGATCGCAACTTCTTGTAACTTGTAGGTATTCAGGACAGTCAAAACATCTCGAACAAGTTCGAATTTGGGCTAGGTTGGATGATTCCTTTCAGAGTTACTTGCCCTTAAGCGATGAAATATTTTCCCATAGACTTATAGTGGGGAAAATGTTGTCCGGGCCCTAGCTTCTTCATTTTTGATCGCAACTTCTTGTAACTTGCCGGTATCCAGGACAGTCAAAACATCTCAGACCAGTTCGAATTTGGGCCAGGTTGGAGGATTCGTTTTAGAGTTACTTGCCGTTGAGCGATAAAAATGTTTTCCCATAGACTTATAGTGAGGAAAATGTTGTCCTGGCTCTAGCTTCTTCATTTTTGATCGCAACTTCTTGTAACTTGCTGGTATCTAGGACAGTCAAAACATCTCGGACCACTTCGAATTTTGGCCAGGTTGTATCATTCTTTTCAGAGTTACTTGCCCTTGAACTATAAAATATTTTCCCATAGACTTATAATGGGGAAAATATTGTCTGGGCCATTGCTCCTTCATTTTTGATTGCAGCTCCTTGAAACTTGCAGGTATCCAGGATGGCCAAAACATCTCGACCTTTTCGAATGTGGGCAAGGTTGGATTATTATCCCCTCGCACAACGAAGTTGTGGAGGGGATGTAGGGTGTCCCGTAGGTATGTATGCACGTATGTTCACCTTTTGTCATTGCTCTAGCTACCTCATTTAGTACATAATTTTGATATAAGTTCACACAAATATTGGGTATGACATTACCTCGAACAAGCTCGCATTTCAGCATGATGGGGTCAAGGTCAAGGTCACAGTGGCTATTTTTAGAAAAACTTTGTTATCACTCTAGCGCCTTCATTTGTGGACTGATTTCGATTTAACTTCACACAAGTGATAAGTATCGCAATATCTTAGACAAGTTTGCGTTTCAGCGTTTTGGGGTCAAGGTCACAGTGGCTATTTTCAGAATAACATTGTCATTGCATTAGCGCCTTCATTTATGGACCAAATTCGATTCAATTTCACACAAGTGATTGGTATTACAATATCTTGGACAAGTTTGCATTTCAGTGTTCTGAGGTCAGGGTCAAGGTCACAGTGGCTATTTTAAGAAAAATTTTCATCGCTCTAGCGCTTTCATTAATGGGCCGATTTTAATTAAAACTTCACAAAAATGTTTAGTATGACAATATCTTGAATAAGTTTGCGTTTCAGCATCCTAAGGTCAGTGTCAAGGTCACAGTGGCTTTTTTTAGAAAAACTTTTTCATCCCTCTAGCGCTTTCATTTATGGAATTATTTCGATTGCACTTTACAAAAGTGATAAGTATGATAATATCTTGGACAAGAACGCGTTTTAGCATTCTGGAATCAAGGTGAAGGACACAGTGGCTTTTTTTAGAAAAACTTTGTCATCGCTGTAGCGTCTTCATTTAAGGACCGATTCGATTTAATTTCACACAAGTGATTGGTATTACAGTATCTTGGACAGGTTCACATTTCAGCATTCTGAGGTCAAGGTCACAGTGGCTATTTTTAGAAAAACTCTGTCATCCCTCTAGCTCCTTCATTTATGGACAGATTTTGATTAAAACTTAACACAAATGTTTAGTATGACAATATCTAGAACAAGCTCGCATTTCAGCGTCCTAAGATCAATGTCAAGGTCACAGTGGCTATTTATAGAAAAACTTTTTCATCCCTCTAGCGCTTTCAATTATGGACCATTTTCGATTTAACTTCACACAAGTGATAAGTATGGAAATATCTTGGACAAGTTTGCGTTTCAGCATTCTAGGGTCAGGTTCAAGGTCACAGCGGCTATTTTTAGAACAACTTTGTCATCGCTCAAGCACCTTCATTTATGGACAGATTTTTTTATGCCCCCGTGATGATAGTCAGGGGGCATTAAGATTTGCCCCTGTCTGTCGTCTGTCACTCTGTCCGTCCGTTCGTCACACTTTGTGGTATATAGTTTGTGTAATCAACTTCTACAGTTTTCAGTGGATCTTTTTCTAACTTTGCATGCATGTTGCGGACATATTTGACAGTTTCAAACTATCAGGTTTGTTCAGTTGATGATCCTCATTTTACCTTTGACCTTTTTACTCAGGTGAGTGGCTCAGGGCCTCATGGCCCTCTTGTTCCTTTCACTGTGCCCTGCAGAATTGTATTTTCTAAGCCAGAAATTCTTGAGACCTGGCCAAATCACCTCAGTTTCCATTTCTTGACTAAAGTCAGGAGTTTGTCCTATTCTCCAATGGTTGCTTGAATCTTACTGCTGTCAGTTGGTTGTCACCTTGAGGATTCTGCAGGCTTTTCTATGAAGTTTACAGGTAACAGTTTGGTTCTTTCCTCCATTACAGACAGCTCCTTCCAGGAATAATCATACCCAGTCTGGGTCTACACCATCTTGTCAAGCATGTCTGTCCCAACACTAAGTTATATCAGTTTTTCTTGTTTTAGGTTTTAGAGGAAGAAAATCTGGCTGAGAATGCTGAAAGGCTTGGGAAGATAGTGCGTGCAGAACTGAACAAGTTACCGAAAGATATTGTAAAACTTGTGAGAGGGAAAGGTCTACTTAATGCCATAGTGATTGATGAAAGTAAGTACAGGGTCAAAAGTTTTACAATCTGGCTATATGTTAGGATACTTGTGACAGAATGGCAGCTAATGCAAACCTTGATCAAACACTCCTATAGCAGCAGTCTTATCGAGATTCACAATATTTACCATGGCACACCTGCTACTTTATTCAGGGTCGAGTGTTTAGTTTTAGATTACTTGAAGTTAAATGGGTACACTTATGGGGAAGAAACTCTAACTTTTCATATTTCTCCCTCTCAGTGGTGGTTTGATTGATTGATTTGTTGCTTTACGTCCACAGTCAACAGCTATGGTCATGTCGGGACTGTCAGTTAACCTAACCACTCTATTCCTGGGCAGGCTTAGACCTCCTAAGTGGTTAACCAGTACTAAGTGCACATATTTCGCCAGTAACTGATAACTGCCCTTCTTGAATCAGAGGAAGGAGATACGAAAGTATGTGGCCAGACTGGGTATCGAACCCAGGACCTCTGACTTACAAGTCAGGTGCCCTACTGATTCTCAATGGTGGTCACTCCTTTTAGGAGCAAATTCTTTCCATAAAGAGGTAGACGCAATTTTGAAAGAGCAAACAGTCACAAAATGTTTCCCTTTTGTGAAAACAGCAGAAAAATATGGTGTTCCCATTAACTTTATTTGAGCCAAAACAGGAAAACCAACAAAGTAGCACATGCACTCAGCTAAGACTCAGATCAGCCTGGGCATCCGCCCAGTCTGATCAGAGTCTTTGCTGTGAGCTTACAGGGTAGCTAATGCTCTAAGCTAGCTTCATGCTGATAGTGAAGACTCAGATCAGACTGGGTGGATGCCTAAACTGATCTGAGTTTTCCCTGTGCGCAAATGCCACTTTGTTGGTTTTATTGTGTGGTGGCTCAAATTTTGTTCCTTGCTGTAAAGGGTTGCAAGATTTAATGTTTTGACATGGCTCTGCTATCAATATGAGATGTTTTGAAAAGTGTCTTTCCTTATGGAAGACTGATTTCTATTTCTTTCAGAATATGATGCATATGATGTGTGTTTGAAACTGCGTAGCAATGGTTTGCTGGCCAAGCCCACTCATGGTGACATCATCAGGTTTGCTCCACCCCTAACGATCACAGAGGCCCAAACGAGGGAGTGTCTAGATATAATCTCAAAGACCATTACCTCATTATAAATGTTATGGCATGTTGTTTTGGGGTTGATACTTCTTTTTGTTTTATCAATCAGGTTGGTACAAAGCATCTTTTTGAAAACTTTTCTCTTAATGTAGCTCATTTTAAGCCAAAAGTTTGTTTCAGATCAAACATGATAATTGAGCCAGATCATGTGACATCCAACAGTGTGGCATTGGTGACAGGCAAAGGCTCTGATCAGACTGCACTTGAGTGCAGTCTGATCAGAGCCTTTGCTTGTCACATCAGCCGTCTCTGGAATTGGTCCAACCCATACAGCCAACAGTGAGGCCTCTATAGACCCGGTGTAAATGATCTGAATATCACTTGAGAAAACAGCCATACTGTTGGAAGCCAAGTCTTATTTCTTATAAAACATAAAAAAGATATGTTCTAGAATTCTAAAGCAGTTCAAAAATGTGGTTTATGAAGGAATGTCAGAACAATGATTCCAAACCCTTTGCTTGTTTGGAGCTTGGCCACAAGTGTAAGAGTAAAGGCATTGATCAGTCTACATATTTTTTGTTATCAGAAAATGTCTTTCACTAATGCTTTGAAGTTAGGGTTGTGTCATATCTTGAGGATGCTAACACATTTAAATCCTTACTACATTACAAAAAATTGAGTAAGCTGGTTTTCGTCCTATACAAACAGATAGCTACGACTCATTACCTCACGGTAACAATAAGAAGATAAGGAGCTTAGTTTATTGTCATGCCAGCAACTAGCAGAAATGAGACAAAGGTATTACTTTTCCATCATTGTTGGGGGCATCAACTTTTGTGACAATCAGCTGAAGGTGAGACACCACTGTCTGTTGGAATTCTTGTTGGAAAAGAATTCCAGATAAGATGTTTTTATGATACTGTAAAACACCTATATTTGGTGGTTACAGAATTTTGGCGATATTGGTGGTTAAGGCAAAAAGCGCTAAAATGTGATCCTGCCAATATACTTAAATACACAAAGCTTATAATAGCCCAGGCTGAGATAAAAAAAGGAGAGTCCGATATCTATTTGAGATATTTTCTATACAGTTCCCAGAAACTATACATTGTCCATCTCATTAGAATCGCCTCATCGAGGCGATTCTAATGGGATGCCACAATGTATAGTTAAATAGAAAAGAAAGAAAAATTGTCTCAAATTTAC
The DNA here is from genome assembly GCA_963989385.1 of Ctena decussata. Lineage (NCBI taxonomy): Eukaryota > Metazoa > Mollusca > Bivalvia > Lucinida > Lucinidae > Ctena > Ctena decussata. The sequence continues at coordinate 112,269,149 of OZ022498.1, read as the reverse complement.
ATCAAATTTTCTTTATTATCTGGAGCCATGGTACATCATGACTGCCAAAATTAAAATGCGGCAATATGTCATTTTCAGTAAACTGCCAAATTTTGATAATGCAGATATGTTTTACAGTATTCCAGGATTATTGCTCATGTTCCCATGAAAATAGGTTGTGTTCCTTCATTAGAACTGTGTCAGCCTTAATGTAGAAATATGAAGTTGCATATGGATGGTGAAAAAGTCCTAATGAGGCACCACAACATATGTTTGATGTGGGGTGATATGGCAGCTGTAATCTCCCTTTCATTATTTTGGGATCATAGTTTATTTTTATCGTGTGCCATCTAAAAAGAGTGCTTGTAAATATGAGGAATGTTCATTATACCCTGCCATTTATGCCGAGGGTCTTTATAAAATAAATTTTATAGTACCTCATTATAACTGTCTCAATGAGAATTTTTTGGATGAAGGGCCACATGCTTATGAAGGAAAATGAAAGAATTTCCGTCAGTTCTTGAGAATGCTTAGATCTGGGGTAGCAAATGTATATATTGTTGTATTACCCTACAAAGTGAGATCTTTATTAAACTTACGTTGCATTAACATGAGAATTGTCATTGATGATATTTACAATGTATTGAAACTAAGAAACATATCAAATCTTATACCCAGAAATACTGACATTTCTGTAGACTTGAACTTCATAGGTTATTATGGGATTAATGTAGGCCAAAGAAAATAGTTCAGTTGTCAAAAAATAGAAATGAGATATTCATAAATTGAGGATTTTTGTGAATTAAGCAAAATGAAGCCTGCATATATTTTCAAGCTGCTGTCATTGATTTTGCACTATGCACATAAAATCTGAGATTTAAGCAATTTGGAAATTTGTGTGCTTTTGATGGATTTTAGTGTGCATATCATAATTCCATATCCCAAAATGATCCCTGCTTTACCTCATATTTACACAATTGTTTTTTGCTGTGTTTTAGCAGTTTTTGCATTTGTGTGCTTTTATTTGGTGTTGGGAATCTTCTAATATATTCAGTTTAGCTTGATACTCGTGCCATTTTTTGTTTCATTTTAGAAACTGCTAGATACTATTCAAGTATAAATTGTACATATTGGAGTTGCTTCAGGGGAAGCATCTCCACCATTTTCGATTTTGTCTCGGTTGTCATTGAGGTCAACAGTTAGATGAAAGAATTTTCTCTTTTAAGAGAAAATTCTTCCCTTTATGAGTTGACCCCATTTTAGAAGGGCTTTTTGTCCATAGAAAGAGACAGAAGTAGCAGAAGTTATCTCCCTTTTAAAAATCTGGGGAAAACATGATGATGTACCCACATACCTTGATGCAACACATTCATTTTCACTGGTTGTCCTGACTTCCTGTTTAACCTTTTATGAAAAGTGGACTTGGCCATCCTTATCATTGGATGAGTCCATTTCTAGTGTTAGGGGTTGCCTGTGATTGTTGTGAATATTGTATATTGCATAGAAATTCCTGTAAGAAAATAGTAAAGATCCTGATCAGATGCCACATTCTGCAGTGTCTTATCTGGGTCTGCACTGTTTGCATAATACCCCAAAACAGATTTCCAGTTTGAAAAGGGTTTAAGGAAAAGGCCAAAAGCTCAAAGCCAGTTGAGATACCATTTCTCCTTCTTTAAACATAGATCTGCGTGTGCATCTTCCCATAGATTGAAATGACTAGAAGACTGATTTATATTATAAGTAGATAATATAACTCTGTTTCTCTTGTATATCAGTATCAATAGTATCTACCTCTCTATCCAACTAGTCTGTCTTCTGTTCAGAACAGTTACCTCAGTGATCACATTGCCTCCATTGGTTCAACCTGCCTAAGTTTACGTCATTTCTTGTGGGAACATTGTTCCAGTGTTTAGAATTGTTTCCCTTGCTTTTGTCTTTTGTTCAGACTATGTACCTCTGTATTACATGCCAGGCCCCGAAGTTATAAAACTTGAGTACATTCTCAAACTCAAAATAAAGCACACTGATTGGCTGCTTCCGAGCACATGCTCGGAAGCAGCCAATCTGTGTGCTTTATTTTGAGTTTGAGATTATTCTCAAGTTTTATAACCTAGAACCCTGGTAAGTATGCATTTCCGTTCCCTCCTGAAAAATTAAAATTCAAGTCTCTGCAAATGGAAATCCAAAATTTAACGGTGCCGTTTGACTCACATATATGTTAACTTGTTACTACAAAAGAACTTGAGCTTCGCAAAAGATAAACTGTTTAAGTTCTCACAAAACTTACAAAATTTCAGATTTGGTCACTTTCAGGAGTTTTGCAATAACCACCAAATCTTTTAAATACGTGGAAATGCTGTACATACATGTGAGTACAACAGCAATGTTATTATATTTTAGCTAACTGTTTGCAGATTCTCGAATGTTCGATTTCGGGTGGAAATGTGATTGTGCATTTATCAGGCATGTGGTATTGTCAAAAAAAGTTTTGTTTTCAGAGGCTCCAGTTAAAGTGGGGTTTTATTGATACTTCCTGCATAATTTTGTCCATTTCTGCAAAAAAAATCTTACTTTGTGTGCCCTCATTAGCACCGTCCTCGAGAGGCATTATAGTTCTAATGAGCGCAAACTCTCAGTTACAAAATCTCACCACCATGTCTGGGACTCTGAATTATTGTATTTCTTAAGATTGTTTCTTACCTGCTGATATGAAATAAATTGTATTTGCATCTGCCAAATAGTTTTATATTTGTTTAAGGTGAATGGGTACTCTTTCAGGGGAAGCAACTTTTCCATTATTGTTTTTGTCTCCCTTCTCAAAAAGTGGTCAATTCTTGAAGGAAAGAATTTACTTCCCTATGAGCAAATTCTTTTAACGAGACACCAGTTTTCAAGGGCTTTGCCTTCTAGGGAAGCAAACAAAAAGTTACAAAAGTTGTTCCCCTTTGTAAAAATAGTAAGAAAACATGGAGGTTTATTTCATTCACCTGAAATTTATATGAATTTACAAGTTCTTCCCTTGGATGCTATAATGTCTGATTGATTTGATATTTTGATACAGGGTTAATTTACAATATTGATTTTTGGTGAAAATTGTAGTTATTGGTGCTTTGTTTTGAATCAGATTTAAAATTGTTTTGCTTTTTGCCATCTTTCTATCATGTGAAATGATTACAGTATGTGTCAGTATTGTGGCTCAGTTCCTCAGATAAAAAACTTTACAGTGTCAGAGCTTTAGATAATGAGGGTATTTGAGGATTATGTCCAGGTATGCAAACCAGAAGTCACAAAATTTGTTCCCTTTTGTAAAATAAACGAGGAAACATGAAGGTATATAAATGAGCCGCGACACGACAAAACCAACAATGTGGTTGTGCGGACAGCGCAGACTCAGATCAGCCTGGGCAGCAGCACAAATTGACCAGACTCTTTGTTGAGTGCCCAAAGGGTAGCTAAGGGTCTAAGCTACCTCCATGCTGACAGCGAAGACTCTGATCAGACTGGGCTGATGCCCAGGCTGATCTGAGTCTGCGCTGGGCGCACAACCACATTGTTGGTTTTGTCACGTCGCGGCTCAAATTATGATCAGTTCACTTAAGCCAGTCACAAACTCTTATTCTGAGAATGTAGATCCTATCACTAATATTTTCAGAGTATAGGAGTTTGTGATTGTTTACAAACTTGTTCTGTGTATGGGAAGCAGAGCAGTTCCTCATCAGACTGGAAAAACACTGTGTGCTCATGCATTTCTGTCCCAGTGATAAGGGGATAGAAATGCATTTATCATATGATGTTGCTGTTATTCAGTGGATAACATCATGTCATGAAAATCATTTGACCACACATGTAATAAGAGTAAGGTGCGTACCTGTAATGTCTTTGACATTGTGTCAACAATGCATTTTCTTACGAAATAATGTTCATTTTAAAGGAGATAAAATCCCATTTTAAAGGGTCAGATGATAAACAGAATCTGAAAGTCCTAGTAATTTTATATGAAATTTATGAAAATAGCCGAAGACTGGTTTCATAAATTTCATGTGAAATGACCACTCGCGTAAGATCCTGTATATCTTATGATATCTTTTGTATGATATCCTATGTGCTATGTGATTTCCGATTGAGATCTTGATTTTTATGCTTTATGAGATTTATTGTTTTTTGTTTGCCAAAAAATTCCAGTCTTATATCAACCAAATACATATAAATTCTTTATTACTGTGTAAGGTTATATAAAAATATATATACCATATTTCTTGGGTTGTAAGACGCAGTTATCCCCTTCCAAAACAATCCAAAATTGAAATCTAGACCCATCTGATAAGATAAATCTTGATTTTTGCAGTTGTTTTGAAAGGAAAACACAATCTCATAGCAGAATTTCACTGGACCGATTTAGATATTGGCGTATTTTATGGATTGAAAACCCCATCTTATTGCCGAATATGGTATTGTATGCTACACATAAGAAGAGTATCGTCGTCAATGTCATATCATTACAGTGTATTACCACAATAGAGCCAGTATGTTTGTACACTTGTTTATACATCCTATTATTTTTCCAACTTTCTGAGGTTTATAAATGATCTGTTTTTAAGGTTATACAAGATTACCTCATTAGTGTTTGCAAGACTTGTAAGGCTAAGTTCATAATATTTATTGTCAGTTGTCAGATTTTGCTGCTTTTAAATGTACTCCAAAATCATCTAGGGGAGAGAGGGGCGGGGATGGGGGAGTGTTTTTATTATTATTTGTTTATTTTCTTTTTCTTTTTTTTTTGTGAAGGGCAAGGGGGCATGTGTAGTCTGTTTGCTCTAACTTAATCTAGATAGGTCTTTGTGCCATTTTATTTTTGGTGGAAGTCCATACAGCTCTTTTGTATATTATAGAGTTATCCTTCAGTAAGGTGAAATTGGATACACTTGTTTAAGAGAGCTTTCTGTGTCATCTGACACGTTGACATATGTCTTTTGACTGGTAGTAAGATTAGACTTTTTAGATACAGTGCTCGACACTTATATTCTATGGCATTTTGTCTCTTAAATGTATATGTTATTGAATATTGATGTTTTTTAGCTCACCTGAGCCAGAGGCTCCGGGGGAGCTTATAGTATGGTCAGGCTCCGTCGTCCGTCGTCGTCCGTCGTCCGTCCTTCCGTCCGTCGGTCCACAATTTCAAACAACTTCTCCTCTGAAACCGCTGGGCCGATTGTAACCAAATTTCATATAGAGCCTCCTGGGACCTTAGGAACAAAAAGTTGTTCAAACGGTCCTGGTCACATGACCAACATGGCTGCCATGCCCATATATGGTAAAAACCTAAAAAAATCTTCTTCTCCAGAACCAGTAGGTCGATGGCCTTGAAACTTGGTATGTAGCATCGGGTACGGGAGTACTACCAAGATTGTTCAAATTATGACCTTGGGTTGACCTTGACCTTTTTTACGGTAAGGTCAAATTTGCTTCCTTGTGCTTTTATATGGCAAAATGCTAGAACATAAGATATCTTGGAAACTGTTGAAGATTTTGGGATAAAAATTGGTATCTACAGTCATCTTAATGAGTACATGAAGATTTATGAGTACAAGAGGTCAAGGTCTTTCTTTGACCTTTGACCCAGAACTCTCATATTTTGACAATTCCAAACAATCTCCTCAAAAGCCCCTGGACCAATTGAAACGAAATTTCATATAGAGCCTCCAGGAGTTGAGGGAACAAAAACTTATTCATACGGTCCAGGTCACATGACCAACATGGCCGCCATGCCCATATATGGTAAAAACCTTTAAAAATCTTCTTCTCAAGAACCAATTAACTGATGGCCTTGAAACTTGGTATGTAGCTTTGGGTACTCAAGTACTGTCAAGATTGTTCAAATTATGACCATGGGTTGACCTTGACCTTTTTTACGGCAAGGTCAAATATGGGAAAATGCTAGAACATAAGATTTCATGGAAAGTTTTGAAGAGATATGACTAAGAATTGGTATATACAGTTATCTTAATGAGTACATGAAGATTTGTGAGTACAAGAGGTCAAGGTCATTCTTTGACCTTTGACCCAGAACTCTCATATTTTGACAATATCAAACAATCCCCTAAAAAAAACTGGGCCAGTTGTAACGAAATTTCATATAAAGCCTCCAGGGATTGAGGGAATGAAAAGTTGTTCAAACAGTCCAGGTCACATGACCAACATGGCCGCCAGGACCATATATGGTTAAAACCTTTAAAAATCTTCTTCTCCAGAACCAATTGACCGATGGCTTTGAAGCTTGGTATGTAGCATTGGGAATTCCAGTACTATCAAGATTGTTCAAAATAATGACCTTGGGTTAACCTTGACTATTTTACTGCAAGGTCAAATGTGGGAAAATGCTAGAACATAAGATTTCATGGAAAGTTTTGAAGATATATGCCTAAAAATCGGTATATACAGTCATGTTAATGAGTACATGAAGATTCATGAGTACAAGAGAACAGGGTCATTCTTTGACTTTTGACCCAGAACTCTGTCATTTTGACAATATCAAACCATCTCCTCAGAAGCCCCTGGGCCAATTTTGAAACCAAATTTCATATAGAGCCTCCAGGGGTTAAGGAAATGAAAATTTTTTCAAACGTCCAGGTCACATGACCAACATGTCCTCCATGCCCATATACATGTATGGTTAAAACCTTTAAAAATCTTTTTCACCAAAACCAATTGACTGATGGCCTTAGAGTAACTAACCCTAGAGTACTGAGGCTGAATGGACCCAGGTGAGCTACAGGACCAATGGTCCTCTTGTTTCTCATTGTTAAGGCATAGCATAATAGTGTGGCGTATGGGAAGTGGCAGACATGGGGAATGGGGTAGACTAGTTAAAATACATTTGAGCCACGACACGAGAAAACCAACAAAGTGGTTGTGCACCCAGAGCAGACTCAGATCAACCTGGGCATCAGTCCAGTCCGATCAGACTCTTCGCTAAGCACTTAAAGGGTTGCTAAGGATCTAAGCTACCTCCATACGGACAGCTCAGATCCTGATCAGACTGGGTGGATGCCTAGGCTGATCTGAGTCTGTGCTGGGCTGCGACCACATTGTTGGTTTTGTCATGTCGCGGCTCATATGTTATTGAATATTGATGTTTTTCTCATTGTTAAGGTATAGCATAATAGTGTGGCATATGGGAAGTGGGAAGGTGACAGACATGGGGAATGGGGTAGATTAGTTAAAATACATTTGAGCCGCGACACTAGAAAACCAACAAAGTGGTTGTGCGCCCAGTGCAGACTCAGATCAGCCTGGGCATCAGTCCGGTCCGATCAGACTCTTTGCTAAGCACTTAAAGGGTAGCTAAGGATCTAAGCTACCTCCATACAGACAGCGAAGATCCTGATCAGACTGGGCGGATGCCCAGGCTGATCTGGGTCTGTGCTGGGTGCCCAACCACATTGTTGGTTTTCTCGCGTCGCGGCTCATTTTTCATTTATCATCATTGTGCAAAGCACAAAGAAGAGAAAAGGAAAGATAAATTTTATTCCATGAATAGTCTCAGAGTTAGCCATAATATACCTTTAGTATAATCAGTTCTTGCACAAAGTGTTTAGTATTCAGAATTCTTGTATTTTTGATTGTTTTAACATGCTTTATTTCAGCAAAATATAGTTTTACAAAATTTTACAATGCTAACTAGGATTTTTGTTGACGGTTCATGTGTGTCAATATAGTTTTTGAAGAGAAAAATGCCATATCAGGTGAATTGGAATACTTCCAAGGGGGATAATTCATACAAAAATGAAATTGTCTCTCACTTCATGGGGGCGTCTCTAAAAGGAAAGAATTTGCTCTCTTGAGCAAATTCTTTCCTTTTAAGAGAGCTCCAATTTTAGAAAGTCTTCCTCACCCAGGGATGAGAACAGGCAATCACAAAATATGTTTTGCATATATGGTAAAAATAGGGGATAAACATGGAGGTATATCCATTTACCTTAAGTTCCAGATATCTGTTTACATATGCCTCTTAATCAATGCAAAACCAAAGTTCGTGTTAATGTTAGTGTTAAGCTATTCAGACTACCTCAATTATAGATTTGTAATCTGTACATTCCTGATTAGTCAAAAGTTGAGGTTGAAATAATGATACATTGTTCTTGTACAACATCAGGAGCAAATTCTGTCTTTTCATGGTAGACCCTATTTTGGAGGGGCAACATCATCCAGGGAAGCAAATAGATAGTCACAAAAATGTTACTCTTCGAAATGAAAAAAAAAGGCAGAAAGAATGTAGGTGTACCCTACACCTTAAGAGTTACTTTGAAGAGCTTTGAATTGTATGGATAACCATTACACAAAATAATACTTGCTTTCGTGGTGAGGGCATTTTACCTTGAATAGGGGATACTTGGAGAGAGAATTTGATCTCTGTGAGAACTTATTCTTACCTCTAAGATTAGCCCCATGTTGAGAAGGGAGACAGGTGTCTTTTTGCATATCAGAGTGATATCCCTTGGAGATTTATCCCTACAACTTAGGAGATTTTGGAAAACTTTAATTCAGTTTACTCATTATATAAAATCTCATGTATATAGTGAACCAGAAAAAAAAGAGAAAAAAAAGAATCCCTGGTTTTGTTTCTACTCCAAACCCAAATTAAAGTTTAGCCAGATATTTGAGATAAAACTATCATTTTGTTCTAATATTTCTTGGAATTTTTCCACTACATTAATTTTGACAAGTCTACTTGATGTTGAGGATAGGGTTTGGGATCTGATTCAGTCGGTTCCTGAAGTGTAGTTACTCTTTAAATTTGCCCTATCTGGTGTATAAGACTTGGCTGAATGGCATTTTCTCTGAGCAGTCTGATCTAGATCAACACTGTTTTCCAGTCAAGTCTGCACCAATACTTGTAATTTTACAGTACATGAATACACACACACACACACACACACACACACACACACACACACACACACACACACACACATGGTAAGTTTTTGTCTGCCCTAAGGAAACAGACTGGCTTTTGTCGTTTTTGTGAACTCTTTAAACAGTAAGTCGGAGCTAGTTCCATTTTAGAACTGGATAGAATTAATTCGCTCTGACCCCGAATCAGAAAAATTCCCGAACGCATGGCATATTTAGGAGTCCCGGTAGCTCAGCAGGTTAAGCGCTGGCCAGTACTGATCTAGCGGTCCCGGGTTCGAGCTCCGCTGGAGGCAGAAATCTCAACCGTAAGTCGGGTTGAAATACTGTCCAAAAGGATGCGAAACCATCCACCCATCTTACTCATTATTCTTGCCGCCCGTTGGGAGAGAGGCGGTTTGCATGTTAACCCTTAAAGCGCCAAAAATTAAAATTGTTGAATTGGGCCACCTTATCTGAATCTACACTGTTTGCCCCCTAGTGTTCGAATTCTCAATATGATATCGCTTGGACGAGACATTTTTTTGAAAATCTGCAGACGTAAATTTTGTCGGCTACTTTTTGGCGCAGAAGATTATTACATTCATGTTTATCCAAACAACAACCGAATAATTAGTACATATTGTTACTTTTGAACGAATTTCAATAAAAGGCAAATCTGAAACATGTTAACATGAAACGAACATAGGAGAGAGACAATATTTAACGTGAAGCTTAAATTGAAACATGATTGACTAGCAGTTCTGTATATATTCACGCAAAAAGCCACCCAATCTCATTATATCAAGAAACCAATGAAATGTTTTTTTCCTCTAAGACACAGATTAAAACAAAATCATTATATTCGTCTGTCACATCTCAGCACTGAACAAAATTACATACCGCTCCCTGCAAATATTTGGTGATAACAGTATTGCTAGGGCAAGGGTTTGAATCCAGTAAAACTAGTTTAAGCTCCCCCCGCCCCCTCCCAACCCCCACCGCCCCAGTAAAACAAGGCGGTACTTCTGTTGTGGTTCCTCAATCTTGCATGTTCTTATGTCCGCTTGTCTATGGTCAACTAGCAATATGACACGTTGTCTGCTGCTTTGTTTGGTAATTTTAAGTAGAAAATTGGTAAAAAAAAATAGTTACTGCTGTTTTCCAGTAAGATAGCTGAATGACCACCTTTTCGGGAAAGAGCTGTTCAAATGGTTTACCGTGCGTATCTTTCGCGAACTTTTGCCTGTTTATGTATATATTTCTTAACTTTTTGGTTTTGAGGGCGAGATGTGGTATTTGTACAGATTCCTGATCAACTGTCCATCTTTTTACAATGGATATCCATGCACTAAATTGTGTATATTTTCTTAATGCTAAAAATAATTATGCTTACGAGTATACAAATCTTCTCAACCGTAAACGGGGTTCCATTGTACACACTGGTGACCTAGGGCAGCTGAAAACAGGACAAGGTGGAAAGGGATCGTATCGAAGTCATCTGTGGTGCCCCAAGGACCTTGAAAGGTTATGGGATAGAATAGAATAGAATTGCACACAGCTTTTCATTATCGCCCTCCCACCATCCTGATACAACTGAAATACTGTTAAAAAGGAAGTAAAATCGCAAGTAATCCATCCATCCATCCATCCATCTCGTTACTGAATAAATACGATTTCTTGTTTGGTAACATCGGCAGCAGAAAACAGGGAAAGCGACTTATCTCCGGTTTTCTGTCATGATCTGAAGCCTTTTAAGTTAGTGAGCAGAAATGAAAGAAGCCATGTTAGACGTAATGTCAGAACTCGCCCAGATTTCTAATAATCTAGTGCATCATTGATCTGCCGTTAACTTGAGATTTCTAAATTCTTTTGCGTCTTATTTTAGAGTAAGCAGACGACATCGTTCATCTGAAATTTTAGTGCCAAAGCCTGTTCCTAACAAACAGTGATGCATCGGCATCGACGCAACGGCAGTTTTACTCGAACAGTCAAACGCGGGATTTTAGTGTTTACCAGACAAGCCAAAATCCAACCTATGTTGCTTGTTGACTCACCTCTTCTTTGCGAACCAATCACACACCGTGTAGGCGGCAATCGAAAACGGTGCAATCGACGAACGCGGATCAAAACCGTTAGAGACAGCGTTTTCGATTGCAAATTGTCGCCAATTTGCAATCGAAAACGCTGTTTCTACAGGTTTTCGCCAATTTGCAATCGAAAACGCTGTCTCTAACGGTTAAAAAAAGAGCGTTTTCAATTGCCGCCTACCCGGTGTGAATAAGAGCCATCGTCATTCCGACTGTCTAGATTTTCATATTTTGAACGAAAAAAAACACCAAGCACTTGATGGCGAGTTAGCAAATACAGACATCACTTGCTTACTAATATACTCAGAATATTGCATGTGGTTTTAACCAATTAAAGTCAAAACGGTCTGCTACTTCACAGGTAGGTCAAATCCATTTCCCAATATCAGGGATATTTGGGTTGACAGCTGCCGTGGTCGAGTGGTTAGAGGCACCCTACTATGGTGCAGAAGGTCGAGGGTACGAATCCCTACCGAGCCAGTCAGCGAATGAAAAACTTTTCAACCCAACAGTATATCGTTGGTACATTTTTTCGAAGCGGAGAAGATTAAAGATAACGAAAAGAGAGAGATGGGCTCCATCTTTCATATGCTATAGAAATGATCATCGAGGTTCCATCTTTTATATGCTGTGCCCAGAATACGGTGGGCCTCTAACGCCCACTGCCGGAAACCTTTAGATTTGACATTTATTTTCTTTCAGAAATTCCCTTATTTATAAAAAATGTAGACCAAGATCAGACGTCGCGTTTTGCGATAACTCATTTGGGTCTACACACTACACAGTTTGCAAAGATCCATTTTAATAGGACCCTATGCATTAGACGATTAATAAGGAGTGCTAATTAAGAGTAGTTTAAGTTCGCCTCAGGTCAAGGGACCTTCTTTAACTTTTGACCTCCGCTGACCCCAGACCGCTAAGGACACTTTAATGATGTCCAGCATGAACTATCAGTTCCTGTATGGAACACAGAAATGAATTTTTACAGCACCAATTCGGCTGCAGAATCCCACAAGTTTAGTCATGTTTCTTTATCTCTCTTTTTTTATTTTTTTTTAGCAAAGTTTTTAAGCAAGAATCCCCAAACTTAGTGTGATGCATCATGCGTTTGAGAATCGAGTTCCTTGTTTGTATGCTGATATTTAAGATTTTACTGTTTTTTCCTACTTTTATATTTCGGAAATGTTAAAGTTTAATCTTAGTTTTCCATGAAAAAAAGTCAACATAGAATGAGTAACCTTGGTATACGCATTGACCTCAGGCTCATTCTCTTACTCTCCCCTTTATTCATCAGTTCCTTTCACGAAATCATATTAGTTGTACAGTTTCACATAGTCCCCCGCTATTGTTTCTATATTTTATCATATTTCATTATATTTCTTCATAAGCCGAAAGGCGAAAACGATCAGGTAAAAAACAACATTATGCACCCGTGCTTTTTTTTGTGTGGTATTTTCTTTCTTTCCGTAGTTTAAACATAAGAATTTCATGGGCGGGATGGAGAACTGGATTCGGTGCTTATACTGTTCCCTTTATTTTCATAGTTTGTCGTTCTCTCTGTACACTGGACATCGGAAGTTTAGTACTATCACAGTATCATCTTTGATGGAAAATGGAATCTTGGCTTTCACATAGTCCTGTAGCTTCTCTGTCCTATAGAGTTTTCTTCTCACTTTTCGTTCTATCATTACCAGTTTTTATTATTATTATTATTATTTTTATTATTATTTCAGTAATAGAACTTTCAATTTTGAAGTAATCCGTGTATGTATATATGTACAATTCAGTAGGCTTCAGTCGGATCCTGTATCGTGAGGCATCGCTGCAAGGTTTTCAGTACACTTTTGTCCTTGTAATGACCGTGATTAGCCAACTTTAAACAAATAAAAAATAACTGAGTTTCACTAAAAACGTTTTTGAAAAGTGATTCGTGTACTAAACTGACCTACTTTCGGTATCATAAACCCGATTCAAATGGTAAAAATACAACGTACGTGCCTGGGGCTCCATTCATTGTCCAGCTTTTGTTTAAATTGCGTCACTCGACGGGGAACCAGAAATGGCAACTGTATTGTGTGAAGCAATTTGTATTGTTAGAACATGTCCCCGCAACCCCTCCCCATCCCCCCTACAAGTTATGACGCAAATTAAGCACATGAACCCACATTTATCACCAACCAAATATGAAGGTTTAACCTTTTTTTTTTTCTTTTTTTTTTTGGGGGGGGGGGGGGTATATATGTATATATAATAATTTGTTTTTAGACGGGTTTTTTTCTCCACCGGTAGAACTATGGAGACTTTAAGAGTTATGGAATTTTGCAAGCTGACATATAAAAAAGATTTTGTTATTGTTTATTTATGCTATTTATTATTTGATCTGTATTTGGGCAAAACCATGGGGAAAACTGCCTGACCTTCCGCAAACAGAACGTGGCTCTCTTCACTTGTTTGCCGGCCGAAGCTCGAACCCACATCGATGTGAGACCAAAGGTTTAAGAAGCAGTGCTTTTTCATGAAGGCAATAAAAAAAGGCCATGTGAGATTTTTCAAAAGCGAGAGAAAAAAGTTGACTGTTTATTTATGTACTTTTATATTTATTCTTATTTATTTTCATATTTTTCCGTTTTGATGGCTTTTAGTACTGAAACAGTGACCGTTCAGTCAATTTATTCAGCGGGTTTTAATAATAATATTATAGATAATAATATTATAGTAATAATATAATAAAGAATGATCAGACTTTTACACAGATGTTGACCATGTTTGCTCGAAAAAAATATTACGGACAGCAAAACTAAATGTAAATGATAAATAATTTGTAGTAACTTAGGATGTTGGCCACTCACAAGCGACTGAAGTTAATCTCAAGAAAAAAAGATCAAATCAATGAAACAGTAACTATCAAGTTTCACCGGCATATCAATCCTCGTTTTACGGCTTCAAGTAATCTCTCGACTTCTTTTAATTATCAGAAGACTTCACAGCGTGTGTTTCTACATCTTTACAGTGATTTTTTGTTTTCTATCTCTCTCCGCCCTGTCAATAATACAGGCACGTGACCAACCCTCCTTCCGCTTCTGAGTTCTCGTTTGTTCTCGTCGTTGGTGAGACATGATGAAAGGAAGGCTGTAATTTGTTTGGAAGTGGGCAGACCGCTGCAAAAACACGACTTAAACGAATATGACCTATGTCACAGTGTGACAATTATTACTGACTTTTTCTTCAATTAGTTTCTCTACACTTTGCCGATGATGCGGTTGAGATTGACAGACCGGCGCGAAATTGCTCGAGGGTGTGGGTGGGTGTGGAAAATGGGCATTTTTATGGTATTGCAAAACACTTCACTTAATTAAAACCATAATGGACGTTTTGGCTTTTAGAAAATTCTAAAAAAAAAAATTCTAATACCTCTCTGATGTATTCAACAAATAAATAAATAAACAAATAAATAAATAAATAAGAACGAGATTACACAATGTAAGAATTTACATGTAATCTTGAGACTTTTGTCACGTTTTTAAGTATGATAAATAAGCAACACAGCAGTATATAGATGGTGGGTACCTTGTGTACGCAACTGGCACGACAGTTTTTAACGAGTCAATTTGAAACTTTGCGAGCTTTAAAAAGTCTGAAAAGTTGCGTCTTCCTTGGACATAATCCTAAAATTAACTATTGATACCCCATGGGCAACTTTTGCCTTCAATCCCACATCAGGGTGGGGTTTTATTACGCTGCACGGAAAAATGTGGGTGAATCTTTGTTTATGTCAAGGTAAATAGCTGATTATTTCTCTTATATACACACTGAGCTATGCGTCACTTTCTAGTCGAAATCTTCTCGAGTCTGGCGAGATTTTGATGGAACGGCAAAGATTCAAACTTAGGGACAGGACTCCGTCACAATATTTTAATCAGGACATATCGATTGTTGGTATAATCTGCCAGTATGCACGTCAGTTGCAATTTTGTGACAGTCCTTGCCCAAAAAGCGATTTTTTGTGGTTCAAACAAATTGCCATTGAAACGGGAAAGATGTAGACTGAAAAGTGCTGCATAGCCACGAGTGTAAAATGTCTGAAAGAGAAATAAGTCTCTGGCATAAACCAAAATTCACTAAAAAAAACGCGAGCACATGATCACTCGCCCTGTCGCATTAGGAACTTATAAACAACGATATCGTAGTGAATATGAAATAGCATAAATTATATATAACCTTCTTTTTGTTGTTGTTGTTGTTTTTTCCTCTTTTATTGTATTCCTTAAAGAAAATAAATGTTGCGCCAGCTTAATAATGTACACTTACAAATCTATTGATATGATCTTAAGAAATATCAAAGAATATTAATTCGGTCATTTTGTAAAAAATAATTATTACTATCCTATATTCAAAAATACATTTTCAGTAGCGCCCGTGGTTCTCTCGTTTCGGAATTAAAGCGAAGTATTTGGCATTGCAGTCATTTTCCATATTAAAAACTCACGGTCCTACATTGTAGGGCCTGGCAGCCGGTTGCCATGTCCTTTACCGTAAAATCTACGGTATTTCTTTACAGTGTGTAGTTATGGTTTAACATCATTTAGGGGATAACTGTCTTGAAAATTGTCATTTGGGGAGGTAAATCGTCGGTTTTATGGTCGGAAATTTCGTTTTACGGCGACGCTTCATCTACACTCTTTTAAGAATGTTCGCATTATAGATCTTTGAAAAAGAGATGTCGCGAACCAGAGTTATAAAAGTTTATCCAGCTAGTACGTAAATTATATCCAATCAGTGAAACGAAAACCAAAAATCGGGTGGATGTGAATTTCGTTTGCTTTTGCAGTTAACCTTAGCGCTATTTTTTTGTTCTTCTCAAAATCTATTCTGGAAGCACTAATAAATATGAAAATGTTAAAAACAAAATTTCCGATTTTCACTCCATAAGGCTCAAAATGCCAGACACTGTCACATATTATAAAACAGTTTTGCATTGGAATAGTTGAGACGGGGAATTAAACATCGTCGTATTTGCTTATACATACATTATTATCCCCCGCCGAAGGCGGAGGGATATAGTTTTCTCCATGTCCGTCCGTCTGTCTGTCTGTCTGTCTGTCCGTCCTTCCATCCGTCCGTCATTCCGTCCGTCCGTCCGGAGCCATGACTAAATAACCACTGGACAGAATTTCATGAAACTTAAAATAAATGTATATCACTATAACGCGCTGATGCACGTGAAGTTTCGTTAGACTGGCTTTAGTACTGCATGAGTTATTGCCCTTTAATGGACTTAAAATTAATAAAATGAGTCATTACTAAGTAACCAGTTATCAAAACTTCATGAAACTTAAACTGAATATGTATCACTATAATGCGCTGATGCACGTGAAGTTTCATCAGATTGGCTTTAGTAGTGCATGAGTTATTGCCCTTTAATGGACTTAAAATTAATAAAATAAGTCATTACTAAGTAACCAGTAAGTTACTAAGTAAGTAAACTGAATATGTATCACCATAACGTGGTTATGCACATAAAGTTTCGTCAGAAGGGCATCAGTAGTGCATGAGTTATTGCCCTTAAATCAATTTGAGGTTGACAAATTCAGCCATAACTAAGTAATCAATGAATAAAAATCTATGAAACTTATACTAAATATGTATCACCATATCACATTGGTGTATCTTATGTTTTGTCGGAATTGCTTCAGTAAACAAGGAGTTTTGTTGGAATTGCTTCAGTAAACAAGGAGCTATTGCCCTTGAATTGGCTTAAAATCAGCAAATTGAGTCATAACTAAGTAATCAATGAATGGAAGTTTATGAAACTTAAAATAATTATGTATTGTCTTGACACAGCAGAGCACATAAAGTTGTGTCATAATCGCTCCAGTAGTGTATGATTTATTGCCCTTGAATTGATTTAAAATCCACAAATTAGCCATAACTGAGGTATTGTTGAACAAAATTTCTTAAAACTGAATTAGAAATAAATCATCATAGTGCAGTGATGCTGAGACAAGTGTTTAAGAACAGTTTAAGCTTATGCCTCTCTTATCCCAGAGTTATTACCCTTGATTTTATTTACAATCCACAAGTTCAGCCATAACTAAGTAACCAGTGATCAAAATTGTATGTAACTTTAAATAAACCATAAATAAATCAGGGCCATTCGGCGGGGGATATAAATTCACCGAATTTGCTTGTTATATTATTATTATTCATTTATCATGGCTACTAAGCGTTAATTTCATGCTCTTTTCTTCGATTATATATTTCCAATCTTACGAAAATCCATATGAATTCTTATTAAAATGCATATTCAAAAAAAGCATACGCTTTTAATAAATATTCATATTGGAAGAAAAAGAATATTTCTACAAGACGCTCTTAAAGATATTATCCTAGCAGACTAGGTCGCTGATGCTTCATCGATCGTCAAGAGGCCGTACTGGTTATAATACCACGCCTCTTCAAGAAGCCCTTATAAGGCTTAGAAAGAAGTTCTACTCGAAATTCTAAGATTTCGATATCATTTTGGTATTTTGTCGACATTTAATCACCTTTTTATCCTCTCAAGTCGCTTTAGATATTTATTACATCAGACATATAGATTACAAACTTTAGTTCCTTGATACATACTTTATTCAGAAAGAAAAACAGGAATTTGTTCAACTAAAAGAGCTTTCAATGGAACTTTTCCACACACAAGTTTTCTGTTTCGGAATATTCATTATGTGATATTCACCTTACATGTATATTCAAAAAGTGAAAAACAAAAACAAAAATAATTATAAGTAAATAAATAAATAAAAAAATGAAATGAAGAAGTGAAATAAAGAAAAATATATTGAACGTCGAAGGATATAAGCATGGTATATTTATATGGGTCAGAACGAGAAATTGGAAAGGTACAAGAGCAAACTTATCAAAAGGTAGGCATTTCTTTGTTTATTTTTTTAAGATTTAATCTTATTTATATTTTGTATATTTTGTTTCTTTGATTTCTTTCCTTATTCGTTTCGCATGTGTACATACACATGTATACTGATTTAAGTGCATTGAAATTCATGCATTACTTTACAAACTTTTTGTTTTCGTCAGACATTAGAAATTGTCTATAAGAGTCAAACAAGAACGACTGGTTTATATCTAGATGAATGGATTTAATGTTATTCAAAATTTATTGTATTAGTTGAAAAGCAATGGAGATAAAAAATACCAGAATGTCTACCCATACTTTCTTTCATATTATACAGGTACAAGATGGGGACTGCGAGAGCCCCGGACCCAGCTACCCAGACATGTGGCGCCAGAGCCCGCTGAAACCAGACCTGCCCACTCGGTCTCCTCTGGAACTGAGTATCAACTCGTCATACACTGTGCCGGGATATGAAGTTGAGATGATGCCAAATCTGCTCGCTTTCTCACCAGCCGGACCTCCTTATAAGTAAGTCTTTCAGGTCATTTTTTTTATCATTTTTGACATGTTTGAGATTTCGGGTAAAAATTAGATAATCTAAAGCTTAGGCTGTTCGGTGGTCAGTGCCTAAGACAGATTTAAGTCCGTAAAGCTGACGGCTTAGGGTTCTTGGTGCATTTTGATAAACAATGCTCAGATATATATATATTTATGACTTTATCTGTTTAAAAGTAATAAAAAGATATGTGTGATACAACATTACCAAATGAATCATGTCGCAAGTCTGTGTAGGGACCAATATCTTTAACAGCAAAAAAGTATTAGTCCATACACAAATTAAATCGACAGTTGAATGTTATTTCATGTGGAGTTCACGTCTGACTAATATAGTTGTCTTTAATCCAAGAGCTACCCAATTTTAGCTGTGGTGACACTGGAACGTATGATAGGCTGACAGCGAAATCTCACTCCCATGCAGTTCATTCAAAATAAGCGGCTAAACATGGATTCTGTCTTTGTAATGGGACAGGGTGGATGACAATATGTAGCCAAATGCGCGGTGCTACTAGCACAGAAACATAGCAACGCACAGAATTGCGAACCGTGATTCACGCGACGTCAGGTTACGCGAAAAAGACGTGAACCCATGATTTCATAGACAGCTCATCAATGTTTCACCAGAAACTAAAAATGGGCCGCTAAAAAGACCTAAGAAGCAAGAACGTTATTTGTACATGGTCTCAGTGTAGTTAAAGATATCTACTTCGTAAACCTATTTTCCTGATTCTTCAGTGAAACCTAAAAATGTACATATGAACACGTTTCATAAAAACTAAAAATAAATATGATTTTTCTGGCACGTCTCTCTCTCTCTCTCTCTCTCTCTCTTTCTGTTAACATTTCTTATAGAGAAAGGCTTCTGCGACCAGGTGATATAATCAGCCTCTGCGGTCATTCAAAGAACAATTAAAAGGCTCTAATGCTAACTGTTGAAACGTTTAGTTGATAAGTAGTTATGCATACAAGTACACGTATTTTCTTTCTATTTTTTTAATGGTAGAGCGCGGATGATAAAATGTAACTACGGTAAGAGCGCAGTGTCAATCTTGGCGTTTTATCGCACGTAACCATCAGTGGCAAAGAAACATAACAACGCACGGAAGAGCGAACTATGATTTACGCCACGTCACGTTACGCGAAAGAGATATTCCAAACTATTAATCCCTGGATAATATGTAAGAAAAGAGAGATCCCAAACTATTAATCTCTGGAGAGTTAAACCTTTTTGTCTCGAATTTATTCATTTTCTTCGTTTTTTTATTTGGTAAGATATTCTATAGAACAGCTCACCAATATTTCACGGGACGGGGACCACTTGTAGCGTTTCGCAAAAGCAAAGACGTTTTACTGAACAGGACCCTAGTATAGTGAAAGATATCTACTTTGTAAAATATTTCCTGGAAAAAACTAACATTACTTCGCATTATACTTTTAAATACATTTCATTAACTAAAACCAAAAAGAAATGATTTTTTTTCAAACATGTTATTCTCTCTCTCTCTCTCTCTCTCTCTCTCTGCGTGTGTGCGTGTGTTTTGTACATTTATATATATATTTGTACAGAAGGCTACTGTAAATAAGATAATCTAAATAAGGGCCGGAGTCCACTCAGAGCGCTCCTAAAAGACCTAAAAAGCAAGAACATTATTTGTACATGGTCTCAGAATAGTTAAAGATATCTACTTCGTAAACTATTTTCCTGGTCTTTCTGGTGAAACCTGAAAATGTACATATCACCACGTTTCATAAAAACTAAAATAATTTTTTTTCTGACACGTCTCTCTCTCTCTCTCTCTCTCTCTCTCTCTCTGTATGTTTTGGACATTTTTTACATATTCTTATAAAGAACGCTAATGCGACCAGGTAATATTATCAGCCTCTGCGTTCGTTCAAAATAGGAAAAGAACAACAATTAAAAGCGTCTACTGCAAACTATTCAAACTTTTATTGATTAGTATAGTTATGACTGCAATGGAATAAATGTACCTTTTTCTTTCCTTTTTTTTTTAATGGTAAAGCGCGGTTGATAATATGTAACTAAGAGCGCATTGTCAATCTTGGCGTTTTATCGCACGTAACCATCAGTGGCAAAGAAACATAACAACGCACGGAAGAGCGAACTATGATTCACGCCACGTCACGTTACGCGAAATAGAGATCCCAAACTATTAATCTCTAGAGAGTTAAACCTTTATGTCTCGAATTTATTCAAGTCGTTTTCTGAACAGGGCCGTAGTAAAATGAAAGATATCTATTTTGAAAATATTTCAGGTAAAACATAACATTATTTCACAAAGTACCTTTAAATGCACTTCATTAAAACCGAAAAAATGAGATTATTTTCTGGCACGTTATTCTCTCTCTCTCTCTCTTTCTCTGTATGTGTGACATTTGTGTATTTTTAATGCCACCAGATAAAATAATTAGCAGCCAAAAAAAAAGAAGAAGAAGAAGCAGAATTCGGCCAATCAGATCAGAAATGAACTGAGTGAGGAGAGTTAGAATAATTATTTTTGCTTCGGTTTAACGTTTTAATGGGAAAGGGTGGATGAAAATATATGTAACTGTAACGCGGTGTTATTATTGGCGTTTTAGAGACGTTCTCAGTTAAGCTGTGCCATTAGCTATTAATTTTGTCCTTCGTATTACCTTTCTTTAAATTACAAAATAATGTTTCTGATTACCCTCTGACAAGTTGCCCTCTGTCTAAAGAAGTAGTTAAAAGTACCAAGAAATAGATGCGTTTTGTTAGACATTTTTAACACTGGTTCGAATAATGATACCCTGGTTAAAAAGGCGACGTTTTTAAATGTCGCAATATTGCCGTTGCATAGATATGAACGCCGCACGGCTAAAGAAGATAAACCACTGCTTAAAATCGAGTTCCATTTTTGAATTCAGGTGATTTCTTACATATTTCACCGCATAAACAATATCTAAAGGGTAGCTTTTGCTACGAAATGAGACTGGGAACTAAAGCCCCTATCTCACTGGGATGCGACAGTTTGCGACTGATTGCGAATTGCATTCGCGGATGAGTCTCAAAACTGTCTTGAAACGTTCGCGGGGATTCGCAATATCCTCGCGTGAGTCGCAAACTGGCGCAAACGGTTCGCATTGTCGCACAAAAAAGTTTTACATGTAAAACTTTTTTGTGCGACAAAATTTCTCGCAATATAGTCGCAACATAGTCGCAAAGTCATCGCGGGTGTCGCGAACACGTCGCGGACCCATCGCAATTTAGTTTCCGGCGAGTCGCAATGACCGTGAACACGAAAAATTTGCGAAATAAATAAGACTATATTGCGAACAAATCGCGACATAAATAAGACACTACCGCGACTAAATTGCGAGCAAATAAAACTGAGTAACTTTCGCGCGAACGTCGTGAGACATTTGTACGAATATCTTACGACTATCGTGCGCGTGTCTTAAATTGTTCGCGATGTCGCAAAAGTGTCGTGAAAGGTTCGTATTTTCGTCCCACGTGACTCGGACAATTATGTTTCTCGCAAACAGTTTGCACTCATTCAGTTCCAACATGGGCATCATGCCAGCAAAGGTAAAAAAAGGGCGAGGTAGGGGTAGGGCTGCCACTGCACCCGGCCATCAAACCACAACACAGCCGAAACAGTCCCAGCTCTTGTTCCCTCCGACGACGAGAGCTCGGGAGCTCCCACAGTTTCTCTGACGGGCGAAACAAGGAAGAAAAAGAAACTGGGCATTGAGAGTGAGAAACAGTACCCATGGAAGGATGCCCACCAGAATGTACTGGCTGAGTTCTGGCTGAACCACCCCATATTTTATGTAAAAAAAAAAACAATGTCCATCTTTCTGACGTCTGATGATTAAAAAATTGCTGGAATGTCAATAGGTTCTTATTTTCTCGCAAAATCATCGTACGACTGTTGCACGACCTTCGCACGACAGTCGTGCGACGTTCGCGAGAGCATCGCGACGCAGTCGCACGAGAGAAATAATCGCATTTTTTTTGTGCGAACGTCGCACGAGTGTCTCACGAACGTCGCGCGACGTGTGTGCGAACTCCAGGCGAATTTGGGCAAGATTCGTGAGATAATCGTACGACATTCGTGCGACATTCGCGCGACACTCGCAAATATGTCGTAATCACCATTTCAGTTAGACCCAAATATGAAAAATGTCGCAAAGTCGCGGATTTTATCGCAAATCTTTGTCTCAAACTAGTCGCCAGTTGTCGCATCCCAGTGAGATACTAGCTTAATGTCGCAAATTTTATGTAACCTACGTCACAGCGGTAAATTCATGATACCTGTGTTTTGTAAAATGGCCCGGCATCATAAAACTTACAAGATCACACGAAGAAATATGCGTTCTTCAATTTTTTATATCATTTGTGCAAATTTGCTCCATTTTGTATAATTTACTCGACTTCAAAATACATAACCCCAGCATTTTTCTGTAAGAATGTAACCTTACGTCACGGGCTTTTCTTAAAACTGAGCAAAGCAATCGCTATGACGTCGCGCACGATGTTCGTCTTAAAGCGTTACACTCAAATGACGTCGTGGTTATTACTATTAGCAATTAAGCGCACAAAGAATATTCATTCGTTCGTTTATTCTATCGTTCACTTCAACGATTCACTCATTCGCCCATCGATTCATATTTATTGACTTTTATTGACTGTATTACTGATAGATTGATATACAGTTGACATCGTGATCTCAAACACTGATATCTCAAAGGTCCCTCTGATAACGAAGAATATAGATTGGAACTTTTTCCTTTGTCTGTTTATTTCAACTTCGGATATTTCAAACTACTGGTATTCAAAGTACTGATTTCCTGGGACCAGTAGATTTACCTCAATATATCAGTATTTTGAGAAGATCTTCGAATTTAAGATATCAAAAAGTGACTGTAATTATTGATCTTTCTGAATGGTTGGTTTAGTGATTATAAAAATTAAGTAAAGACATGGTTTGTATCAAATATAACCCGCATTTTATTTCACCGAGAAGATGACTATCTTGGTGCATATCTCCTGATATCGTCAGGCGTTTCTATGTATATATACCGAATGGCAAGTGTATACACATGTGCAATTAGGCGTTTAGTAGGTTTAGAAAGCGTCATTTTTTAGTTCTTTTTTCTCTCTCTCTTGTTCATAATGCAAGACCTTTACTTCGTTACTTCATTATTATCAATAACTGCAGCTAATTAATAAGATATCTCTTTTTTCTAAAATGTTTAATGTCACTTGTATATGATGAATTATTTTTCGGTGACTTTTTTTTAAATTATATATCAACAGCTGGACATTCATACTGAAATTATCAAACAAACCGGAATGACTGTACGTCATTAGAGCTAAAAATCGCGTTCCTGGGACATTTTATGAGAAATCAAAATGATATTCTTTATTTCTAAAATTATAAGCGCAATTCAGAAAGCTGCATATTTCTGTAATCTACAAACAATGTGCATTTCCTATAAAGTTCGCTAATTCGTACATCTTAATTCAAAATCTGACAAATTAAGTTTTCCTAAAGCAGTTGAAAATTTGGAATGCCGTTTTTACGCCATGGGACAATTACTGAGAAATCGAAACTGGCATCTTAAAGTTTTTATTTCACGAACTGTCTTAAATAAATATATCTTTCTATAAACAGTAAACATTGTGCATTTCAGATAAATTTTAATCATACCCATCCTCCTTTTCCTTCCGTTTTTATATGTATTTGTTCATAACGCCGGTGACATTTCTACTCTCGATGGACATTTTCAATTTACAATTATACTTCATATATTCTCACCTCAAAAGACGCATGTATGAAAAAAGATAGGAAATTGTGTTAAACATACATTATTGTAATCGACTTTTAAAAATTTGATATATTCTCGTGCGTTTTATTCGGTTCTTTGATCATTTTGTGATTGGAGGTGGCGAAAAATGTAACGCTGGACATGCGATTTTGGACTAAAAATCGTATAGCTTTGCCGTTCCTCCTTAAAACGGTATATTTGAAATAATTAAAATATACACAGTCATATTCTGCAAAGTTTTAGCTTTCATTTGATGTATAACATGAATAGTTTCTGCTAAGAATAAAAGATTCTTTTGCAAATGACCCTCTGGAAGTGTGTATTGTTCGAACATCGTGCGCGACGTCTATGAAAATCATGTGCAAAATCCTGCCTAGTAACAGCTACAAGATGGTGTGCTTAGATTTCATGCACTGAAACATTAAAAAAAACGTTAAAAAGTGTGTACTGTAACCTACATCACACGTAACCTACGTCACAACGTCACTAAGACCACGTTTTGAAAGCGTTGACGTCATTTGATTAAGCAGCGCTTCATAGAAAACCCCTTTTTTCCAAAAAATGCAAAGAAAACCATTTTAAATTGAAACCAGTCAAAATAATCAAATGTAAGTATATTAGTAAATGTGCAATGCTACGCATGTCAAAGAAATCGTATGCGACATCGTCCTTCAAGGTATCTAAATAACGTCATAAAACACGCCATTTCTAATTGTTAGGGTATGTCTCTAAACATGGTTGGTATTCCATAATCTAAAATTATTATCTGAAAATATTTTAAAGCCTTGAAGCAGATATAATGAGCATTATGGTCGTGATTTTTTCTTGAATTCTGGCATGGTTGGATATATGGCCATTTTTGTCCGCGAATGGCTCAGCTTAACTGAGAACGTCTCTTTATCGCACATATCCGTAATGACACATAGCAAAACACGGTTGGTTGGTTGATTTGATGCTTAACGTCCACGGTAAACAACTAAGGTCATGTCGGGACGGTCAGTTAACCTAACCACACTATTCCTGGGCAGGCTTAGACCTCCTAAGCGGTTAACCAGTACTAAGTGCACATACTTTCGCCAGTAACTGACAACTGCCCTTCTTGAATCAGCGGAAGGAGAAACGAAAGTATGTGGCCAGACCGGGATTCGAACCCAGGACCTCTGACTTACGAGTCAGGTGCCCTACCGATTGCGCTACCCGGCCCGGCCTAGCAACACACGGAATATCGAGCTGTGGTTCACTCGACGTCACTTACGCGAAAGAGACAGCACCCAAAACTTTAAACACTGATCTGTCTCAAACACGAAATAATATATATTTTTATTCATTTATTTATTTATCATTCAAACGATAATGTAATAATAACTACTTATTTAGTTAGGGACCGACCATTTGATATTCTGGGGGGGGGGGGGGGGGGGGGGGGGGGGGGCTGGTATATTTATCAAAAAAAATCCCTGTCTTTGGATATGCAAGAAAAAAATAACCTGGCTCATAAGGGGCTTCCAAAAAATAATCTGGCCTCAAAAGTAAGAGAAAAAAATAACCTGTCTCCACCCAAAATTTCAAAAAAAAAAATATAGTCTGCAGATAATTCCATTAGAATTGAGTTTTTATAATGTCTCTGGCTTCTGGGGGGCGCAGCCCCAGACCCCCATATCTATAGTAATATTTTGATATTATCTACAATTGGTTTACATCAGCGGGGCCGCATGTGCATACATTTACAAAAACATCCTATACAACATTCACATACATGTATTATTGATCTGCCACATTATTAAGTAAATGTTTCTGTCAGAGAGTGGTTTTTCCCCCTTTCCCCCCGGAAAAATGGCTATAGGAAGAACGGCTATATAGTGGATTGTCCGGACCTCATAGAGCCACTTTTCCCCCATAGTCCTTTTTCCCCCATCGGGAAATTGGCTATTACTGAATTTGGTATGGCTATTGGTATTTTGCGGAACGGAGCGGAACGGAAAGGAATGAAACAGAAACATTTTACGGAATTAATCCCATAAGAAATGTATAAGAGTACTTTAAGGGAGGTAATAAACGTGATCAATTCCAAAAAATCAATATGCAAATTTAGCAACCATATTTTTATAATAATCAATAATTACTAATTTAACGAACGAGCGGTATTTGATTTCTTCTCATCGCGGATATTTATATGTATATACATACGCATGCAAGCTACAGGAAGATGTACAAACGGGTGCTTTGTCTATTTATGATTGATTGATTATTACATTAAAAATCATAATCGGACGTGTGTCCCAATGGGAGTCGAGCCAACGACTCCTGCATGAAAGGCGAACACTAGTCTAGGCACTGCGCGCACGCACAGATGAACGCTTGTACAAACACAAAATTGTACAAATTTATGCACAAAACCACGTACACTCATATCCGTTTTAGGCTAACATGGAAAAGCAAAATGCCTACCTGTTTTCCCCAAAACAAAAAAATAATACAGACAGACGGACACATGCATGCGGTTCTAGCATCTGTTATCCATGTATATTTTACGGACAGATACTCATATTTCTGTTTCAGTTATGAACCTCACTATTATATTTGTAGAAGGAGCATATTCCACTATGTAGCGTGTTTACTGCAATCATATTACAAGGGGGAAAATCCACTATGGAGGGGAAAAACGGCTATGCAAAAACACGTATAGTAGATTTTCCCCTGGGAAAATTGGCTATATAGTCATATTTCCGGGGGGAAATTCTGCTATATAGCCATTTTTCCGGTGGGAAATTCTACTATGGAAAAATCATAGTCATTTTTCCGGGGGGAAAAACTACTAGGGGGGAAAAGCTACTCTCTGACAGTTTCCACTAAAACTGAATTGCAAAAGAGTCACTAGCCTATGGGAGACAAAACCATTATGGCAAAATAAACACTATAAAAGGCAAAAGTCCTAATATAAAAACCCTTATTTTTATCATCATTCCTAGTTTTTCTCTATTGTTTCCAGTCTTAAAATTGCCATTGAAATTGGGAAATGGCTTTAGCTTCTGGGGGCCAACGCCTCCCAGACCCCCCTTTGTCAACTTCTTAGCACATAACTTTCAGCCATTTTATTAATTGCCATTCATGTATAATGTGACTCTATCATGTAAGTAATGTGACTCTATCATGTAAGTATTTATCAAACTTTCTAAAGTACGAATAAAGCATGTTTGGGCATATATTGGGATAGAAAAAAACAAACTTAAATTCCTAATGTTAGCCCTAAAACTTTGCCAAAATAGCCCTAAATTTTGGCCAAAATATTCCTAATTTAAGGCCTAATTTTTGGCCATACTCATACAGGGATGTTTGTATCTGTACCTTAGATGAAAAGAGTAACATGCTCCAGGCACTTGTTTGCAAAAGCAAGCTAAGCCATGCCCTTGGTCTGGTTACAGACAGCACCATGTTCTTTTTGTGAGAAAAAAAGGTGTAAAAAATACTGATGTGGGTAAAATTAAAGGATATTAAAGGTAGGTTCCTTTACTTCGGAATGCATCAAAATTTTGATGATCTTTCATCCAAGTTGTAGGAAAGCACTTATAAAAAGGGAATGAATAAGGTTCACTAAAAAGTGTAAATCAAAAAAATATTAAAAAGTTGTTTTGCAAGGGATTTCCTAACTCTGCTTCGCACACCAGATAGCGCTATTTTTAGTTCGCGCCAAAAATAGATAACGCAGCCGACGTCATGCTGCATTGCATTTCGGGATAGTTTTAACCCATCCGCCATGCCAGGACCTCTAGGAGAGCTCACGGCAAGAGAAAATTAACCTTTGGAGAATGGCATCAGAAATCGCGCACTTATAGACATAATACACATAGTTATTTTTAGAACTGGAATTCCAACAAAAGAAAATAAACCAAAAGGGAAAATGACTATTTTCTTCAACAGCTGACGATTTTCTCAGTAGCAACAAATTCAGAAACATAAGAGAAATCAATACTACTCAGAAAAAGACGATTTTTTTGTGAACATAATTGTTATCGCTAGTCCAGGAACCTACCTTTAAGGTCAAGTAAACAAGGATCTGATAGTTCAGCTATAAAATAAAAATAAAAACCTGTTTGAGTTAGTTTGTAAAAAAAATAAACTGGCTCCCACAAGGTGAAAAAAAAAGAAATTGTTTCCAGAGGCCAGTGAAATAAAATGTCGTGTCTCCATCAAGAATACCAGCCCTCCCCTCCCCCCGCCCCCCCCCCCCCCAGAATATCAAATGGTCGGTCCCTTAATTAATCTTTTATTTATTTATTATTCAAACGATAATGTAATGATAACTACTTATTTAGTTAATAAGTAGTTATTATTACAGAGCATTTCTTACTCTCACTCTCTCTCTCTCTATCTCTTAGAAACATCCCACTGACTGCGCAGTGTAAATCTTGGCGATTCATCGCACGTATGGCAACCGTTAATGGCACAGAAAAATAGCAACGCACAGAATCGCGAACGGTGCTAGTGAAACCTATGAATAAAAATAGCATCTCTCTCTCTCTCTCATGTGAGGAAAATAATCAAATTCCAACAACAAATGAAATGTTTAGTAATTAGTAATTATTATTATATTGCATATTTCTCTCTCTCTCTCTCTCTCTCTCTCTCTCTCTCTCTCTCTCTCTCTCGTTCTCTCTCTCTCCTGGGAAAATGTTTCGATGATAATATATAACAAGGATGCGTGTAAATTTTGGCGTTTTATAAAGGCACAGAAAAAGAGCAACGCGCGGAATAGCAAAACCGATAAATGAGCCGTGACACGAGAAAACCAACAATGTGGCTGTGCGCCCAGCGCAGACTCAGATCAGCCTGGGCATCCGCCCAGTCTGATCAGAGTCTTCGCTGTCCGCATGGTGGTAGCTTAGACCCTAAGCTACCCTTTGAGCACTAAACGAAGAGTCTGGTCAAACTGGGCGGATGCCCAGACTGATCTGAATCTTCGCTGGGCGCACAACCACATTGTTGGTTTTCTCGTGTCGCGGCTCAAATGAAAATTTCAGCACCTCTTTCTCGCTCTCTCTTTCATATGAAGGAAAAAAAGCAGATTTCAACAGCAAATGAAAAAAATTATGTTTGCGTCTAATGAGATAAAATTTGGAGAAAAAAAAGTAACAAAACATCCTTAAAAACTACTTGACAGCAAGCATTTACTTATGAAATTTATTTTAATACCGTTACGGACAGTAGAACAGATTCGAAAAACAAGATATTCTCAAGACCCGAGATAAAAAAATGTTTTTTGTCACGCTCATTTTTTTTAAGTTTTTTATTTATTCATTATAAACATTATCATTTTGGGCCTAGTATTATCATTATTGATTGCTGATAATTTACATATGTTTTGTTCTAATTCGACTCTTCTAAGCAATCTTCAGAAAGTGAAATCTAAGGTTATTAATATTAGTTTTACTCTACCGAATATTAGTAATATTATTACTTGAAATTCGGGTGTTTTTCAAGCTTTGACACGTTTTTATGCAACACTTACCTGCTTAACTACAAGATACACTGGACACGGGGAATATAAACACTTCAGCAGGGCTTTACGTTTCAAGTTTCTTTAAAAGTCACCAGTTTTATATTCTATTCTTTGCAATGTTATTTTAGTGCTCTGTCTATTTGAAGATGGTCATCATTTTCTATAGGACGGTATTAAGGGTAGGCAAGGCTATTGACTGAAAATTGAGCATTGTTGTGACAAATGTTTCTTCGGCATATGCGAACTGCGTATGGTCGGACTAGTCTGCGCGCATGCGCAGTCTGGTCAGACCACGCACAGTTCGCATGGATAATAAATAGAACTTGCAAATTTCAAAATAAAATAAATTGCACGTGCTCTTGTCGAACTGCGATTCCGCACAGTGGGATGGACCCAAAGACAAGTTTTCTCGCAGGGCTAAATAGTATTGCTCTATTCATAGTCTCAAGTAGGATTGGGCCTCCTCCCTGAGGTCAAGCGGGTGACAATGTAAACTGATCTTAACACCTTTTGACCATAAGTTGTTAAAGCTGCACGGTTAATTAACACATTATCTCTATAGTTCACTGTGGCATAGAGGGAAAGAAAGAAAGAATGAATGAACACAGAAAGAAAGAAGGAAAGAAAGAAAGAAAGAAAGAAAGAAAGAAAGAATGAATGTATGAATGAATGAATGAATGAATGAATGAATATCTGGTACCTATATATTCAATATTACGAACGGATTCATGAAACTTCTGTTTCTATACTAACATACATGTATTTCAAACCGAAAAAATCCGTGTATTTAACTAATTTTGGAATTTGGATTAAATTTTTGAAAAGTAAAATAAGGTAAAATAAAAATAAAATAACATAAAATAAAGACAGAAAATTTCAAATAATGTAAAAAATGAAGACTTATAAAGGCAAAAAATAATAAATAAATAAAACCATCAAAACTAATTTTTGAAAAATTGATCATAAATTTCTATTCATTTTTTAATTTGGTTACGCTTTAGATAGTCTTATTCATTTTTTTAAAACAAATATGTTGTTTAACTGAATTCTAATAGCTTTGATTTGATGTTACAAATACACACACTTTTTCATTCCTATTGTTACAGAACAGAACAGAACATTAGTCATAATACTTGAAACTTGGAAAAGGAATTGCAGTACTCTTGTAACATCCTTGTTTTTAACGCAATGTGCATGTCTACCAACCTTGAATAAATAAACTATGACTGAAAGTGTAATATTGAAAGACAAACTTGAAAATTGTACTTTCTTTTGCGGTTCAGTATATATCTAGAGCAAGACACTGTCCAGTATTAAACACTTCAATATGAAGTGACTATTTTTCAAAGACAAATATTTATATTTCCAAAATACGCTTACTGGATTATGTAAATCATAAACCAGTGGTCAATTTTGAGGATAAGGAGAACTGCAAACACAGTCCCTGCTTCTGTGAAAACTTGAAATTATACCAGATTTCGTTAAACTGGGACTTCGAAAATTTTCTGACATTGACTGAAATACTTGGAACCGTTTTTATTTTCAGAGATCCATATTTAAGGTACGATTATTCCTTTAAAATTTCGTGTGCGTCGTCCTCAGAAAACATATTTGTTTCTTCGTCATTATTATTATTATTATGCTCTGTTTGACATTCCGTCTGCAATCTTCAAATTTTAAAATCAACTACATGTACAGTCATTTGTTTAGTTGTCTTAATATTATAGCATTATGTCATTTCAGTAAGCTGTTCAAATACCTATGGGTTGTTTTTTAAGCAGATTTCTAAATGTTTCTTCCCCATTTTTTCTTCGCATTATTATTTGTCTGCAGTTTTGCATTAAAACTGTGTAAAAAGTCACCATTGCATAGAACAACAGTCAGAGGATTGCAACGGCAAACTTGTTTTTAAAGTTGCTGAAGAGATGGCCGTTGGCACTGGCATGACATGTGTTCCTACAGTAATTCTATTAAAAATTGGATAAATATAAATGCATATAAACAAGGGCGATTAAAGGAAAACACTCACATAAATACAAATTGGGCTCAAATTTAAAGTTTTAATTAAACATAAAGTTTGCAAAAATCATCAAAATCCGACTTCAAAAAAGAGAGATATGAAGGTTTAAAGATATATGTAAATATTGAGCTGGGAACCAGTAAATCTCTGAGTTAATGACGTCACAAACTCACTGTCAAAAATGAAAATTCCAAATAAATACAATCTTAAACAAATTTCGGGTGAAAAAATGCATATTATTAAGTCTTTATTTTACTTCATAGAGAAACAATTTAAGCCAAATAATACAGTGAATGTAAGCAATTAATTCACATATTCATGATTAAAATATTTATCACGTGACAGGAGCTTCTAAAATGGCGGCCTCCATAACCGCCTTTTTGACTTTTTTAAATCTTCTTATCTTTTTTTACTTTAAGTCCGATTTTTATGAAATTTTCACCAAATTCAATTGTTCGTCATGTTCTACAACTTAAACTGTGTTTATGTTTTAGTGAGTGTTTTCCTTTAACACTGTTATGCCAGCCGTGTAATCCTTATTTTTAGGTTTGATAAAATTATTGTATTCTCTTTTTTATTTGTTTATTTTTTATTTTTTCGTTAAAATAAAATAATTTGTGCAAAACTATTTTCTAGCCTACACTGGTAACATTCATCCAAAGGTATTAGAAAAACTCCATTTTATGCAAATAAGGGCAGTAACTCATGCTCTGATTAGATTACAAACTCAATCTGTAAATAGTTATAATTGTTCCACATTGTGTCTGTTGTTTTTTTTAGTCGTAGTAGAGTAGTAGATTTAGTATTCAAGTATTCAATTTTTCGACATTTTCTGTTTTATTTTATTTTTTATTTTTTATTTTTTTATTTTATTTCTTTTTAATTGAGTCATTTTGGAAACAGACATGCCAGAAATGAAACTCAGAAAAGCAGCAACATTATTATACTGATGTAGTGTTGAGCAAGTGGTAGTAATCCATGTCATAAGTAATGAGTACAAAGTCCGTATTTTACCATGTGTTATTAGATAAACTGAACATTTATTCTATTCTATTGATGGAATTAATGGAAAGCAGTAGAAGCTTTAGTTCACTCTTTTTTTTTTTTTTTTTTTTTTTTTTTGTCTTTTTTTTTTTTTTGTCTTTTCTTTTGCAATGAAATAGGGCATTACAATACCTCAAGTTACAAGTGATTGAGTGACGTTTGATCCTAGTTCCAATATTTTACTATGGCAACCCTTATTTTTGTTGCAAACTAAAATACCATACATTTAACTTTTAGACACCTGTATTTAGAAAAGGGATGACTGACAATTGTCAACTCCGGATCAGATGTGACTTCAATCTTAAACGGTTGTTGGCTCTCATTTAGAATTCTGTTTTATAGTCTGAAAAGTCTATGTTGTCTGTCTGAAAAGGATATACATAAGGTATTAAACGGACGGATATCACTATTTTCGTTGATATTTCCAGAGAAATAAGGGCCGTAACTTATGTCTTCTTTGTTTGATTGTTGGACAGTCCCCTCTTCCCATCCCTGTTTTATCGACAACATTGTATTATTATAAATCTAAATTTAATTCGTTTTTTTTTTGCCAATATAACTACCTGTGCTGTGGATCGAGCCAATCAGTTACCTTACCGGCAAAAGTGGTTGTCGACCGACATAGCTGACAACAGTATCAGCTTGATCGTCAGCCGTTAACAATAGTATCATTTACTGTTATTGGTATTGCTTTCGACCGAATTCTCTTTCGTCAGCAACTTGCAAATTGCCGGTATGGTCGACGGCACGGGTAAGCAAATTAGTATTATCCCCGTGTTTTAAAACACTGTAATAAATTATTTGAGAAAAATATTTTATTTAGTTATCATTTTTTTATTATTTTATTTACATGTGTATTTTGTTTTATATTTCTATTTGTTTATTCTTATTATTATTCTAATTATTATTATTATTGTTATTTTTTTTCTTCTTTTGAAAAAAAACAACAAAAACAAAATAAGTTTTGGATATATCTAAATGTCTTTTTTCCATTTCACTATCGTTTTCCATAACTCTCTTCTTCGAATTGGAAAGGACACATCCAGACTCGGTTCTAGGAGGTGTGCGTCACTATGGATTCGTTCTCTATAGCCTGCTATGAGAACTGGTCGCAAATAAAAATGATAATAATAAATAAACTACGATATCGTTTCGAAAGGACATTGATATCGAAATGCTTATAATGTATCCGAACTGGAATTGATAGTATAGTTTGCCTGCGTTCACGAGATTCATGCTTTCTGTTATGGCATTATTTTGAAGCTACCAAAGACACTTCGAATTATGACCATAGAGCCATGGCACAGCTTTACTCTATCAAACAAATAAGTGTTCTCAAATAGCTTTCAACTTTCATTGCGCAGTATTTAAAAAATTCAGAATGCTAGAAGTGTGTCAAAGAAGGTCTGTTTGTCGCCAGTTTCGAATTTGCCATTAGTCTGATCAGCATTAAGCTTATAAATAAAGAATTTATGAAAATGAGATAAATGCCTCAAGTCTGTATTAGGATAGTGAATTTGTCAATACAAAGTTACGTGAGAAAGTGAAATAGAAACTGCTGAGATGTGCAATGACTGTCATCATTTAGCTTTAAGGTATATTATTTAGGGCATCTTTCAGAACGTGTCAATTCTTGCAAAATTGGTCAGATTTATAGGCTCTAAATCCAGTCTTATTCAAGATCTTCGATCTTGACCCTCAACGGATTTTGTTCACGTACTCACTAGATCTTGATCTGTGTGTCAAGACTGAAATAAAACTTCAGAAACGGATAGACTGAGAAAAAGTGACGGAATGACAGACTATAACCACGCACTTTTGAGCATGTTGCGGTCTTATGTTAAAACATTATTTTTTTAAATTGCACTTTGTTTTGTTATCCAGCTTAAATCAATTATATTTTTTACAGAGAATATACAGTTTTCAAAGAAAAACCGACGCCAGAAGTCACAGATGCGCTTTTGTCGCTAAAAAACGCCGTCGTTCATCCGCAGATAAGCGGCCAGTTATCACCCTTGTCGCCCACGATGCATTTGGGCCCGGGTCCTATCATCGGTGGAGGTGTCAACAATCAAACTCAACAACCTCTCACATACACAGTTAACCACAGTACCCAGGTTCACCCGATGGGATATCCTGGAAGAAATAGTCCACAGTTTCCGTCTGTACATGCGCAGTTCCACGGTGATCCTATCAATACGCATGGCCACCAACAGCAAGGAATGTTTCCGGCGATGAGTGTTAATGTTTCGATGAGCATGAATGTAGTTCCGCCTAACTTTGGAAATCAATACAATCCAAACCAGCAGTGGCAGTCAGGACCTACTCAACACTACTCCATGGGTCAAGAATACCCACATAGTCCACAAGCCACGTTTCAGACGCAGTGTAGCCCCTATTCTCAAAATTATCCATACGCACAGCCATACCCGTTTACTTCCGATTTTCGAACCGAAGGTCGCAATTTTTATTACTCAAAAACTCATGAGGATTTCAAAAACAGTTCAAGGCACTATTCTTCATATCCATTCAAACGGTCTAAATTTATAGATGAAAAGCCCATACATTTTTCGCACAGTCCAGAGAATGCTAAACTAAATCTTTGTCGTATTTGTGGAAAGACGTATGCACGCCCGAGTACATTGAAGACCCATCTGCGCACACATTCGGGTGAGAAACCGTATAAATGTAGCGCTTGCTCAAAATCTTTCTCGCAGGCGGCAAATCTTACAGCCCACATCCGGGTACACAGTGGCGAGAAACCATTTCATTGTCCCGTATGTGACAGACATTTTTCCCAGAGTTCCTCAGTGACGACTCACATGCGCACTCATTCTGGTGAGCGCCCCTACAGGTGTCGTCTGTGTAAGAAGGCGTTCTCTGACAGTTCCACGCTGACCAAACATCTGAGAATTCACAGTGGGGAGAAACCTTATCAGTGTAAACTTTGTTTGCTGAGATTTTCACAGTCAGGAAACCTCAACAGGCACATGCGAGTACACACGAGTACTGGGTAACATAGGCTCTCAATTAATATGGCTCAGCACGAGTATTTCTATCGTACAGAATGTCGTGGAGTACTGCATCTTTATCATATCTGTCATGACTTGACGTGGCTTCGACATTGATACTTTTGAAGTAAATGGGTACACTTTCAGGTGAAGCAACATTGCCATATTCGTTTTTACCTTCCTTCTTAATTAGGATCAACTCTTAAAGGAAAGAATTGGCTCCTACAGGAGCCAATTCTTTCCTTTCAGAGTAGATCCTGTTTTAGAAGGACCTCCTTATCTAGAGAAGCAAAAGGGAGTCACAGGAGTTGTCCCTTTTCAAAAATAGCGGGAAAATATGAAGGGGGACCCATGCACTTTAAGCGTTTCCTTGAACCAAGTTTAGACTGTGAGAATTTTCTGATCACTGGAAATATTAACTTTATGTCTTAGTCAGCCAAAACTACAGTTGATTAAAATTATATTAAATGTTATTATTAAAAATATCAACCGTGCTCTCATTATACCTTTCTTTCAATTTTACGGATCCAGAGTCATGTTTTAATGTACTATCATCAGAGAAGAGAATACTATAGGTAAATGCAAAATGCAGTATGCTTGACGGCCAGCAAGATATGAGCCACAATACGACAAAAGAAACAAAGTGGCGTGTCCGCCCAACGAAGACTCAAATCAGCTTGGGCATCCGCCCAGTCTGCTACATGCGCTTAAAGGGTAGCAAAGGGTCTAAGCTAGCTCCAGGCGGACAGCAAAAACTCTGATCAACCCGGGCATGTGCACAGACTGATCTGCGTTTTCGCGTGGCACACATGCCACTTTGTTGGTTTTCTCGTGCCGCGGCTCATATCTTGAATTACGAGGGGGAGTAAAAATGTTCGTACAACAGGGTATTCAGGCAAGTGAAACACATAATCTCAAAGCGCAACATCTCACTGGTTCAAACATTTCAAGCTTACGTTTCCTTAAAAAATCTCTGTGGTCATATTCATAAAACGACTTAAGTCGTTGCTATGCTGTTGCTAAGGCTAAATTTCTTTGAAGGAGATTCCCTACAACTATGAAATTTGCTCTGGAGGAACAGTCTTACAAAGACTGTTCCTCCAGACCAAATTTCATAGTTGTAGGGAATCTCCTTTATAGATATTTAGCCTTAGCAACAGCATAGCAACGACTTAAGTGGCTTTATGAATACGGCCCCTGGTTTCTTCTTAGGAAGAATCGATAAATGCGTGTTAGTTGTTTACACTCTTTATTTCCAGGAAATAAAGAGTGTAAACAAGCATTACGTTTTCTTGTCACGAAATATTTGTGTGAACCTCAGAGTCATTCTAAATTGATAATCATTAAGCAATGAAGGAAAACCAAAATTTTTAGTTTAGGGCAATGATAAACTTCTTCACAAGATGCTATTTGCGAATGTAAGTTCAAATAACTTAATCATCTACCATACAACCCGAATCTGCCCCCACCCCCAGTGATTATTATCTGTTTTGATATGAAAACCCATTTGTGAAGAACCAAGTGTTCTGATGATGATGAAATCAAGACTGCCAAAGTAGCATGTTTTGAAATGAAAACCCATTTGTGAAGAACCAAGTTTTCTGATGATGATGAAATCAAGACTGCCAAAGTAGCATGTTTTGAAATGAAAACCCATTTGTGAAGAACCAAGTTTTCTGATGATGATGAAATCAAGACTGCCAAAGTAGCATGTTTTGAAATGAAAACCCATTTGTGAAGAACCAAGTTTTCTGATGATGATGAAATCAAGACTGCCAAAGTGGCATGCTTTGAGGACCAAACTGTATACAAGTATTCCCCATCGTAAGAATATCCTGACTGTTTGATGGCATTAAAAAAGACCTGTCACAGTCGTTTCAAAATAGTTTGAGCCGCAACACGAGAAAACCAACAAAGTGGTTGTGCGCTCAACTGTGTCGGTCGACAGCGCCCTTCGCTAAGCGCTTAAAGGGTAGCAAAGGGTCTAAGCTACCTCCATGTTCTGCGTTGGGCGCACAACCACTTTGTTGGTTTTCTCGTGTCGCGGCTCATTTGTGTACGCTTTCTCTGAAAAATAACTGACATGGAATTTTGTGAAGGTCAACCGTCACTACCTTCCTACATTTATGATGATTTAATCATCACATTGTTACACATTGACGCCTTTATAACTTAATCTTGAAAAAAAACTGTGATGGTTTGCCATCACAGAAAATAGTAGAAACAAGCAATGGATAACCACAAAGAACGGGAATAATGACTGTTGGAGACTGCTTTAGTGTTACAGATTGTGACAGTGTGATTAGACAGTGAAAGCGTTTAGGCATTCTCTCTGAAATCAACCCTATATTTTTTCTGAAATCAACACTACAACTCATTAGCAATCTTCCTAATATTTCATAAGTAATAGTTTAACCATGGTTTGTTAGCTCGTGGATTATCTCCTGTACAGGCGGACAAAGCTCGTGGACTATCTCCTCGTACAGGCGGACAAACCATGGTTTAATTATTTTATACCAGCCTTACCAGTGTAGACCTTGCTAATTGCGAAATATTTCGTGCTAAAGTTAGCGTTTTCTGGTAAGGGTGGTAGAAATTGTTGATAAACATTCAAAAAGTCAATTAAAATTAGCGACAAATGTTAACATTACCATTAGCAAATGTTATTAAGCATTACAAATGATACCTGGGTCGGAAACCTCTGCACAGAAAGTGCTTGTAACACTAATTAACTTGAGAATTGTGTTTTTTTTTTTTTTTTTTTTTTTTTTGTCACAGGGTGTAGGTAATTAGGCATATAAACACTTGTACTGCCTTGCGGTACAAGCCGGCTTTTATAGCGACGTGGTAGAGTGCTCGCCTTTAGATCAAAGGGTCCCGGGTGCGATCCTCGGTCGGGGCATTGAGATTTTAAGAGTCCGTGACAAATGGCGCCCAACGTAAAATCCAGCCTGACCCCTTTGCAGTAATTCCTCGAGCTTATTTCTATATGCAGCTCTTTAGCCTGGAACTTTTTTGAAAAGCGGTTTTCACTATCAATTCCGACCTGCATGGGCATACGAAATTATTGTAAGCATATTCAGAACAACTGAAATTCAACATAGAATAAACTTTGCTAAAAACATTTTAAGTACAATAATTAAGTTCCGGAGTTGCAGAGCTTAGTATGATAGGCGACAACATTCGATAACGAGAATCACTGAGTATGGCACCAAAGTGTTCTGCTTATCTGTTTGACAATAATAGAGATGCTTGTGCTTCCGTATCTATAGGCGAGCTAACTTGAACGTCGTCATGGTTAAACAAGCAAATTCGATGAATTTATGCTCCCCGCCTTTAGACATGGGCAACTTTTTTCCTCAGCCCCGTATAATCTACCTGTAAACGACGATATCGCGTGAGCTTGAAATAGCATTAAATTAGATAGGACATTGACAGTTTTTCTCTTTTTTTGTCTTCCCTGAATAACAAGAGCTGTCGCCTGACAGCATAGCTCGCCTGAATAAGTGCTTGCCCATCACACAGTTGCTATGGTGGTGTGGACTGCTAGGCATAAAACTTCAGACAAGCATGTCCATAATGACAACACATTTATAAACAAAAGCCATCTCAGAAATAAGTCTTAAAATAAAATTAAAAAAAAAAATCCACATGAAATTTCAAAGGCCATTGAGCTTGAGGACAAAGAACTAAGGGGTAGAGGGGTAGAGGGGTGGGGTGTGTATGTGTGTGTGGGGGGGGGGGGGGCTAGGATATATCAAAACCTTGAACCATTATCCAATATCAGTCCAAGTATTAGTATCAACTGAGTCCATAGTGGCACTGTGAAATTATGTCTTCATAAATATATAACTTTAACCAAAATCTTGAAGACAAAATTCAAAGTTGATAATCTTGACTTCAAGGTCATCCTGTGGGGTAAGTATATAGTGATTTGTAGAAACTCAAAAGTGTCTAACATCAGTTCAAGTGTAAACTAAATCTCTGTCAAGCATTATGGATCAGTATGCAATTAGAACACTTTAATAAAGAACAAATTTCCAAAGTCCCTGGCCTTGACATCAAGGTCACTGAGCGGGGTTGGGGATGTACTAAATAAAACTTTGGACTAACATATAACTACAGTGCAAATAATTAATTAAAGAATTCATCTATGGGTTCAGGAGATATGTGTCTTCAAAAAACTTTAACCAAAACATCCAATCAATAAAAAGACAATTTTCTAAGTCCATGACCTTGACATCAAGGTCACTGAGGGGGGTGGGGGTAGTACCTCGGAAAACTTTGAACCAATATCTAACTATAGTGCAAGTATCAAAGGAATCCATCCATGGGTTAAGGAGATATTGGGCTTTATAAAACTTTAACCAAAACATCCAGTCCAAAAAACTCCCAATTTTCTAAGTCCATGACCTTGACATCAAGGTCACGAAGTAGGGTAGGGGTGGTACCCTGTTAAACTTTGGACCAATATCTAACTACAGTGCAAGTATCAAAAGAATCCATCCATGGGCTAGGGAGATATAGGTCTTTAAAAAACTTTAACCAAAACATCCAATCCGGACGCCGACGCGGACGCGGACGCTGACACTGACGCGGACGCGGACGCGGACGCCGACGCCAAGGTGACAACAATAGCTCTTCCTGAACTTTCGTTCAGGCGAGCTAAAAAATGAAAAATGTTGTGTTAGGTCAATATAGTGCACTTTTTTAGCTGCACATAGATATTTTTTTTCAAACTTTTAAGTTTACATTTAATGCGGTCATTCTCGCTCTGATTGATATGGCCATCATTTCCTAATAGTATATAGGGAAAATAGAGAAAATGACCAAAAGTTACTCAGTTTTCTACGTTTTTCTTAAAGCACGGATCTTAATTCAAAAATGTTGTGTTATGCTAGTATTCTACACTATCTTACAAATCTTTTGATATATTTTGTAGGAAAATCAAAGAAATATTAGTTCGGTCATTTTTAGCAAACTTAATACTACCCTACATCCAAAAACTGAATTTTCAGTACCGCGCGTGACTATATCGAGGTGAGGAGAATTGTTGGGGACGCTGTAATCCCAAAGCCACATTCGTATCAAGAGACTGACCATCTAAGAGAAGCCTTCAAAGTATCGATACTATAGAAGATACCAGGTACTCAATAGGTCTTCCTATATATGTCCAAAAAATGAACCTACTCAATAGGTCTTCCTATGTCGAAAATATGTCTACGTTCTCAAAGCGAAAAAAGGCAAAAAAAAATTACGAAAGCGTAACTTCTAGGCCACATGCACATCTATAGACCATGAAAAAGAAGCCTGCAAATTTTCAGAACGGTTCATCAAAGACTGTAGGAGGAGTTGAACACACAAGGTACCTACCCAGCCGCAGCTGAAAAATGACTAAGTTCGCAAAGGGAAAAAAGTGGTAAAAAATAATCTGAGCATGACACCTTAGTTATATGCACATCTACAGACAATGGAAAAGAAGCCTGCAACACAAGGTGCCTACTTAAAAAAGGCTTCTGATGCTGAAAAATGACAAAGTTCGCAAAGCCAAAAAAGTGGTAAAAATTATTCAAGCATAACCCCTAAGTCACATGCACATTTATAGACCATGGATAAGAAGCCTGCAAAGTTTCAGAATGATTCATAAAAAAAGACTGCAGATGAAGTTGCACCCACAAGGTACCTACCCAGCCGCAGCTGAAAAATGACTAAGTTCGCAAAGGGAAAAAAAGTGGTAAAAAATAATTTGAGCATGACACCTTAGTTATATGCACATCTACAAACAATGGAAAAGAAGCCTGCAATATTTCAGAATGATTAATGAAAGACTGGGTGGGGGTGGGGTGGGGGGGGGGGGGGGGGGTTGCGCACACACAGTATACCTATTATCAAGTGGGGATGGAACCCCGGAACCACAGAAGGACGGAACTACGGGGGACAAAAAAGACATGACAAATCTTTCTAGGTATAGGAGTTGGAAGAAAAATATATAAAATATATACCCAAATAACGTATCTCGATTTTAATAAAAGACAGGAATAACTACTATTTGGCGTTTGAATCTAGAACATAAAATAATCTTCAACTACAGAATGATGGGCTGTGTGGTTTCCTTTCTAGTAAAACTTTAAAGCAAAAGGAATAAAATTATAAAAGCTTCCCTATAGCGGTGAAGAAGTAAACAAAATCTCAGTCTATTAGCTATGGCGGCAGCTTAATATTTTGAAGCTCTATATGTGCTAGAAGCCTTAATTAGCTTAGATGGAACATTAGATTCGTTCTAAATCATCGCCAAATATCATTCCTTAAAGCAGGGCAAACTTTGAAGCTCTATTCCTAGTTACGTATTTAATCATGCACGCTCTTATTCTGATATTTTATCTCGAGCTCAAGATGTCTATTTGCTCTGGATAATCTGGAAAAAAACAGTTTTGATATAAATGTTTTTTTGTTTTTTTTTGTTCAATTACCTATTTACTTAACTTCTATTCATGTACAATAGTTCAATTGTGTCTTCGGACATCTTTATAATACGATTCTCATTGTCTTTTGTTGCACCCATTTTGCCTAAAATAACAGCTTTGTCGGTTAAAAATATTTTACAGCATATATTGGGTTTAGGGTAACCATTGAAGTCACCATACAAAAAGTCTGAAAACTATCTGTATTTGGTGTGTAATTATCAAGACCCTGCAAGGGCGTAAGAACCTATAGACAAATACGCAGATGTGTATTGAAATTTTGTCAAATTGACAAAATTTCAACGCGCACATGCATATTTTATAATGCTTAAATTTATAAAATTGGACAATATTTAAATAGTAACTGCAAACATACGCGACTACATGAAATGTCTTTGTGGCTGAACTCTTATTCTTGCGATGGTGTGCGTAACATGTAAATACCCTTAGTTACGCCCCTGCACTGGCTCGTTTATTACTGAGACTTCCATAACTTAAGATTAGGTAAATCTTGATTGACTGTTTTGTGTCGTCTTACATTTTTGTCTTGTCCAGGATTACAAACAACTTCCAATAATGTCGAAATTGGAAAGAATCTATCGACCACAATCTGCAGAAGACTCCGCCATGATTGCACTTCGGAATACTTCGGCACGTGCTGGACACACTTGGCATTCCTTGACCTCGGGCCGTGCGCAAAAACGCGCCATGATGTTGTGCTTCCTTGAAACATTACTCCAAACATTTACTGGTATTGTATTGTTTGCGGAAATGCTCGTGAAGACACACTTGCAATTAAATGCAGACAGAATCTGCACGGTGATCATTTACGCCACGTTTTACTTTTTTCAGCGGAATAAATGTCCGTCTGAAGTTAATCAGATTACAGACATCTTTATTTGATCTACGGGAATTACCGAAGCTCCATCATTTAATGTTTTCTATAAAAAAAATGTATCCCTTTCAATATAGATCCATGACACCAATTACTGGTACATTCTGCAGAATGAGTTGCTCTTATGATCATAAGTTCAAATACAGCTGTTCGTAGGAAACAGCGGGAATATGACAATTTGATAGAA
This sequence comes from Ctena decussata, assembly GCA_963989385.1. NCBI lineage: Eukaryota > Metazoa > Mollusca > Bivalvia > Lucinida > Lucinidae > Ctena > Ctena decussata. The sequence goes on along the minus strand of OZ022498.1, from coordinate 112,225,803 downwards.
AAGAGTGGTTTTTTTTATTAAGAAGAAAATATACGAGAAAAGACGGAAATGCTTACAGAGTCGGTGCTGAAATGTAACCAGAGGCAAACATAGTGACTACTACTACTAGTAATAATAATAATAATTATTATTATTTTTATTATAACTATAATTATTATTATCCTTATCATTATTATCATTATTATTATTTAATGATAATAATATATAATAAAAAAAATAATAAAAGTATACAGTTTTTTTTTTCACTTCTTCTTCTGCTTCCCTTTCTTTCTTTCTTCCTTTTTTTCTTTCTTTCTTTCTTTCTTTCCACTGCACAGGCCTGAAATGCTACGCGAAAGTACAGTTTTATAATCTGGCGCACAGACGATTTTGCTGTTTTCTACGATTTTAGTTTGCTTTCAGCACAGGTTTCGTGCGTAATGTTGGACACTACGATTTTGCTGTTTTCTCCGTTTCTGTTGTTTTCAGCCGATTTCCAGCTTGATGACCCCGCTTTTCTCCTGATTTTCTTTTTGCTAAAGAGTTCCCATTACGAAAAAAAAACTTGTTTGTTGAGAATTTCAGTGTAGCATTTTTTGCTATGCGGCCCTAAATATTGCAGAAAGGAAGTTATAGAATTTTAAGCTTTTTCTTTCGGATGGTAATTAAATTTTTTTTGCAGTGTCGTCAGCTCGAAAATTAAGAGTCTTTGATGGACAGGAGTATCTTTTTTTGTATATCATTTTAACTTATATCTTTTATACTCATATATCACTGAGTAATTAATAAAGTCAAACAAAAAGTCATTTTTTAATTGGCATTTTATATCAGGGTTGTTCTATGGTATTTTAGTGTTTTTGTTTTTATTTTTGAGACTTAGCATGACGATGCATGTTTCTTTTTACTATTACTTCGACATTGGAATACCAGTATACGAAATACACAGCATCATATGCAGGAAGTATTCCTTGAGGTGAATCGGTACACTTTCAGGGGAAGCAACTCTGCTATTTTCATTTTTGTCCCCCTCCTCAATAGGGGTCAACTCTAAAATGTTAGAATTTGCTCCCCTAAATAGACCCCTTTTTAGAGGGGATTTCATGCTTTTGTCGTCCAGGTAAGTAGAAAAGGACGTCACAAAAAATTCTCCCTTGCAAAAGCCCATACACTTTAACATGCTTAAACGATCATCTGAGAAGTTGCTAAGCTGGTGACTTAAATTTGACAGGCTGCTATTAGTGCGGCGGATGAAAACATAGTTCGGAAATTTTAATGGATTTCTAATTGCGGTAATGTGTTTAATGGCAGCGTATGAATAATCCCGACATATGGCTAAACGACAGGTTCCCTCCTACATTTTGCATCTATAGAGTGAGTTTCTCTATGCCTTGCTTCCCGGCATAACATGGATTTACAAACAGTTTATACCCAGATCATGTCCCGCAAAACGCGGCATATACAGTTTGCATACACGAGTTTCTGAGAATGAAATACAAACTCTGACGCCCCTTTATTCTCCCTCGCAGAAGAAAAGCGAGGGGATATTCGGCTTTCTGTGTTCCGTGGGATTGCACGTGATTCCGTCCGTCCTTGTGTGTGTGCGCAGCTCTTACAACAGTTTTTCATAATTCTTTCTGAAACTTTGAAGGCCTTTTTTCTTTATGGGCGGTAAATATGAATTGACTTATGGATTGTGATCAGATAATTTAACTGCCTTTCCTCGCTTTGCGATCTTAGTCATTTTTATGCCCCCAACTTCGGAGAAGTGGAGGCATATTGGTTTGTGCCTGTCCGTCCGTCTGTCCGCTACCCTTCTATAAGTCAAGAACCGTAAGAGATAGAGACTTGAAATTTTATACGCACGATCAGTATGAAAAATAAGCGAATACTTCCGCAGGTCACATATTTCAAGAGTTATGCCCCTTTTTCGACTTAATGCATTGTAAGCCTATGGAACCTTGTGAACAGAATATTTCAAGAACCACTGATGCTAGGATCATGATTTTTGCAGGAAGATATAGCTCAAGGTGTAGATGACCTGATTAACTTTGGAAAGAAATCGTGATTTTTTGACCGAATTAAGCCCCTTTTTCGACTAAGTGCATTGAAGCCTGTGATACAAAGGTACCCTTACATACGGCCAAGAACCGAAAGAGCTAGGAGGCCCTCCCAGGGGGTCAGTGCTCCCTTGCTCCCTGAAAATAATGGCCAAATCTCCCCAGCTCCCTTAACCTTTTTCCTCATGCTCCCTAATATTATTTTACTACTGCTCCCCGAATCCCTCAAAGTAAAACAGCTGCTCCTCAGCTCCCTGAAAATATTCAAGCATGCTCCCTAAATTTCTCCGGACATGATTTCAGTCTCTAGTTGACAGCTTGCTGTGCCAAGGTGAATGGCCATCTGAAAATCATTTTTTACTAAATGAATTGAATGAAACAGTAATATTGATATTGATATGTTCGAATTGGGGGGGGGGGGGGGGTCTGGCTTTGCCCCCCAGACCAAAACCAAGTTAAAAATTACATTCTGACAGTGCTCCCCAGCTCCCCAAAATTAAGACTTTGCTCCCCAGCTCCCTGAAAATAATTGCTAGTGCTCCCCAGCTCTCTGAAAATAAATGGCCATTCTCCCCAGCTCCCCAAAAACCCTGGGAGGGCCTCAGCTAGGAACTTGAAACTTCACATACATGATCAGTATGGAAAATAACTGAACCCGTATTCTTTTTTTCCGCCGGTCATGTATTTCCAGAGTTATGCCCCTTTTTCGACCTAGCCTGTGGAACCTTGTGAACAAAATATTTCAAGAACCCCTGAAGCTAGGATCATGTTGGTTTTTGCAAGATGACATTGCCCAAGCTGTAGATGACATGATTAACTTTGGCGGGTGGGGGGTGGGGGAATCGTGAATTTTTATCCCCCGACCGAAAGGTTCGGGGGATATAGCGATGAGCCTGGCGTCCGTCCGTCCGTCCGTAAACACTTTCTTGTCCGCTCTATATCTTGAATACCCTTTGGAATATTTTCATGATACTTCACAGTTATGTAGAACCGGTCATGACGATGTGTCGCGTACAAGAATGGTAACTCTTGCTATTGTACTTTTTGAATTATATCCCCTTTGGCGAATTTTTGGCAGATTCGTGTCCGCTCTGTAACTTGAAAACCCTTTGGAATATTTTCATGATACTTCACAGAAAGGTAGAACAGGTCATGACGATGTGTCGCGAACAAGAATGACAACACTTGCTTTCTTACTTTTTTTAGTTATTTCCCCTTGATAGTTTTAGGTGTGATTTTTTGGCAGATTCGTGTCCGCTCTATAACTAGAATACGCTTTGGAATATTCTCATGATACTTCACAGATATGTAGAACAGGTCATGACGATGTGTCGCGAAAAAGAATGACAACTCTTGCTTTCTTACTTTTTGAGTTATTTCCCCTTGATCATTTTAGGTATGATTTCGTGTCCACTCTAGAACTTGAATACCTTTTGGAATATTTTCATGATACTTCACAGATATGTAGAACAGGTCATGACGATGTGTCGCGAACAAGAATGACAACTCCTGCTTTCTTACTTTTTTGAGTTATTTCCCCTTGATGGTTTTAGGTCTGATTTCGTGTCCGCTCTATAACTTGAATACCTTTTGGAATATTTTCATGATACTTCACAGATATGTAGAACAGGTCATGATAATGTGTCACGAATAAGAATGAAGACTCTTGCTTTCTTACTTTTGGAGTTATTTCCCTTTGATGATTTTAGGTGTCCGCTCCATAGCTTGAATACCTTTTGAAATATTTTCATGATACTTCACAGATATGCAGAACAGGTCATGACAATTTGTCTCATACATGAATGATAACTCTGGCTTTTAGACTCAGTGAATTATTTCCCTTTGGTAGTTTGAGCTGCTGTTTGAGTCTCTGCTCCATAACTGTATAACCCTGGCCAGCTCCAGAATTTGAATAACCGTGTACCTTTTAGAATATTGATGATCATGCTGTGATATCTTATCAGTGTTCCTAACTCTCTCTTACCCCTTCACGTTCCCATGACCCCTCCCGCACCCCCCCCCCCCCCCCCCCCCCCCCCAAAAAAAAAAAAAAAAAAAAAAAAAAATTTTTTCCAGATTTGGATTCTTTGTCCAAATTCACTTACTAGAGAGCTCAAAATTAGATTTGTAGGGCTTGTACTTTAGAAGTTATTCACACATTTTGAAAGTTGAATGTATCGTATGCTATACATTTGTGTATATGGTGGCTGTTTGAGATATTACCTCTTTTTAGCAGTCAAGCATACTGTTTTAGTCTGAGTGTTAGATAATCATGCATCTGTTAACAGTTAATGTTAATCAGAAGCATAAAAGAACGACAATATGTTACTAATATGTGTTTTGAAGTGGACCCTTTTTACCAAGGCCCATGGGGGTCTTTGGTCGGGGGATTTGCCATCTCCTCTGATGGCTATTTTTTTAACGGGTTGTGCCCCTTTTTTGACTTAGTGCATTGTAAGCCTATGAAATCTTGTGAACAAAATATCTTGAGAACCCCTGATGCTAGGATCGTGATTTTTTGCAGGAAGATATTGCTAAGGTGTAGATGATCTGAATAACTTTTGGAAAAAAAAGGTAAATTTTTGACCGAGTTAATCCCCTTTTTCGACTTAGTGCATGGAAGCCTATGGCACAAAGGTACCCTTACAACGGTCAAGAACCATAAGAGCTAGGAACCTGAAACTTTATACACATGATCAGTCATGAATTTCCAGTTATGCCCCTTTTTCGACTTAGCCTGTGGAACCTTGTGAACAAAATATCTCAAGAACCCCTGATGCTATGATCATGAGTTTTTGCAGGATGACATTGCTCAAGGTGTAAATGACTTTTGGGAATAAAATCATGAATTTTTGACCGAGCTATGTCCCTTTTTCGACTTAGTGCATAGTAAGCCTATGGAACCTTGCGAACAAAATATCTTGCAAACCCCTAATGCTAGGATCACGATTTTTTTGCAGGAAAACATTGCCTAAGGTGTAGATGAGTTATAAACTTTTGAGCCTATTTCATAAATTTTTGGTTGAGTGATTGTCCTTTTTCCGATATAGACATTTTGTACAGGAACAAGCTATAGGAATAACTTTGTGAACAAAATATCTGAAGAATTGCTTAAGCTAGGTTCCTTATATATTTGGTATACAGCTACAGAATAAGATGTAGATGAACCAATTAATACCCCTTTCTGACTTAAACATTATGGGATGAACCTTCTTTAGAGGCAAGCATATGGTTGGGGGCATAGTGTTTCATAAACACATTTTCCAGTTAGCAACAGATCTATTGAGTAGGCACCTCGTGTGCGGAACTCCTCATACAGTTGTTCATGAAGCACTTTGAAACTTTGCTGGCTTCTTTCACATTGTCTATACATGTGCTAATGTTTTTGGGGTTTAGTCAAATAATGTTTTGTCACTTCTTAACGTTTTTTTCCAGGTTTAAATACTAACAAAATGCATAAACAAGAGGTACCTTGTGTGCGCAACTGCTCATATGGTTTGGGGGTTGAAACTTTGCAGGTGTTTTTGTCAGGGTCTGATTGGTTTGTGTATGACTTTTATAAAATCTCAGATGATTTTTCTGTTACTTCTTTTCCATTTAGTCATTTTTCAGGCTGAAATGCCGGGCCGCGTAGCGCAATCGGTAGGACACCTGACTCATAAGTCAGAGGTCCTGGGTTCGAAACCCGGTCTGGCCACATACTTTCGTTTCTCCTTCCGCTGATTCAAGAAGGACAGTTGTCAGTTACTGGCGAAAGTATGTGCACTTAGTACTGGTTAACCGCTTAGGAGGTCTAAGCCTGCCCAGGAATAGTGTGGTTAGGTTAACTGACCGTCCCGACATGACCGTAGCTGTTTACCGTGGACGTTAAGCAATAAACCAATCAATCAATCAGGCTGAAATACGACAGGCAATGGGTCCCATGTATGCACAGCTCCTCAAAGGTTTGTTGTACAAATCTTTTTGAAACTCTGCATGTGCTCTTGTCTTGGTCTTTTGAGGTGCCGTTTTGCTATAAATCCCCTTTTTGTGATATGAAAAAATCGAATTTGTGATATCACTATATTGGTTTTGTGATGTCACTATTTCAAATATGTAATATCACATATTATTTTGTGATATCACTAATTCGAATAAGTGATATCAAAATGGATTTTGTGATATCAAAAAATCAGTTTAGTGATATCACTGAATAGGAAAGAATAAGTGATATCACAAAATAAAATTTGTGACACCAAAATGTCATTTTAGTTTAGTGATACCACTAGATTTTATGATATCAAACCTGGATATGTTTCTGTGATATCACTTCTTCGATTTTGTGATATCACTTATTTGATGTAGTGATATCACTAAATCACATTTTGTGATATCACTAATTCTTTTTGTGATATCATTAAATCAAATTGGTGGTATCACTATATCAGTTTTGCTATATCACTATTTTGAATATGTGATATCACATACTATTTTGTATTATCACTTATTATTATGTGGTATCACCTAATCGATTTTGTGCCACAAAATCATTTGGGAATATGGGTTAAAGGTAGGTTCCTGTACTTTGGAATGCATCATAATTTTGATGATTTTTATCCAAGTTGTTGGAAAGCACTTAAAAAGAGGAAATGAATAAGTTTCACTAAAAGGTGTAAATCAAAAAATCGTAGAAAAAGTCGTTTTGCAAGGGATTTCCTAACTCTGCTTCGCACACCAGTTAGCGCTATTTTTAGTTCGCGCCCAAAATAGATAACATAGCTTACGTCATGCTGCATTGCATTTCGGGATAGTTTTAACCCATCCGCCATGCCAGGACCTCTGGAAGAGCTCACGGCAAGAGAAAATTAACCCTTGGCAAATGACATCAGAAACTGCGGACTTATTGACATATATACATATTTATTTTTAGAACTGGAATTCCAATAAAAGAAAATAAACCAAAGGGAAAACGACTATTTTCTACAACATCTGACGATTTTCTCAGTAGCAACAGTTTCAGAAAAATAAGAGATTCAATACTACCCAGAAAAAGACAAATTTATTTTGTGAACAAATTGTTATCGCTAGGCCAGGAACCTACCTTTAATAGGAATGATTTAGTGATGTATCACAAAATCGATTTAGTGATATCACAAAATAGCTGATTGATTAGTGATATCACAAAATCAATTTTGTGGTATCACTCATTCTATTATACAATTATTGACTTTTGTTGAGGTGTTATTGAACAGTAAACTTCATATTTTTACTGACGCAAAGGTCAATATGAATTGTTTACTGTTCAATAACACTTCATGTTCACTGAAACATAAGTCAATAATTATTTTATTATATAAAAATGATAATTTTAGTTGAAGGGTCAGCCATTTTAATAAACTTAACGTCCAGTTAGGTTGACGTAACATCACCAACCATGTGACATTAAGCTGTTAAGTCACCAAATTTGGGACATGAAGTGATGTCTACCACTCGTGATCAGCCTCGGAACCAATGAAATGAGTTTTATATATAGATTAGATGATAATTTGTGATATTACTATTTTTATTTTGTGATATCACTTATTCGATTTTGTGTTGTCACTCATTTCAGTTAGTGATATTATTAAAACAAGAAATCTGCACCTCATATGGTCATCAGATTTGCATTTGGAATGGATATATTCTTCAGATTTACTTTTGTTACAGTTTTTGGGATTTTATACTGGTAAAGTGAATAAACCATGTGCATCTTTTGTGGAACTCCTTGAATAATTTGATTACATTTTTTTTCTTTTTCTTTTTTTTTATAAATTTTGCAGGTGGTTTTAAACTAACAATTTTTTACTATTGAATGTAACTTCTCAGAGAGTGTTTTATTCCAATGTTATAGAAATTTTGCCATGTCTTGAGGGTGTTCGTGTAATATAGATCATCCTCAGTTCATTTTTTTTTACCATGTTTTTACTCATACACGTTTTGAACTTTATATTTTTCGGACTTCAGTACTTCCATCAAAGTTTATAGATAAAGTGTACCTAGTGTGCACAACTCCACAAATGGTGTGTTCCACAGACCCAATTTATACTTGTACTTGTAAGAGGTCAGGTCAGAGTCCTGAATTCATGTCTTTAATATAAAATTAAATTGTCCGTGCCATAACCTTTGGCCCCGAGGCAAACCTATAGGGTACTTGTTGCGCCTTGGGATAGCTGACCCGGACTTAGTCTGCAAACAAGCTAAACTATGTCTACCATGGGCACCACCATGAGCAAGGTCAGCTGGTTCAATGCTCCAATGGGGCAGCCAGGGACTGTAAAACTCTGTCATCCCACCAATTTCTGAATCAAGGAAGGTGTGGCATATGGGTAAATAAAGGTCTGAGTTCTTTACTGACAAAATAAAGCGATATAGCAGTGCTCGGAGACCTTACACATTTGAAGAACAAATTATCCGGTTGGTGCCAAAGCAGAGTTTGAGTGTTGCCGAGATGTTTAAGGTGGATAGGTACACCTCTATGATTGTTTTTGCCATTTTACAAAGGGAAGCCACTTTTGTGATTTCCTCTTTGCTTCCTCGGTTAAAGTATTCCTTCCAAACTGGGACTCTACTCTTACAGGTAAGAATTTGGCAAGGTGAGCAAATTCTTTCCTTTAAGAGTTGAGCTCATTGAGGAGACAAAATTGGAAGTGGCAGAGTTACTTCCCCTGAAAGTGTACTCATTCCTCCTAATCATCAGGTAACCTTTTCAAATATCACTGTCAAGGGAAGCAACCATTTCAATATCGCTTTGTAAAGAGAAGTAAGCTTTTATTTCCTCTTAACCCATTGCCTTAATGCCTATCATATCATACCTTTGCAATGTAAACCAAGATCAAATGAGCCGCGACGTGAGAAAACCAACAATGTGGTTGTGCGCCCAGCGCAGACTCAGATCAGCCTGGGCATCAGCCCAGTCTCCTCAGCCTCTTTGCTAAGCGCTTAAAGGGTAGCTAAGAGTTTAAGCTACCTTCATGCGGACAGCGAAGACTCTGATCAGACTGGGCAGATGCCCAGGCTGATCTGAGTCTGCACTGGGCGCACAACCACATTGTTGGTTTTCCCACGTCGTGGCTCAAATATGCTACCAGGTCAGACCAGGGCCTACACTCTTCACTTTGGTGTAGGAGTTTCTGAGAAAAACATTGACCTGACCACATTTAAGGGTATTGAATTTGGTCAAACCGTCCGGTGTAGGCGTTACTGTGGTCAGTGCAAAATTTAGTTGAGTCTCTCTTTTTTTCCAAGACTGATAACATTTCAAGAAACACAAAATAATCAGTCACCAATTATTGGTAAAACTGTGATTTTGGTGAGAATGTTGATATATTTAAGAGTAGTTAGCAAGATTTCACAAAATTGAAGCTGCCAATTCCCATTAAAATATGAAAGAATTAAGATCTCGTTTTCAAACAGCCTGAACAGCCATGAAGCCTGATTAGTCATCATTTTTGCCATGTTGCCGCTATGTTTCCATCCTCATATTCCGAGTATGCTTGTCCTATCAGGATATAAGAGCCGCAACATGACAAAACCAACAAAGTGGCATGCGTGCCCAGCGAAGACTCATATCAGCCTAGGCAGCCATCCAGTCTTATCAGAGTCTTTGCTGTCTGCTTAAAGGGTAGCTAAGAAACTAAGCTAGCTCCATGCAGACAGAGAAGGCTCTGATCAGACTGGGCGGATGCCCAGGCTGATCTGAGTCTCGCTGGGCGTGCATGCCACTTTGTAGGTTTTGTTGTGTCGCCGCTCATAGAGTATTTGGCTGTAGGATACAAAGTTTAACTCTCAAGAGGTTGCTCCCGGTCGAGCAGTCTTACCAGGGTCTACCTGTTGGGCAGGTATACATCTTTCCAAACATAGGAAATGAGTGGATGAATGAAAAACAAAAGAAAAAATACAATATGATAATATATATTTTCCTCTATACTGCATATAATAGCTACACAAGTTTTCTCCCAGCTGATGGTACCCTGTTCAATATAAGACTACTAGTATACACCAGAGCTTAGGAAAACCCAATTCCTTTTTTCTCTCATCTTACACATATGGAACACTTAATTACTTGAGAAAAAGTTTTTTGTAGGAACACCAATGTTGATGTTTCAATATCACTATCAATTCCTATCTGCAAGGGCATACACTCAAGGGCATACACTTTATGCCCTTGCTGATCAGAATTTACAGTGAAATGGTCACACTTATGTTGCCCGAGCAGTTAAAGTTTCAGACCTGCTGTTCTGATATCTCATTCAAATTCACTGATTAATGTCAAACTGGAACCCTCCAGATGCTAGGCTGATTGGGCTATAACATAACCAAAGGGCATACAATGTATGCCCTTGTAAATCTGCACATGAAAACAAGAAAGGCTGTCTCTGGTCTCTGTATGGGGTATCAAAAAAGCAAGCCTGAAACTTCTAGATACGTAATAGATTTATAACCATACTACTTCCAACTCCAGTCTGCAAAGGCACCCAATTGAAACTGGGGTAAAATTATTTGCACATGTATATCAGAAACCTGTTTTCTCAGTCATTTTTTTTCTCAAATAGTTTTAAGGTGACTGTTTTTCTACCATTTTACAAAGGGAAATACCTTTCTGACTTCCATTTTAAGCCCTTCCAAAATGGGGTCTACTCATGAAGGAAAGAATTTGCTCCCTGGGAGCAAATTCTTTCCTTAAAGAGTGGATCCATTTTAAACAGGAGGCAATGATGAAAGTGGTAGAGTTGCTTCCCCTGATCCACCTCAATATAGTGTTTTTTGTCAAATACCTCTCATAGAGTATTAGACTTTTCCAAAGAGTGAAAGAGAGAGACTGAATCAGAGCTCATTAAATTAGTATGGTGCTTAATTGCATGATGTGACTTCTATCTTTTAGGGAGAAAACTGAAACTACACATCGTATGAAGCCACAACAAAACAGAACAAATAAATTAGTATTAAGAATAACAAGTGACAATGATAGTAGGCTAAAACTAAAACTTAAAACTACCTTGAGCTCTTTATATAATACCATGGGTTTTTCTAATAATTCTAGCATATTCTTTTTCATTTTTCCATAAAAAACGTATGTTGTGATCCCGCACTAGCATCATCTTACAAAAGTAGTTCTAATGAGGGGTCACAACATAAGCCACCATGAAGAAAGAACAAGATTATCAATTTTCCCATAAACAGAGCCCTGACCATCTGCTTCGTGAAGTAATTTTTCCCTACATTTTAAAACTTTAAAAATTTGTAAAAAGAAGTGTTTAATGGTGTTTGTTTCTTGAGAATAGAATAGCTAAAAGTAGAGCTTGCTTTTCAACTTAAGGCACCGGCCTCAATGCATACCCATATCCCTCCTCTTCCTTCCTTTTTTTTAAAGTTTCCCCACTTACGTTTATGCCTTTCAGTCACATGAACTATTATCGTCAACTATGCTACAGTTTATTTTTCTACTTCTACAATAAATAGGTCACTAGCACTCGGACAGTATTTACAGAACAAAATTTACACCGTTTCAATCCATTTATTACTACACCTCTACACATGGATTGTTCCCGTCAAGCACATAAGCAAGAATAGACAGAAGATAGGACAGAACAGAGAAATCAGACAGAGAGAAGAACAGACACACGCCCACAAACACATCATTTTGTATATTTACCCACCATATATAGTTAGATATCTGAAGATAAATATATTTGAATAAATAATGCTCTATATTTTTCCGGTTAGTTGTGTTAGTACGCAGCTGTACACTGTACATTTTTACAAGAGCATGCACCCTCAGTGAACACAAGCATTCATAATTCTGTCTAATTTTCCAGGAATCTGGCAGATATTCATGTTCATACAGAACAGCAGAACTGAACACTCGCAGTTTAACTGAAAGTCTTCTATTATGCTATTCTGTATGATTCAACATCATCTTGGTGGACAATATACTAGTGCTTTTTATGTTAAATCTGAGCTAAGATTCTATAGACCTCAACCAGAAATGCACTAGAAAATGCATCAGAATCTAGAAATGCAAATTTATGAATATTTATGTTCCCTGATAGTACTCTTAGCGTTGTGATGTGATGAAAAATATCGGAAGATGAGCACTTTTTTATTGTTGCCATGGTGTTTATATGAAGCAATGACATCAACAAGTGGTAGTCATGGTTACTCTGACATGGCAACTGGATTTGTTTTTGTAGAAAACATAACAAAAACAAGGAATAACATACAAATAAATAAAACTAAAAATATGGTCAGATGCTACAAAGGTTATATTTGAGCCACATCACCTGACAGTGTTAATTTGCTTTGCTAGTGACAAATACAGAACAGCCTGGAAACCCTCAGGCAACTGGGTGCACTTTCAGGGGTAGCAGCTCTGCCATTTTCAATTTACACCAATGAAACCCTTCCAAAAGGGATCTACTTTCAAAGAAAAGAATTTGCTCCTTGGGAGCAAATTATTTCCTTTAAGAGTTGAGCCCTATAAAAAAAAGAGAGGGAAAGATGAAAATGACAAAACGAGTTCCTCTGGAAAAGTATCGTTTGACCTTAATAATACCTAACAGATTGTGTATAGACATCTACAAGTTCCAGGCTCTTCTGTATCTTTCAGCACCATCAAGCACGGCTCAAAGTAAAGGCATCATATACTAATACCTTCCAAATCTAACGTTCTAAGCTACATATATATTTTTTTTCAATACACTAATTCTTAGTGTATTTTGTCATTTGTAATAGCTTTGTAATATTTTTTTTGCTTGATTATAGTCAATGATTCCTGAAAATGTGGACGGAATCTTTATGAACACAACAGCATCTTCTATTTTGAGACATTGAGTCAGTCATGATTAGCCAGGCTAACAATAAGACCAGTATTATAATACTTCTCATGCTATGAAACCACACTCACACCTACATCAAGACTGCATACATCATGAAACTCCTGACATAACAGCAACCCATTTGCTAAATACTACCAACATAAGCTAGTATAGTCACACTCTCTAGTCAAGGCTGCCCCATAAACATGTATTTTTTACTCATGTCCTTAAATAATAGTGAGATTATGCAAAAAGATGTTTGTTTTTTTGTTGTTGTTTTTCAGAAGAAGAAAAAAATATCAATATTTTTCTCCAGTCATTACTCTGAGCATTCTCATCAACTCCATTCCCACTTGCAAATAAAAAACTCATGCTTCCGCAAATGTGTTTCCAAAATAAAACAATGCTAGTTGGCTCATATATATGTAAAGCATACTGGTAAAGCATATTAGCTTTTTGTAAAAGATAAGCTTTTGGAATTCTCACAAAACTCCTGAAAGTGGCCAAACCGAAATTTCGGTTTGGCCACTTTAAGTAGTTTTGTGTTAACTCCATCAGTTCTTTTATTGCATAGCAATTTATAAAGTGCATAAATATGCCTAACATGCAAATTAGTCAAATAGGGTTGTTATAATTTGGCTAACTTCTTGCGAAATGTTGAACTTTGCATTTCCAGGTGGCAAAGGAAGTGCATGTTCATCAGACATGAAGGGGCACCATTGGGTCAAAAGATTAATCCGCATGCAGTGAGTCAAACCCATTATATCATGGTAAGTTGTCTAAGGTGCTAACCTTGAAAATACACAAACAGGAGCTGCCTTGACCAAAATGTGTGATACACAAGCCAGTCTGGTCTTCATTAACATATATGGCATTGCCGAACATTCCAAGAGTTTGCCACACCTTGATGTCTACAACACTCCAGAACAGCAAGACGTTTAAGATGACGTTTGATTGTCTTCTCATTTCTCCACAAAATCTTATGTTGTGAAACCTCACTGAAATCACATCTTCTCAAATCCTTTTTCAATTTCTGACTTGAAACCATAAACAGGTGTCAGACAATACATAACTCAGAATTAAATGACGCGAGGAAAATTATTTCAACAGAAATCAACTTTCTTTCACCAGAAACCAGATTTTCTCAAGCAAATAGTTTTTCTCTCGTCATTTGATTCCATGTCACATGTTTATTGAGTAAGTACAGTATTTATCTCATGATTATCCCAAAACTTACCAAATCAGGGCCCAGTTGTTCATAGCATTGTTAGCTTAACCCTATTGCACTCAGAACAACCGAAACTCCGTCGAGTTTTGGTTGTTCTGAGTGCAATAGGGTGAATAAAGCTGTTAGTCAAAGATTTGTTGTCATCTAGCTCTTTGCTTTTTTTTCAACAATAGAAAGTAATTGGTTTAGGCACTATGCATTTGAGAAAATAACATCTTGAAGTTGATAACTAACATCTTTGCACAACCAGGCCAAATCAAGGTGATTTCAATGAAATTATACTGCATATTTTTCATACAGAAATAAGAAAACTATCAAAGTTTTCACCATACAAACTTGACTTCTCTGATCTTTGCATTATAACAGTTCTATTGCACTCATCCTCTCACGCCAACACAACAACAACTACATTCATTTTAGTTAAAACTTGAGTGGTCGAAAGCCCGGTCTGGTACTCTTTTCCCCTGCCCATGACTTTGACTTGGTGCGAAAGTGCCGTAAATCTTCACTGTGGTCTTTATGTAACATTGGCTTATATGTCTGTGGTACACAGTGTGTCTGAAAACAGAAATACCAACATCCTGAATATACCATAATGACCCTAAAATTTTGGACACGCGGAAGTTGGACAATTATTGTTCCAAAATTCTTAGAAAGTGGAATTTAGATATATGTTAATGCATCCAAATGATGCTTAGTGAATGGCAAACGTTGTAGACCCTGATCAAACTGCTCCTTGAGGAGCAGTTTGATCTGGGTCTACAATGTTTGCTTAGACCTGTCTATCCGAATATTTAGGGTCATTACGATATACCATATTTATTTGGTTATAAGATGAGGTTTTTCCCTTCCAAAACAATCACAAAGATCTAAATCCATCTTGTAAGATGGATCTAATCTTTGGGACTGTTTTGGCAGAGAAAACCCCATTTTAAAGCTGAATGACACAAGACTGATTCACATATTTGAGTAAGTTTTGGAAGGATAAACTCTTGTCTTACAATGCGCAACCAAGGCCAAGTTGACCAAATTATTGTTAGCTTCATGAAGACATTATGCTAGGATTCATTATGTCTGTAGCACATATAAACTCACATCCTAATATTTTTTGCTGAAAGGCTAAATCTTCCCATATTTTAATTGTCATAAAAATGGTGGTGTTTTTTGTGTACAATGCATTTAAAAAGGTAGTGCCTCCTCAGCTATGATGTGACAGATGACATGCTACAACACACTTTCTTAATTGCAGAGCAAGATAATGTACCAAGAATTATCTTCAAATGAGCCGCGACAGGAGAGAACCAACAAAGTGGTTGTGCGCCCGGTGAAGACTCAGATCCGCTTGGGCATCCACCCAGTCTGATCAGAGTCTTTGCTAAGCGCTTAAAGGGATGCTAAGGGTCTAAGCTACCTCCATGCGGACAGCGAAGAATCTGATCAGACTGGGCGGATGCCCAGGCTGATCTGAGTCTGCGCTGGGCACACAACCACTTTGTTGGTTTTCTTGTGTCGCGGCTCAAATATTTTCCTCATCTACAGTTTAGTACCAACCTTAACTGTCTCAAAGAAGCTCTTATATCCTCCATCTAACAAATACAGTTCTGGGTAGTGAAGATGTGGGTAGCAATCTTTGTTGGCGAGGCGGTCCTTGCTGCGGAGGAATCTCGATAACTTTGGACCTCTCTCTGATGAAAACTCACAATGGAATATGAGAACAACTCTTTTATTGGGGTCCTCTGGTTTGATGGGATTTTTCATGAACTCTTCTAAAACTGCTTCATTTGTATAGATGTTTTGGGCTCCCTGAAAAAGAAAATAAAGCTAACATGAGATCTTGTTTTACCTGGGTATCATACAACTCAAAAGATAAAAAAGGTTGTTTACGCCACATGCCACTTTGTTGGTTTTGTCATGTTGCGGCTAAAATTCACAACTCATTGCTACAGAAACTGTTGCTGCTGGTGAATGTGATAAATACACATTATATCTACAATAACTTGATCAGACCCTCTTTATCACACTGAGTGGATGTGCCCAGATCACATGCTTGCACGATGTCTGATCTGCAGATCTGGATACAATTACTAGATCTAACACACTGTACTGATAGGTTTATTATATGCCCTTTTATCTGATTTAATTTGCATTTTCCAATTTATCTATTCTGACAGAAGTTATGCTTAACATCATGATATTGCATCACCAGTTTTATAGTCTAGTTCCTGCACCTATCAATACATAATAAGAGCAGTTGAAGCAGGAACTCAAGACACAGTCTCCTTTCACAGGATATAGAGAATACCATGAAAGTATCTTTTGATATCAAGTTTATCAGGCGAGACCTGAAACAGCTTAGGAATGGCGAGGCTTGCCAAGCCAGTCCGACCTGTTTCTGGTCGAGGCTGATAAACTCGATATCAAAAGACATTATCATGATTTTCTATCTATCATGCATTGTAAGAAGATTTTACGGCATAAAGACAGTCTTACAAATCAAAGCAAATGCAGTTTTGTTCGAACTTGCTGATGTCGCGAATACATTATGACGTAAGTCAGTGACGTAATTTAATCAATCGAATGTTGTTATCACAGCCAACGTCAATATACAGCCAATCGTCTTCAGAGATCGCTTCTAAAAGCATGAACTGATAACATTCCCAAGCGCAGGTCACTGTTCTACATTGACATGATGTCACATCATGTTATCATACCCCTGTTATCAGGTGAATTTTGCAGCATATGCATGATTAAGTGATATTGATGGTTGATAAGGATTCCTATAACACTTGCTCAGAATATGAGACAAAAGATTAACTAGAATCTCCGCAAGTACAGACAAATAGACAAAATCACAAACAGAAAACTGGACCCCTCCTTTGTGCATCCCTCACAGCAAGTGTGACAACGAGGAGATTTTTACCTGTATATGGCCTCCTTCAAATTCATATGGGTATCTACAGTCAACAATAATTGCCTTCTCTATCTCATGGGAATATTCTCCGTCTATCACCTTTGACAACGTCTCACTTGAGATGGACTTCAGGTCTTGATGTTTTCCATTGAAAGTAGGTAGGGTGTAAGGCTGAAAGAAACCACAAAACCATTTGTAATGCATATACTGCAAAAACTAATGAACAACACATGAAAACAGAAATGCTCAGACCAGTCTGCACACAGCCTTTTGTGTACACACCACATACAGGTCCTGAGGACTCTACAGGCCCAAAGTGAAGGCTCTAGCTCTACTTCATGCAATCACTGACTGATTTCCACTTCTCAGTGTGTAGGCATATTGTTTTGTCCCACAGCAGCGAAGAGGGGAAAAAGGATGACAGCTGACGGGATAATGTCAAGTTTGTGGTGACAACACATTTTGCAATATATTACTTCTGTTAAAAGACAGAATTTTCCTCTTCAAAACAATCCCAAAGATCTAGTTCCATCTTATAAGATGGAGCTAGATCTTTGGGATTGTTTTAAAAAAGAAAATCCCATTTTATAACTGAATTACACAAGACTGATTTACATATATGTGGCAATTTTGGAAGGGTAAGCTCCCATCGAATATCCAAATAAATACAGTATATGTGATTGTGAATGCAAAGCTCTACAAAATATGGAGCATTTGATGACAAATGTGAGATTTTTTTTTCTTTTATTTTTCCTTGAAAACCCATTGTGACCACTGATCTGAATTGCCTCTTACTTGAGCTCTATCCATGCTGTGGCGCATTTGAACAAATTCAACATCTATAAAGAACTTACCCGAGAGCAATCTCCAACAAGATCCGGCTCATCTGTAATTTTGTTCAGTGCTGACTTGATCATAGCTTCTGTCTCAGAGTGACATCTGTGGAGGCGGGGTGGGGGTACAGGTTCCGTCTTCTACAAAATCGAACAATATACATATAAGAACATGATTATGAGAAATTCAAAATGTTATTCTTTGAAAGTAGTTGGTATAAAGTGCTATCAAATTGCCATACTGCAAGTACCTTACTGACAAATGGCCTATAGAGTTGGAGTATACAGAGATCTTAGTGAGTTCAAGTTTAGGCCATGAAAACTGTATGTTCTGGAACCTCTTAGAACCTCTTCTGGAACATCTTAACCCTTAAAGCACTGATAAAGCAGATGACAAAACTAACCTCTGCAAAATTTCAATAAACGTTTTGTTCAGCTTATATTCTCTTGAAAATTCAAAGAATAGAGGTCAAACAGTGCAGGGGCTTGGCTCATGAGCTGCCTTATAAGGATCTAGGCTTGTTTGCAAATTCAACTATTTTCATATCTTAAGCTTTAAAGGTCAATTATTAAGGTGCTTTTTTATTACAGAAATGAAAGCAGTTTTCTCTAAGCAACTGAGTATCGAAAACCGCATCAAATTATCATTAATAGTGTTCGAGATATAAAGAGTTGAATTTGTAAATTCTATGACATCTGACAATCATTTTGAGCTGCCTCATTAATATTCATGAGGCCTTTGATGATGTCATCGATGAACACTGAAATTTTAAATTTATTTAAAAATTTTAAATTGTCAAATATTTTCTTGTTGAACATTCTAAAATGGTAAAAACATTGTATTGTATTATTGGTGACGCTGATAACAACTGCCCAAATTCAAAATATTGCTTATATTTGCAATTTAAGTATTTAATTTTCAAATTTAAATATTTAATTGAAATTTGTTAAATTTCAATTTACATGCTTATCAGTAGATATAATTGAACATAGTAGTTTTGGATCTGTTTAATTATGTCTCTGACAATGACGTTTGTGTACTGAAGTAAAAGAAAATGTTTTAAAATCTGTTTTTAAATTTTTTAAATTTAATTTAAATTTTGAATAAAATTTAAATTTGTGGATGAACATTCCAAATAAATTACCCAGCTAATAAACAAAGATTAAAATAATCAAACTGTAAGATAACAATCATTTACTCTTTATAATAAAGGTTGTTAAGTAGTTTAAAAATTCATTTAAAAAATTAAAATCATCTATGACATCACAGAATAGTGCATTGTGGTTAGAAAAACTTTAAAAAGTAAGGGAGATAAGTCATGTAGGAAAAAACAGCCGTGGGATTTTTAAAGTGGCATAACTTTTGAACGGATAGGAATTTTTCTATGCCGTTTGTAGCATTATAATCCTCTCTCTGTCCACTATCAATTTGCTTCAAAATTAAGCATTTATACAATTTCTTCGTAATTGACCTTTAAGTGTAATAACCATCTCTGATCCTGACAAAAACTGGTCAGCAAGCACGAAAAGATGCTGAATATTTTACATTAAGATTAAAAAATTACAGGAAGTTTCTTACCGATGAGGGAGATTCTACTAAAGAGATTGGGCGACGTCTTTTGTGTTTCTGTATGGGAGTGCTCTCATCTTGTGGAGGATCTCGCTTGAAGGAAAACTGTGTTGCAGAACTGTCTTCTGGCTGGGAACGTTTAAAAGACAAACCCCGGGGTCGAATATCTACTGACTGTGATCTGTGCATAAATCGTCTACACATAACTCTTCTTGTCTGTAAGTATAAGAACAACCCATTATTACATGAAAATAAATTATACTGTAAATCACTTTATTTTTGCATTTTCTTTATTTCAGAGATTTCTTTCTCTCTCTTTCTCTCTCTTTTTTTTTTTTTTTTTTTTTTTTTTTTAATAATTAGCTTGTCAAATCATCCCGTTGGATTCATAACAATGATACAATGTTGTATCAATGTGTGCAGTCTATTAAAGCAATGTTGTATTAACCTCAATGCAATGTCATACATGTATGATGCCATTTCAATTCTGTGTACCTGTATCCCTGACACAAAACCATTTGAGACGCAACATGACAAAACCAACAAAGTGGCATGTGCACCCAGCAAAGACTCGGATCAGACTGGGCATCTGCCCAGTCTGATCAGAATCTTCCCTGTCAGCAGGAAGGTAGCTTAGACCCTTAGCTACCTTCCTGCTGACAGGGAAGATTCTGATCAGCCCAGTCTTTGAGTCTTCGCTGGGTGCACATGCCACTTTGTTGGTTTTGTCATGTCGCAGCTCATTATACCAAAATGTACAGTTACACCTTCATGTGTTGCAGCCAATTTTACCAAGGGAAACAACTTTTAAAATGGGCCATTTAAAGGATAGAACTTGCTCCATGGGAAGCAAATATTTTCCTTTTAAGAGCTCATCTCCACTGAGAACAGAGGGCAAAAATGAAAGTAACAAGAGTTGCTTCCCTGAAAGGTACCTATTCACCTTAAGTATTCTCGTGAGCTGATATATTAGCAAATATTTGCAAAAAAAAAAATTATGATTACTAAGTGATTTTCAACACTGGGTTTCATAAAAGCATGATGCAGCATCTTAGAAGAACCACCTCAACAAGGTGATAGAGACCCGATTATATGCCACAATTATGCTCTGTGATGTACAAGGGTCTCTCCATATAAATATATGTACTTCCAACATTATTTACTGCATAAATTAAATATATCTGCACACTCAAAGTTATTGCTGATATGCCTGTCTATCCAAACTGTTTTAAGTTACTACTGATCAAATAGTATGAACAAAGGACAGAATGTTTTTCTCTTTGACATATTTGCCTGTTGTTATCAAGGTCAGCAAGAAGGAAAACAAGACCTTCATTCATAAAAACAATTGCTGACAATGCAGAAGCTGAGGTCAGGTTATGTAAATTTATAATAAACTAGAGTAGACAAGCAGGAGCTTGTACAGCCCTGGCCTAGTACAAATACTAACAGACAAATGAACAGACAAACTGAAGCTGCGGGTAAAGGCTATGCAATTTCAAATTTTGTCTCAATCTTTGTAAAGAAAATGAAACTAAGGGAAGTAACTTACAACTGGCGTATCATCATCATCCTGTGACACAGAGTCTGTTAGCACTGGAGCGTTGAATAAACTGGACATGCTGTTAGTCACCGAGGTCAGTTTGGCTGCTTCACTGTCCAACACATCTAAGAAACCATCGTCAATACCCTCATCTAGGCTTGTCAGGCGAGAGAACTTCAAGGGACTTTCACTTCCTTCTTCGGGCTCGGGCTTCACAAACTCTCCAGAAAAATCCTGAAAATACCACAATAACTATAAGTACAGTCTCATTACAGCACTGCTCTCTATAACCTGAAACTCGATATAACACTTTCATGTCATTTACCTAAATATAAACTGGCAACTGACTTTAGGTACGTTTTCAAGTTGCTTTACAAACAGGAGCTACCACAGACAACATAGTTTGCCTACTTGCTCAATCTAAAGTTATAGACCAATAATGAGAATTATAAATACTGTCAAACATTGTCAACTATATTCTGCAGTTACCAATTCATTTAACACTGGAAAATTAAAGCTGGCAATGCCAGAATACCATGGTAGCTGGTGTCTTGCTATTTGCTAGTGTTAAATCAACAAGGTTCAAAATTACAGTAGCAAGTAGCAAATTTGCCCCCTAGAAATCTCATTTGCCACCTGAGGACAAAGTGGGTAGCAAAACGGTAAACATGAACATGACATGAGTTAGTCCACCTGAAAGGGCATTCATTCACCTTAAATGCAACTTCATAATGCACTTACTGACACCGATGTTGACAAAAATGGCATTTCTGTACTTTCAGTATGTTACTTTCTTAGCTGCTTACTTACCCTATTGTGCTTAAATATTGGGACACCTAAAACCATTAATTTTCCATTTGGGACAAATGGAAAATTAATGATTTTAGGTATCCCAAATCTAATGGAAAATTAATGACTTTAGGTGTCCCAATTCTAACAAATGGAAAATTGATAATTTTAGGTGTTCCAATTCTTTAGCACATTAGGGTACTTAACAATTAAAAAAAAGCTTACCAAACTTCCAAATGGACAGGAATTTCTTCTTTTAGACGGGGACACTACATCTTTCACTGGGGAATATTTGAAGGGTGAACATGTTTCTTCACTGATAATCTTAGACGGCAGGCGACGTGACATCAGGGGAACACCCTTTGGTGCTGCAAATTCAAAACCACATTCCTGAAATGGAAAAATAAGATCTTGATTAAGTTTGCATAAACAACTGTAAGCTTCTGAAAATCTGTTCTTGAATAGTGAACACACAAAAAGTCCCAAATATACTAATGACAGGATTCTCATTTTACATACTTATGACAGGGTTCTCATTTTACCCTAAATCTGCAGTCTTGTGGACTCCTACTTTCCAGAAAACTTTAACAAAACAATACAATAGGACTTGCTTGTTCGGTGACTCTTGCCTTCATATCAAATGCTATGTACAGATTTTTTGTTCACTTGTATTTAGGTAAGAAAAGTTCAGCAATGCAAAACTGATATCACTTAAACAATGTTGTTTCGCCGTATTGTGATGTTTCAACACTTTATTTTCTCTGAGTTTGACTCATTTCACAATGCAATATTTACTGGTTGATGAAATGAACGTGAGAAAAATGAAAAGAAAATATCATCATCTTTAGTATTCGGTCTTCCTTTTTCAGATTTAGCCTATTACCCCAAGATTCTAAATCCATCTTATAAGATGGATTTAGATTTACTGGAACTGTTTTGGAAGTCAAATATCCTACACACGACTGTTCAAGAGGGGGGAAATATGGAATTCAAAACATTTATAGCTACTAACCAAATCTTTAGCATCTCTACTGTCTCTATCAAAGCCAACACCACTGTCTTGTGAACTGTTCTCATCAAAGAAGAATGAGGCTTTTCTTGGTGACCTTGACCCCTCGGAATGGTTACTGTCAGGACTAATGTCGGAGGAATGTGTATCTGAGCTAATATCGTCTAGCGTCTCTGCACTGATATCCATGGCATCGTGGGCCCTCTCGCTGTGTGTGTGAGGTGTTGACTGCGCGGTTGAATGAGCTGTCACAACTTCTTTCTCTCTCTCCAAGTCTAACTCTACAGGGCTGAGACGCATCATTGGCACTGGCATACTGTTAAATCGCCGGAAAGCAATGGTCTTCTTTCTGCAGAGAAAGTATAAAAAATTATGTTAATTTCACATTTATAAGCACAAATGAAGTAACAAACATGAGTGTAAACAGATCTGGCCCAGAGGTTATAAAACTCAAGTACATTCTCAAACTCAAAACAAAGCACACTGATTGGCTGCTTCTGAGCATGTAAGCAGACAATTAGTGTGCTTTATTTTGAGTTTGAGAATGTACTCAAGTTTTATAACCTTCAAAACTAACGATGTCAGTAGATAATCAGATGTTACATTTTCATACTTATTCTAAGTGAAATTAATGTTTTGTTTTCTATATTTTTTGCTCAAACAATGTGAGGAGCTTTTGCAAGCGTAAGATCATCACTTCTAATGGAGTAAAATAGTGTTTGAAGTAGTCTCATAAAGAGTCCTAACTGATCAGAAATTACGCTTTGAACAACAAAGCCCAGATTTGTTTATATTCAAATATTAGATGTTCAAGCATCATAAGTAATAAACCCACAGAGTACAGAAAATTATTGTAAATGCACCTGCTTATACAGAGTATCTAAAATCTGTTTTAGGTATAAATGAGTAGATATCAGTATACACCTTTCAACAGAATTCTACAGAGTAGACAGTCCAGGCACTGTCACAAATAGAGTTGAAAAAAAAATATGGAAAGTTTGTGCCATCAAAGCCAGAAAAACAACATCTTTGTCTTTCATTCTGCTGGTTCAAGTTCAGATAAAAGCCAAAGAAAAAAAATGAATGTAATTTAAATGATTTTACAAAATTTCCTGGTAATAAGTCTAGTCTTTTTTTTTTATTTCAATCATCAATCTTCTTATACTTTCAACTTTTCATTATTTTTTATTATTCGGTTTAATAAAGCGAATTTTTTTTTATTCCATTGCTTTTTATCAACTTCTATATCATTTCTATTTATCTACTATAATTATAATTTTATTTATTTATTTTTGTATTAACATTTCTTTCTATTGACTATTTTTTTTTACTATTATCATTTTTAGTATTTACTTACTTATGATTAAATTTTTTTATGTAAATTTCTTTGTATTGACTTAGATTTTATTTTTTTACTATTATCATTTTTAGTATTTACTTACTCATGATTAAATTTTTTTATGTAAATTTCTTTCTATTAACTTATATTTTACTTTTTTACTATTTTTATTTTTAGTATTTACTTACTCATGAAAAAAACAAAACTTGAAATTTAACCTCTTCAAGTACCAAATAAGAAATTTTATCTATTTACTATAATTACTAATTTATTTTTATGTTAAAATTTCTTTCTGTTGACATAGATTTTATTTATTAGTATTTACTTATTTTCACCAGAAAAACAAAATGAAACCTCCTGAAATACCAAATATGAAATCTGAACACAGTAATTCCAAATAACAAAGTAACTCTGACATCAATACCTTCAGATCTAACAAGATAAGCAGTATCACACCTAATTTGCATAAATCACAATAGTCTATGAGTATTGCATAACAACCTGTTAAAATTGCTACCTCTGTGATTTATGGCACCTCTGTTTATTGGAGACCTGATAAGGGCAACAGTAGCTGTTAATATGAGACTTCCACAAGGTGAATTACTTAGACTACTCTTGTTTATTGAATTTAATATACACAACTGTTGAGACTGATTTTTTATTCACAATGTGTCTTTCTTTGCTTTCTTTTTTTCTCTCCTTTTCTTTCTTTTTATTTTTCCTTTTCTTTAATTATAGAACAATGAATATAAGAGACTGATGAAATGATCAGTGTCTCGCAAAAAGGTAAAATATGGACTATGGAAACATGCAAGACTGAGATCAACCTGTGAATCAGCAAAATCTGATCGGAGTCTATCTGTTTTGCGTAAACTCACATTAACTCACAATCGTAAGTTTTAAACAACTGGACCCCGGACTGCAAAAATGAACCACAACATATTTTTTACCCTACACTTACATGCACACGCTCAGTTTCCACACCCAGTAAATTATCCAGTCATAGATGTGTCAACATGATAACTATCAATCAGATGAAAACACATGATAACCACTATTTCTGTTTACTAACCAGCAACAGTTGCAATATTTCTAACATGGAATACATAATTTTTCCTGGCATACCTAACAAAATAATTACTTCCAGCTCATTGATTGAAAACATTTTATTAGGCACTAGATAAGTGCCCCCTGTTCAGATCTGCAGCTACCCCCTCTCAGTATCTAGGAGAGATAAAAGTGTGTGGTCAAACATAGATGCTACTTGTAAATAATTATGCAGATAACATCAAACTGAGCATGTAATAAAATAAATTGCCTAATTGCTGTTAATCAGATACTTCATTTACATGAGTTGTATATATGACCAATAAAAGTTCAAAAAGCATACTAAAATGATCAAAACAGCCCATACACCCTTCTGTCTGCTTTGGCTATCAGAAGCAGTTCCAGCATCTTGACAATAATTGTCTTTTTTATCCAAATTGCCAACATAGCTCAGATAGCTATTTTTTTTTTTGTTTCTTAAAAGTTTTTTAAAGATACATGTTGCATTTTTTTATATGAAATTGTCCAAATTTTATGATTCTATTACCAGGACTTCATTTTAGCCGTTAAAATAATTCTCTGACTCATCTGTACCATGAGGCTGGTATCTGTGTCAGCCAACCAGTAGGTAAAATTTTTTCAAAGACTCTCCATGTGACCATGAACAACTCTTGTTTCATGACTAAAAGTATAACTGAGCCGCGACACGAGAAAACCAACAAAGTGGTTGTGCGCCAAGCGCAGACTCAGATCAGTCTGGGCATCCACCCAGGCTAATCACAGTATCCGCTGTGCGCTAAAGGGTAGCTGAGGGTCTAAACTACCTTCATGCGGACAGCGAAGACTCTGATCAGACTGGGCTCAACTATAACAGTAAACTGCGGTCAAAATAAAAGCTCATGCTTATGGTGCTGGGGAAGACTCATCCAGTCTGGACAAAGACATGATAGAAGATCAAAGAGCAGGACTTAGCCCAGCAAGCAAGACATTTATCCAACGTCGTATCAACATCAATGCCACGTCATGACGTTGCATCAACACTGATGCTACACTGCCTTAATGTTGTGTTGGCGCTCAGGACAAAATACTTAACTCTTTCAGTACCAAAAAAGCAGGCGACAAAATTAACGTCTGCAAAAATTAAACAAGAAATGTTACAGTGTGTAACAAATGCCCCGAAGGCCCCTTAAACTGACCTTTGAGTCCTGGTTGTGACAGTGACCTTGAGCGTGGAGCCTGAGTCTTGCACGACATACATTCTCATTTGTTTTACTTTTCTGTGATGTTTAAATGCACTTTAGAAGTTTAAGAGGATTCATAGGGACTTAATTCAACCACTGACCAAACTGTGTTGTGTCCTTGACATTGGGTACTGGAACCTAAATGTCGCACCTTACATAACTTATCATTATACTTTACTTTTCTTTAAGTTACCATTTTATCATGCTTTACATTTCAGTGAAATTTGATGAAATTGGCCTCAGGAGTGTTGAGCCATTTCAGAGACATGATTTAACCTCTGAGCTCTGACTGTGACCCTGACCTTGGGCAACAAAACCATAATTTGTTTGTGAATCTTCCCATTATTTTTTACCTTTTCATGAAAGTTAATGAAGTTTGATTCAGTAGTTTTAAGTAGTTGAGGATAAATGAGTTGACTGTTGACCTCTGGCTATGACCTTGACCTTGGATGTGGAAACATATGTCTTGTGAATGGCAAATCTTCTCAGTAGGCTTTATCTTTCTGTAATGTTTGCTTTGGTATTTTTCTGAGTAATTGCCGAGACATGATTTGACCTCTGACCCCAGATTGTGACCTTGACCTTGGATTTGGGATCATAAATATTGTGTATAACACACCTTCTCATTATGGTTTACCTTTCTGTGAAGTTTGCTGAAAGTCACTTCAGCAGGTTTCAAGTTATGGTAGAGGCAGGATTTGACCTTTGAACCCTGACTGTGACCTTGACCTTGAACGTGGTAATCTAAATCTTATGTGTGACACACTTTCTCATTATGCTTCATCTTTATGTGAAGTTTCATTCAGTTTGTTTCAGTAGTTTATAAGTTATCGCTGAGACACGATTTTGAGACACAATTTGACCTCTGACCCAACTGTGGCCTTGACCTTGGGTGTAGGGACCTAAGTCTTGTGCCCGACACACCTTCTCATTATGCTTTATCTATCTGTGAAGTTTCATCAAATTTGCTTCAGTAGTTTTAAAGTTATCGCTGAGACACGAGTTTGAGACACAATTTGACCTTTGACCCAATTGTGGCCTTGACCTTGGGCATAGGGACCTAAGTCTTGCGCGCGACACACCTTCACATTATGCTTTATCTATCTGTGAAGTTTCATCAAATTTGCTTCAGTTGTTTTAAAGTTATAGCTGAGACACGATTTGTAACGGACGGACTGAAAGACGGACGGACGGACAGACGGACTGACGGACGGACGGTGGACAGACGGACTGACGGACGGACGGTGCGATTTTAATATGCCACCCGAAGTTCCTTCGGGGGCATAAAAAATCCTTGTCCAAGACATTTCATATTGAGAATTCAAAGACTAGAGGGCAAACTGTGTAGATCCACATGAGGCGGCTCATTATGAGCCGCCTCATCAGGATCTACGCTGTTTGCAAATTTTGCTAATTTTGTTAGTGGGGCTGAAAGAGTTAAGGTACCATGACTCTTTTCCCTCATGAAGCTTGTACTGAAGGTATCAGGACAGAAGTGACATAATTATTAGCAATCAGTACAGCCCCAGATCAGACTGCTTCAGCAGCAGTGTAATCAATGCCTGCACAATTGCCATTCTACTCTCCACTTTTTGACACATCAAAAGAAAGTAAAATCAACTTGTTCAAATTTTACATAAATATACAGGCTGGTTATCATTAAGTGCCGAAAAAGCAGACAACAAAAATTTACATATGCAAAATTTTCAAAGAATGTTTTGTCCAAGCTATATTAATTGAGAATTCAATTGAGACTAGATGATTCAGATTAGGCGACCTATTATGAGCCCGCTCATCTGGATCTATGCTGTTTGCAAATTCAACTATTTTTTGTTTTGATGCATTAGTATTAAAGTTCCCAATGTTCAAAGTATACAGGATTTTGTAGGAATATCAGATCTGACAAGAAAATAAAGAGTCTCATGTATCTGGTGCAAAAAGAAATAAATTTCATTTTGATGGAAAAAAGCATGACAATACAAAATTGTGTATTTGGTAACTTTCAAACCATTTTTCATCTTATAGTGTTATAAATCATTTTCTATCATAGACAGGCATTGGATATAATGATTGATATAATCTATAAAGTGATAAAACCTATCCCCAGGATGTGTCCCCCAGGGGGTGAGGGGAGGAGTGATGTAATCATGACACAATCTTATGTCTGTACTACATATACATGGACATCGCTACTGTCAAAAAAAACTTGTAAACAAACAATATTTGTTCTAGATTTTAATTAACTGATGTTTAATAAACATTTTCTTCCAACAAATATAACATTGTAATCACTTAATAAAATCTTGATTGGTATAAATATTTATTTTAGATTCTGTCTTTGAATATAATGGTGTGTAATGCTTTCTTTTCTACTTTTGTTTATTTTTTCCCTTTGTAAAATTTCATGGCTCTCCTTATTATACAAGTTTGAGGTTTGATGCCAAGAGCCAAATAACTCATAAAGCACACTTTGAAATCTGTCTACATTTATTTTATAGCCCCAATGATCTCACAAGGTTATGGGATAACCTAGATCAGAAAAATATAAAGCTAATTTTATCTTGTCTTTTTGTCTCGTCTTTCCAATTCTCCAAAGCTTTTACCCATTACTATTAAAAGTTACAAAGCACAATTCCGCCTTATTTGCTATTTTGCAATATTTGACTAGTTTTTTTTTTTTTTTTTGCTTTTTTTTTTTTTTACCATAGGCATAATATTTCAAATTTGTATGTTCTGACAAATGTAGAATACATTCCCATGGTCAAGCTGTCTGACAGACAAGGGGAAGAACTAAGTTTTATCTGTCTGACTGTCATTCTTACTTGTTGAGTCATAAAGGAACTGATCCCTACCAATTCATCAAAATTCCTAATTAAAACTTCATAAATTAAATGCCTGCCTCTGTTTAACCCTCAAAGCTGATATGAATATTTATGTCTGCAAAACTTCCACAAATGCTTCCTCAAAGACTAAGGGGAAACAGCATAGATCCAGATGAGGTGGCTCATTATGAGCCACCTCATCTGGATCTATGCTGTTTGCAAATCTAGCTATTTTCATTTTTTTAGGTGTTAATCTGAGCCACTCTGAGAAAAAGCCAGTATTCACACCCTATACATCAGAATGTAAACAGATACAATCCTCAACAGTCCTATGATACAATCGATACCTGCCCATTTAGAGAACAATCTACATGATACAATTGATACCAGGTCCTGTCAATTTAGAAAACAATCTATACATGGCAATGGCAGAGTTACTTCCCTGGAAGTCGACCCATTTTAATTTTACCTACATGAAATGTATTGGTCAGTGGGTAAGATTTGCTGGGGTAAAGTAAAGTGACCACCACAGGACACACTGTATGCCAGTACATATAATTGATATGAGAGAGTGAAATCAATTTTAATATCCCACCAACACATGCCATACTGAGACGTGATCTTGGTTTAAACTTTCAAGTTTCATCCAAAAGACATGATTGGCAGGGGGTTGAACCTGCGACCCCTGAATTGGTAGTCTAGTCCGTAGAGAACTGATATGAGAAAGCAGGCTTTGATATTTGGTGAATTTGCTCCAGCCAGGACAAAGAAACAAGCCTAAAGATACCTAAACAAGGATTAGGGGCAGTGTAAATAGGATTGCACAACAAAATCAACAAATAGTTTGTAATGAAAGATTAGCCCCACCTAAGCCCTTAGTACAGAAACAAACATACAAGGTCAATGCAGACTTTAACATGAAAGACCCCTGTAACACTTTCAGTTTCAAGGAAAAGCCCTGGAGAATTCTCTCTAGGTACTGTAAATTGCCCAAATATTTGACAATCAAACCAAATCTAACATTTGAACAAGCTGTTTTTTACTATTCTCCAGTTGACCAAACAGAGAAATTAGTTGAATTTGGGAACAGTGTAGATTCAGATGAGGTGGCTCATAATGAGACACCTCATGTGGATTTACACTGTTTGTTTTTCTGTCTTTGAGCTCTCGATATATGATAGTCAGCATGGAAAAAGATTTTTTTATATAAATTTTGCATGCAGTTGGATGTTTGTTTTTTGGTGCTTTGGGTTAAACATTGTTGGCAGAACAGTAAACAGTGAACAATAATGCTAATTTCCTCTGGACCCCTGTTGTGAAGAGAAGCCCCTGACATGAACATTCTGTAGACAGATCAAATACCTTGTCAAGTTCCTGATCAAATCACATGTCCAATGACAAAGGAAAAATGATGCTTAATTGCCAATACAATCAGGGAAACACTAAGATCAGTCTGCAACTTTGTCTGGCCTAATCAGCATCCTCACAGCTGGCTATATCAATTCTAACAGGTGGCCCCGCCCATCAAGGCCTGCGAAATAGATGGGCTGCCTGGTGCCTCTTATCAACTAGCCCTGGTTAACATGTCAAAATATTTTTGCTAATTACAGTAATACTCTTTCAACAGGCCCGATATAGACTGAAATACTGTCTCAAAGGGCCGTTAAACCCAAAACAAACAAGCAAAATCAATACGATTTTATGCCCAAAAATGTAAGGAGCTCCTGCAAAAAAATTACCCCAATTAATTTTGTAGGTATACTCTATACTGTGAGACTTAGGTAACTATGCTTCGAACAACTGGGCCTTGATCACTCTGGTCTACCATGCTGCAGGAATCCACATATTTATGGAATCAAACATGCTTATGCTGTCGAAGTCTGTTTCAACTGAGAAACTGCAAATGAAGTGCAGCTTCTCAGCTAAACAAGACCTGTCGACATCTGTTGACAGACAGGATGGCTCACCTCAACCTGTGCTGCCCATCACATATAGAACTGAACCAAAACATCCAAATGGGGATACAGTTGCTGATGAGAACGCCAGGGCCCAGTTGTCCTAAACTAAACAACGTTGTTAATGAACAAGCCATTGCCTTTTCAAACACACTGTCTGCAAAAATACTGCCTCTTATTCCCCATAAAGTGAGAAGCTTTTGCACTGCCAAAGCTCTTATTTTTCAGCGAAACGATTAGCACATTTTTATGTCTACTGGAAGACTTAACGAATCTTTGACATCTTCATTAACCTAACGATGCTTTGAAAAACAACAGGCCTAGGCTCTTAATGCTCTACTTCTGAATATTAGAGCTAACCACTCTGAGTGCAGATGAGCTAACCATTCTCATAGTGTACAGGAATTGTAAAAATAATATACTATACCTTTCCTCCAAAGAAACTGGTGAAATTGGTGATAAATCCAAATTTAAACTAAAAAGTCCATTCACTAGCACTGAACAAGCCATTTCTTATACCACACATAAACAGAAAGTAAGTTTGTTAATGTTTCTTTCACTTTTGTTATCAATATCTGACAGCTCCTGTCACAATGGGGGAGCTAGACATGTGTGGACCTATCTAGCCAGTATATTTGATTTTTGGTGCCTCACAGCTGGACGGCCCCTATTTATCAAAGTCAAGACAACCTCTGATCTGTGATTGGTCAAACCAGGTAAGTAACTAGTGAATGGACTCAAATTAGTTTTTACAACCTTAATTGGTGCAATTGAAGATATACAGGAAGATATAGACAAGTTTTATTTTACTGAGCAAACAATGAAAAAGTCCCTAAAGGCTTAGTAGGAAAGGATGGATTTAAATGCTGTCTCCAGAACAAAGGCTGAGGAGCAGTGTTGTAAAAATACTGCCTAAACTTACTTTGTGAAGGCCTCAGGGGGAATCTCTGGTCTCAGGGCAGAAATCTTCTGAAAACTGAAAAGAGAAATAAAATCCAGGTAAATTAAGGTGAAGCAAGAAAAGCTATATCAGACAACCATCTATACAACAAAGTTACTAAACAGACAGGCCAGTGAAGATAGGTATTGAGTTTAGAAATCCATGGAATCCAGAGAGAATCCATTGTCCTGGGGAAGAATTAGGGGTATTAGACAGGTTTAAGAGATTTTAACTAAAGATTTTTATTCAATTGGCATACCAATGGTGTAATATTGCACAGACTGACAAACATATGGACAGATTAGACCAGAAATCTGTTTGATCCTAATGACAAGATCATTATAGAGAATGTGAAAATAAAGATTACTTTGAAAATATTTATGAAAAAATATTTGCACGACAGCTCTTTGATGATTTAATTCATTTTCAGAATAAGAAAAACTGATATCAAAATATCATACTAATTTAAATTCAGATAAAATTCTTTTTATTGTCTTGACAATAATAATTATAAACCACCAAAAGAACAGAATAATAACTACAGCAAAAGAGCAAGGGCTCACATACACTCCTGGCCAGCACCTCTGCTTAAAACCAATTTAAAATGAACATAAATTTCTTCGACATTAGGTCAGCAGATGTCAAAAATGTTTCAACCTAAAAGTTCTGAGACGCTCAAAAAGTGGTTGCTTATGCACGGGTGGTAAAGTTTCAAATTGACCTCCGCGGAGGTCTGTTGAAAACAATTTGACTATTTTCCGGTAGGCAACTTGAATATATCCTGTCATGAATTTTCGCGGTTTACTGACAGGGTTCAGACAAGATTTTTCTCGCTAGAAAAGGTACGGTATTTCAAAAATCGGAGAATGTCATGCTATATATATTTTACAGTTGTATATTGAGACCAAATGACATGGAGCAGTTTCAAGCGGTGTTTTTTAAATTACTTTTGTCCTCCAGGTTCAGTACCGAAAACGAAACTAGGAAGGAGTCCTGCACAGTTAAATCGGCTTTTTGAATGCATTTGCAGGCTTTCTGTGAAATCTTATCGATGCAGTAAGACACGTAGCTTGTATAGCTTCGTTCTAAACATACTTTCGAGAATATGCATGCTTTTATTACTACATGCTTACCCAATTTGTGTCGGCGGTCAATTTGAACACGATGAGAACAATTTGACTAATAGAGGTTAACATGGAAAAATTTAATCAGCTAAAAAGAAGAAAATGCGTGCTGACTTTTCACAAGCTAGGTAGCAACGGATTGAAAGCATGTTTTCGTACTTCTAAAGAATATCAGATAATATTTCTCATGTAACATTGTCTTTTTTTATCATGAAATAGTAGCACAATAGTGCTTTATATTTTTTCTTTTGTTGTAAAACCAGACCTGTGACACTGATTTGTTTGTAAACATAGCACGAACCGATTTGTTTTCATCACATCCTTCACAGGTCATTCTAAAGCGGCCATAGTGATGTTGTTATTGTTTCGTGTTGATTACCCGTGTTTCAATGTAACGGCCACTTCAGGAGTGTAATCACCTCGCAGCGGGGGGAACATGCGGGTATGATTGCTTGATATCTTCTTATGGGTTCACTCTATATTGTTTGAATATCGGTTCTCTTCCCTGCAAATATTAGTCTGGATGAGTTCGTTTTATTTTACAAACAAGTGAGAGCCACATGTCTGCTTTTACAACAAAGAAATGATAAAACACTATTGTACTACCATTTCACGATAAAAAAAAAGATTGTTGCGTGAGCAATATTATCTGGTGTACTTAAGACGTATAAAACCATGCATTCAAGTCATTTGATATCTGGCTCCTGAAAATTCAGCACGCATTTTCTTCTTTTTAGCAGATTAAATTTTTCCATGTTAATCTACATTAGTCAAATTGTTCTCATGGTGTTCAAATTGACCGCCGAGAAAAATTAGGTAAGCATGTAGTAACAAAAGCATGCATATTCTTGAAAGTATGTATAGAACGACGCTATACAAGCTACGTGTCTTACTGCATCGGTAAGATTTCACAGAAAGCCTGCAAATGCACTCAAAAAGCCGATTTAACTGTGCAGGACTCCTTCCTAGTTTCGTTTTCGGTAATGAACCTGAAGGACAAAAGTAATTTAAAAAATACCACTTCAAACTGCTCCATGTCATTTGGTCTCAATATACAACTGTAAAATATATATAGCATGACATGCTCCGATTTTTGGAATACCTTTTCTAGCGAGAAAAATCTTGTCTGAACCCTGTCAGTGAACCGCGAAAATTCATGACAGGATATATTCAAATTGCCTACCGGAAAATAGTCAAATTGTTTTTCAACAGACCTCCGCGGAGGTCATTTTGAAACTTTACCACCCGTGTTATGGTGACCCCTTTCTACAGGTATTACAATATTTTGGTTTAGGTTTGACTGGAATAGAGCGTTTAAGTTTTCATTGAAAATTTTACAAATGCACATCTCAGGCTTATAAGCCTCTTACCAATGCCGTTTTCATAATAAATTTTTTTACATTTTTATAAGCAGGCTTATATATGTTTTACTGCTCTCTGTCTCTTATTAATTAAGAAGAAAAAAAAATGTTCAAAGAACCCTAGATATCAGGAGTCTAAATTATTTATGGTGTTGATAAAGTTATCACATGTGATAATCATTACACAACAGAAGCTATCAGCAAAGTGATATTTTCAATAAAACACCAGAACACTACCTTATGGTGTTTTTACAACAAAACCAAATGTTTTTTTTACATGTAACAAGGTGGGTGACAGAGTTTCACCCTGTATTTGAATATTCAATCTGTTGAAGAAAGAATCAATATCCCTTGTTTTCATTGTTTGAACCAAACTTTGTAAAGTTTCAATGCTTTCATGAAGTCCAAACACACAAGCTTTCGGTAATTCATTACCAATCCCCAAACAAATTACAGAACCAAAGTAAACCTATATTTCCCATGAATTGTTTTGCATTTATGTGGAACCTTTTTAACAGTTGCCTTAAACTCTGAGCTGTTGGCTTGCATCTATCATTTTATATAATTGCAAGAAAATAGAAGGATTTGTTGTTATTTCTTCATTTTACCCTTTTAACTCTTTCACTACCAAAAAGCAGACGACAAAATTTACGTCTGCAAAAAATTTAAAAATACCTTGTCCAAGACTTTTTATATTGAGAATTCACAGACTAGAAGGCAAACAGTGTAGATCTAGATGAGGCGGCTCATTATGAGCCGCCTCATCAGGATCTACTTTGTTTGCCAATTTTGCTAATTGCGTCACTGGGGCTTAAAGAGTTAAACATATCTGATACAATAACATGGAGCCTATTAACTGCCTGAATAATAAAAGTGCACTAAAGTAAATCTAAACTGTCATTTTCGAGAAGATTTTTGTATAAAACAAAATTGTACAAAATTTGTAACACTTTATACAAGCTTTCTGACTATCGGAAACCTTGTTTCTACATGTTTTTTCACTGCTTTCTTTCTACAGTATTAAATATTACACTTTTCACACAATTCAGAAATCCTGTTGTCAATATTTATCTAATAATGTATATGTACAAAATATTCAATGTTGGATCAAGGAACTGTTGATAAAAGCTTAATCATACATAAGGCTTATTAGATTCTGACACAAGACACTTTCCACTTAACACCTTTTCAGCATTTAGAGGATTAGGAAATACATATTTGTTTTTCTGAAACGGTGGAAAAAAGCAGAACAAATTTATGTCAAAAGACAATGGTAAATTCTTAATCTTCTTCACAACTTAGCTGTCAGAAGTATGCAAACAACCTAAAGCAATGAAACAAGAAGGCAGCTGAGATTTCTCTCTGACTAACACCTTCTCTTGAACTAACACCCTGGACATAGTTTCAAGTGCTGTCAAACTTCAGGATTATGCAAACAATATCCTGATTTTTAGAAGTCGACTACCATAAAAAGTCTTCTGTATATGAACATAACATAAAATGGAATTTTCTAAAAAAAATAAATAAATAACTCAGTACATGACATACAAATTAGTAACAACAAACACCCAGTGCCCATAGTTCATAATGATACTTAGTAACCACTTGTTTTGTTATTCTGCAAAACAAAATATAACAGATAAGAAAGTGTTTTGATGTATATATTTTATTATTCCAAACCAGAGCAAACTGCTTGATAAAAACATAATAGTAAACAAAAAATTATCTATAGTATTTTAAAACCATAATATATTTCTTGATTTTCGTCTGTTGATTTTGATCTTGGAAATTATTGCTCACTATAGATGAGATAATTAAAAAATTAAACAGGCATATTGTCATCAGTATTAGGATTGTAAGACTGGAAATCATTTGATGACTGAAATCATTTCCTTATATAATCAAAACACTAACTGAATTTCTGAGCAAAATTTATACATCAGATATCATCAAAAAAAAAAAAAGTATGAAGATGAAAGAAATTAAATGCAAAGTTTAACTTTGAACATTGCTGAGATTACATCTTGAAAAAATTAATTAGCAACTCCTTTGATATGTTTGCATCAACCTCATGAGATATAATTAGTATCTCTATCTAAGAAATTTTAAATGAAGATAAAATGACTTAAAATATTAGTATTAACCACTTAGACATTGTTATGACATTAGGCCCTTGGATAGGCAGTTTGAGATTTTTCAGTGAGATTTTACAGCTTTTTCCACAGCAGTCATTTCCGGT
Source organism: Ctena decussata (assembly GCA_963989385.1). NCBI lineage: Eukaryota > Metazoa > Mollusca > Bivalvia > Lucinida > Lucinidae > Ctena > Ctena decussata. The sequence goes on along the minus strand of OZ022498.1, from coordinate 112,188,984 downwards.
CATTGTAGGAATGGATAAGATGATATTAGGAGGAAAGAATACAAACAATGACTATAGAGAAAAAAAATCACAAATTATGTCAGTCTTACTCAAGCAATGCCCTTGGGAATATGAGTCCAGAGCACATCATATTCAAACACATGACTGCCGTTTCTATATCTTTCTTCCTAATACCTTCCATACTTCTTCGGTTATAAGACAGGGGTTTTCCCTTCCAAAACAATCCTGTAAGATGGATCTTAAGATCTTGGGGACTGTTTTGGAACTGGGTAACCCATTTTATAGCTGAATTACACAAGACTGGTTAACATATTTGCAGTAATATTGGGAGGGTAATCTCCCGTCTTTTAACCAAATTATGAAATGAATACAGTATGATATTTTTAATCTTTTTCTGGCATCTGAGCTACCATGTGTATTCTATAGGAGTATATAGGACAGATGCTTTTGAAACACTAGGCAAATGTAATATGGTTGATAAAGAACACTTTGAGCCAGTCCAAGTTAAGTGATTCAAAAGCTGAAAACGGTCCCATTAAAACACAATATAGATCTATATGGAGTGCTTTTTAATTGTATTATAGCATCAATAAACATCATGAACTCTTCAAGTAAGACATCAGTGATGTCAATATTTTAATATATGGAGTATTATTTTTCCTTGTTTTAATGTCATCTAACATAAAAGTTCAGCCAGTAGCTTAAGAATAGCTGATAGCCATTGCAGATTTATGGTGTAACTTTAAAACAACAATATTTCCTTTCAAAGTAACAAAGGAAATCATTAACATGATGGTTTTATTGTTATTGTAAACCAGAGTGTCTAAAGGATGTCATTAATAATCAATAAAAGAATTATGATGTTCTTCAACTGGGAAAATTTTTAATAATAATTATCATGTGAACTAAGTGTTAAAAAAAGAAAATCTTCAAAACAAAATAAAAACCAACATCTAAATATTACTGTTAGTATCAATATACCAATCCCTCATGTTACGTTATATTAAAATTCTTCCATAAATGTAAGATTTTTTCTGAAAGTAGCAACAGTGACCTTGACCATTACACCATATCAATGATGCAAAAGTTTTTCTACCAAGACCTGTTGGTGTACAGGATAGCTAGCCTGACAACACCTTGCCAATCACATAAAAATTTTGTCGTAAAACTTTGAAGTGAGATACCCATACCAGTGCCGATGCTGACAGTAACAACAATAGCCCCCTGTACTTTCCTACAGGAGAGCTAAAAATAGCAGTAGTGATCTTGACCTTGATCACAGCATCATGAACTTGTTCAAAATACTATCATACCCAACATAATTTATGTAAAGTGTATCTATACATCAGTTGCTAGTGCAGGAGATGACTTAAATATAAGCGTTTTGCTTACCGTCAGATCCTGCACCATGGAATATTGTAATTATGTAATTTACACTGAATAAATATTGTTTAAACCAAGTTGCTAGTGTGATGACAAAGTTTTCTAACAAGAGTTGTCAGAAGACAACAAAACAGGCCTAATAGGTTGTGAATCTCATGGTTACAAAATCCACATATATTATGAGATCATGTTTAGTGTCAGACTGAGCCATTATCCTTAGTATGATGAAAATCTACTATATAGTGATCAAAATATAAAGCAAAATCACTGAATCATGAAACGTAGGTTAGAGAGACCTATATATACTATGAGGTCATTCACAGTGTCATACTAATTCATAGTGGTCGGCCGATTAATCGAGTTCGTCGAGCATTGCTCGTTTTTGGACTTCCGAGTTGATGATCGGTACTTTTTTCTGTACTCGATTCCGGCTTTTAACAGTATTTGGACGTTGCGGTTAGTTTTGATCGATTCGTCTTATTACTGCAATCCCATTTGTTTACACTTCCGGAATGGCTGAAAAGAGCGAGCTATTCGATTTTTCGGGCGGAAAAAGCCACTCTGTTGTGTGGAAGCACTTTGGCTTCATGAGAAAAAGCAATGGCCCGATCTCTAAAGCTACCCTGGACATGAGTAGGGCTGTTTGCCGCCACTGCTCAAAGTCGTATGCGTTCAATGGTAGGTAAATCGTCATAAATAATCCTGAAAAATTGTCGTCGTCGCCGTTGAATATAATATTATCATTTCTGCTTAAAAAAATAGTGAGTACCTAAAGAAAATAAGCCTCATCAAACAAGGTATACCCAGATCTGCAAGTTTTGAGTACATCTGAAAAAGCAGTTTTCTACAGAACTGATTTTAGGGAACTAAAATGATGGGCAAGGCTAAAATAGATTCATTCGACAAATATTTATTGATAACAAACGTGAAACAAACAAGATACAGAACATATAATAGAGTAGCTGACTAATTATTCAGTCCACCACAAATTTTTCATTTGATCGATCAATGATCGATCATTGGTCATTTACATCTTCCGATGATTGATCATGAAAATTTAACCTATTCCGACCACTACTAATTCGCTATGTCAAGTAAGATGTTAATGCATTAAGCAGTGTTTGAGATATGGCAAAAATCATTGACCTGTGAAAAATAGGTCACAGTGACTTTTAAATAGTATGAGGTCATTTGCAGTATCTGACTGAACCATTATCCCAGGTATGATGGATATCAACTAAATAGTTCAAGATATGTCAAAATCACTGAACCATGAAATGTAGGAAACAGTGACATATGAATAGTATGTGTCACACTGATCCACTATACCAGGGATGAGGTTAATCCATTAAATATTGCTGGAAATATAAGGCAAAATCACTGGACCTTGAATTAAGGTCGACAGAGAAGTCTGCAAGGATGCTTTGCAGCTGCTGCACTTATGGGGATATCTATCTGACCAAGTATCGATAAACTCTCTTGTCTCAAAGGTATGATCAAAAGTTGTTTTTTTTCCTTAAAAAAAAAACAGCGCCAAATACCAAAGTCAGTCAACCATAACATATAGGTCAAGGACACACAATTTATGATGTAGCTGCTGCAGTTATATGGATATATGTATGTACCAGGTATGATGATTGTAGTTGTAGCAGTTTGTGAGATAAATAATTAAACATCAAGTTACATGCAATGGTTAACATTGGTTAACCTGTTCACAGACGCCAACAACCCAAAAACACTAACACATACTACTACGCCGGGGGTATAGCATAAGCACTCCTTTGCATTCCGAAAGGGTGTTTAAAATTATAGCAGCTGTAACGTTGACCTTGATCACAGCTCTGTGAAACACAAAGGAAACGCAAACTCATTCAATGTCACTGGTCTAGCTACAGTTATATCAAAATCTGTCCATAAATGAAGTCGCTTACAGTGATAAGTTTTTCCAGAACAAATTAGATTAAGTATTCTACATCATTTATAATGCACCAACCTTTTTTTACTTGCACTTATTTTTTTTTTTTTAAGCTTTCTTTTTAAATGTATTGTATGCAGGCCTTTAGTGATCAGTTCATTTAAAGTTTCTGATATTTTTTGGTTCGTACCTAGAATTAGAAGGCCATACAAAGTCTTTTTGACCTTCCACTTTTAGTTCTTAAACGGTCTGGATAACCTTTCATAATACTTTGGCCTTTGGGTAGAGCATGATACTACTACTACTACACACACACACATAGACTTTGCATGATACATTAACAAGGTCTATTTTTGGCTATAAAATGTGATGCTTAACAATTATGTCTAGAAAAATCATTTAAAAAATATTCAAATATTCAAATTATTTATTGCTACTACTGTCAAAATATTTTCTTTGCTTCTTTTTTCAGCCATCTTTGATTTAGATGACATATAAAGCTGTCAAATAATTTCATACTAAAATATAGACTACCAACACTGTGCTTTACTGACAAAATATGACACCAAAAAACATCGGTTTCAATAAATCTCTTTTTGTTCTTCAAGATATTATCATATGAGCCGCGACACGACAAAACCAACAATGTGGTTGTGCGCCCAGCGCAGACTCAGATCAGCCTGGGCATCCGCCCAGTCTGATCAGAGTCTTCGCTGTCCGCATGGAGGTAGCTTAAACTCTTAGCTACGCTTTGAGCGCTAAGCGAAGAGTCTGATCGGACTGGTTTGATGCCAAGGGTGATCTGAGTCTGCACTTGGCGCACAACCACATTGTTGGTTTTCTCACGTCGCGGCTCATATGTGTCAGAAACATTGAAACCAATTTTCAAGTTTTCTTGTTCTGTGTTTCAAAACATTATCTGATGCAGATCTGAGAATCATTTGAGATAGAAATGATTATATCAAACGAGAAATCTCTGATCAAAAACTGACAGCTTAATTTAGTTTAGTATACACAATTTAATAAAATATCTATGAATAAAAACTTCTGACAATAACTGAAAACCTGATATTTTCACTTGTACAATATAGAAGTCGTTGAACTGTATACTGTTATGTTTGTCGTTGATTTGTGTTTACTTACATTATAAAATGCAAGTTTCTTGTCTACATCTTCTATTTCACTAAATTGACAACATATAATTTACAGATATGAAAAAAATGTGTTTTATGAGTGGCTTCCCAAAAACCACATTTTGCTATCCTTGCTTGTACATGTAGTTGTACAGAGCAGAACACAACTTCCTGCCAGACTGTCCATATTAATCTATAGCCTGTTGGGAAACCTTTTGTATGCCCTGATTACTATTTCTCATGCACCTAATATCACTCTGGTACATTTGCACAGGGTATAAACCAGTCCACCAATTTTCACTTCCTGCAGAGACTGTCCGTCATTTTTGGCTTCTGCCGAGACCGTCCGTAATATCTTGCTTCCAGCTGAGACTTCTGTACATGATAAATGGCTTCCTGCAGAGACTGTCTACGTGATTCTGCTTCCTGCCAAGGCTCTCGGCAGGAAGCAGAGTCACATGGACAGTCTCGGCAGGAAGCCATTTTTTGAGGACAGTAGTCCCTGCAGGAAGCAGATCACGGACAGTCTCGGCAGAAGCCAAATTTGATGGACAGTCTCTGCAGGAAGCGAAAATTGGAGGACTGGTTTATACCCTGTGATTTGGAAATATTCTGGAACTTAGATCTGAGTGAGAAGGTAAGTATAAGATATATAGAAACTTTGCCACATGAAATTAAATGACATGACTATTAAATTCTTGAAACAATGGAAGTATATGTTGGAAAACTTTGTTTGCGTGGAATTTCAACATCTCATGTTTTTGTGTGCGTTTAATGTTCTTGCTGAGTTACATTTTAACATCCCAGTCATGTTGAGACATTCCCTCCAATTTGAAGGACTTTTACCCGACCCGAGTAAAATGACACACAGGTCCCACTTCAGCTACCTGTACTTGTAGCTCTGATGCAGAGGCACCAGGCAGCCCATTTAGTTTGTGGGCCCTGACGGGCTGTGGCCTATTGTGCAGATTAAAGTTAATTAATCATACCTATATATCCACATCTTTAAATTTGAAAAAAAAAAAAAACAACAACAAGAGAATATATAAACAGAACAATTTCTAGGTCATACTGTTGTCAATACAAATTATGACACTAATATTAAAATTTCTTTCATAAAATCCTAAATGATGTTATCACAACATGTCACATCATAATCCCATATTTCTTTAATACATCAAATCTAAATCTAAATGCAAAAACACTGACACCTGAGTACATGAAATTTTTTGTTCTTCAAAGTATTGTTTTTACAGTATTTGGCTGATTTTATCATTCTGTCATATATTTGCTTTCCATATTTCTATATTTACGAATAATACAATATATGATGTAAGAGATAGTGTCTCATATGAAAAATTCAAAATTGTTGAAAAATCCATGAGATCAGATGAAAAATGCTTTTTATGTCAAAACTTAGACAGGGTCTAAGTTTTGACACAAAAAACATTTTTCAACTTTTCTCATGTCAAAAGCTGAATGCTGGGATGTTAGTACTAATTATGTACCAGTCACAAAGTCTGTTAGGGACGAGTGTCTCTGACAGAAATACTAATATGCGAATGGAAAAATTCATCTTGTGATTTGTAGAGGTCCCAGGTTTTACTTTTACCTTTTTTCTTAAAAACTCCAAAAGTTAGTAAAACAAAGTCTATGTTAAAGCTAAAGTGACCTATATACCAACTTCTCCTATACTTCTCTTATTACTTAAAATAACTCGCAGCATTGTCAGAAGCAAACGAAATTATATTTATTGGCTACTTGAAGCTTATTTTTTTACATTGAATTTCAAATTTTATTCTGTATCTCACTTGTTTTTGATTTTATATAGTTTCTTGTTTAATTTTTCTTAAAATGTTAAGGACAGAGTACTCTGCCTAAATTTTACACTTAAAAGAACTAAATTGTTCAAGTTCACATTATTATTATTTTTTTCCAACAGTTCACTCAATTAAATTGACATCACAGACCTCACAGGGCGCTGTACAGAGCTTATGGCTTATAACCCTTTTAGACCGGAAACCTATTTTGGGGGTATAAGCAAATTTTCAGCATCATCAAATATGCAGGTGCATACTGAAATTTTGTCCATTTGACAAAATTTCAATACACACCTGCATATTTGCATATGGGCATTATTGCCCTTGAAGTCCACAGGTCAAAAAAGGCAGTGGCGGATCCAGAGGGGGTTTGGGGGTTCAAATGAACCCCCTTCTCAGCCCACATTATCTTATTTTCATGGGGAATTTCAGGAAAAATTGGTCAAACTGTATGACTCGAACCTCAGCAGCTGATTCGAACCCCCTGTCCGAATTCCTGGATCCGCCCCTGAAAGGGATAATTTGGCATACACTGAGCATCATCAAACTCAGGTCAAGACTGGAACAGGAAAGAAAGATTTAGGAAATTGATTCAGTAAATAGTATATAATGCAAACAATCATATAAACTACAACATCCTGCCTGTATTTTGATATCTTACTTTTTGGCCAACAAATTAATATAATCCCTTTCCTCAAGTAATTTCAAACAATTAATTAAATAATTAAAACTGTGAACACATCATTAAGCAGTCAATGAGCTGTGAAAATTTATCACACCTTACTGATTTTTCTCACCTAGTTTTAACACTGTTACAAGTTTGGTGAGGATTATTTAAAATGTCAATACAGGTTATAACTATTGTTTTATTAACACATTATTTTTTTTTACTTATTATTTATCTTACTTTCATCCTTTTTGGTTACTTTTCACTGTCTCATGATAAGATTAACATTTTCAAAAAAATTTTAGTAACTTTATCTACATCAGAAAAAATTAATTGTATTTTATATTTCATGGCAAAATTTCTTAGCAGAAGGACAGAAATTATTTTTTCATTTTATCAAATAATTTAACATGAGTAGAATTCCTTAAAGTTGGCTGTAATTGCTGGTGGTAGATCTGCAATACTCAGTTATACCATCCAGACTCCAATGTTTTGTGAAAAGAAAATTTCACATTTGAAGTATTTCTTTTTAATGCAAAAAATGAACAAATAACTAAGAACACTTTGGAAAATCTTCCAATTTTATCCTTACTTTCCAGCTTTCATTTGCAAGGAGTGCTTTATGCACTATTTTTTCCCCGTCCTGGCCCCAAGGTTATAAAAAAAATTTCATGCTCAACTCTGCTGAGCATGAAATTGTACCTACATAAAAAGCAAATTATAGATAAGTTCAGTTGTTTTCTTGCTCAGTTTAGCGGAGTATGAAATTTCCTCTGCTTATGAATATGAAAATGCCAACATTAGTTGGCATTTTCATATTTGTCAGCGGAGAAATTTTCATGCTCAGCTGAGTTGAGCATAAAAAAAAGTATTATAACCTCGGGGGACAGTGCTCACAATGATGTAACCTCCTGGAGGCTCAGCAGAACAAAGTCATAAGAACCGAGTCAGTCTGCGTCCCCTCTTATTCATAGAAGAGGCTTATGAAGAACCAGCAAGTTTATTAGATGGTAAATAAAATAATGACTCAGGTCATACCATAAATTATGAAAAAATTTCGTTTCACAGAAATGATATTTGGTTTTTACTAACCATTGGAAACTCAATTATGTCTGGTATAAGAACAGGTGTTGCCAGTTCCCCCTAGAGTAACAGATGCAGTGACAAGGACTTGTGACACCAGTAACAGCTGGACTCACTACATACTCATGTATATAAATGTACATGTGCTAACAAGGTGGCACTCAGGTGTGAGGCTTGAGATACCCTTTTATACAACTTTCTGGGATACTTGTACATTCTATACTTATTTAAATCCGAACCTTTTTACCCAAAGGAAATGCAGTTGCCTGTTGTAGATCTACTTATTCAAATCAGAACTTTTTTACACTAAAGAAATGTAGTTGCAGATCTACTTATTTAAATCCCAACAAAGGAAATGCAGTTGCTTAAGCCCAGATCTACTTATTTAAATTCCACCTTTTTTAAACAAAGAAAATGCAGTTTCTAGTGTAACGCTCAGCTTTTCAAGTTTACAGCACACTAATCTACAAAAATTGGAGAACATAACCAACTCTTGACCATGGTCAAATGGCAATTATTTGAGAATCTCAAGGTCTTCTGGCTTAGCAAAGACGATTTTACAGGGTACAGTGAAAAGAAAAAGAAGAGATTTTGTAGGGTACAGTGAAAAGAAAAAGATGAGATAAGAGAGAAGATGTTGAAAGACCATATTAAAGACTGGGCAGGGATGGCCTTTGCCAGCACAACTTTCAACTGGTGCAAATGAAACAGGACAAAACAGAAAGAAATTGTTGCATGTCCCCAACAACCTTGCAAAATTATGGGACAGAATAGAATAGACAGAACGCTATACGAGAACTTAGGAGCCTGCCTTTAATGGAGTTATTTTATTTTATTTTCTACTTTTTCATTCAATTTTTTTATTCATTGCATCATACTCAGAAAGCTCCTGGTGAGAGGTGTCCCCTCTGTTCCCTATTATTATGAAATCAGGTAGTTTCCCTGGGGTGAGGAGATGTTAACAGGGATAAGATCAATATCTGACAAATTGCTGTAATGTTATATCAAACAGTGGGAGGTAATTGACAACTACAGCCAGGACTCAAAAATCATTATTATTTTTCTGATGATGATAACCTTTTCTCAAAGTGAAATTCTGTAAATCAGTAACTGGCTAAACTTCCAGGTTTTTCCACCATCATTTATTTTCTCCCTTAATACTCTGATTCTATCACATCTGATTATTATATCATAGGACTTTTCTGTGAGAGTAGTTCTTAGCTGTATACACCTTTCCTATAAATCGATAAAGTCGCGTACAAGTTATCTACCCAAGTAGACTGCAACGTCATCTGTAGGAGCATCCCATATGATTCAGTACAACTGCAAGCACACATAACATGCATAAAGCAAACGTTTTGTAAATGTGAACTGCAAAATATACATTGAAAGACCAAACTAAACTATAATTGCCCTGTTGCCATGTGACATTTTTTATTTATATAATTTCTTTTTATTTTAATATCATATTGAGAATCCCGACAAGTCGCTCATGATTTTCATGACCCCTTTCATCGACGCCGTGTTTTAACACCCTGGCAATACATTCACGTTTGTTCAATATAAAAGAGCTATACTTCGTATAAATGAGTTTCGTAAATCTGAAAAGTTATTTCCATTTTTACGACAGGTAAAACGTCAGCATTCAGGTAGTAACTACGCATTATTACCGGCTGATTATAGCGCTGATATTTATGGTTTCTTGTGCGATACACCGATCTAAAAGCATTAGGCATCCAGACAGTTTTCCGTGAGTTTGATCCCAAGGTTGAATTTATATTATTTTTTCCGTCTCTTACTTATCTTCGGTATTATTTATTTGATCGTTTCCATTTCACGGTAGGGTGTTCTTAAAGCTGCCTCCGAAACACGTGTCTAGGTAATACACAATCATAGGTGTTTGTTTATTGCGGCAATGCGCGCGATTCGGTGATTACACAAACAAATTCCATGTCAGCACACTTTGTTGTCATTTTTAGCGTGTGTCTGCTTTATAATCAACTAATCGTTCGTTTTGTATATTTTGTAATAACTGTCTGAACATCTTCCGCGATTTTCTTTCTTTTCCTTATGTTTTGGAAGCTGTACTGGTGATACATGCTCTTGATTACGGTAATTTTGGCCCGAAATTTTAGTTTTAATTTTATGTCAAATTCCCATATGCTATAAGTTATAAAGCTTATTTTCCGACAGAGAAAGAGCTAAATATAGTTGGAACAAAATAGCTGTCTTAATCTTAACCGTTGAATGTTACTTTTGAATATACGGAAAACATGCATTTATTTGGTTACACAATGAAAAACAATAGCCCATCCTTTTGATGACGTCATAGGCGTTGCAAGGGACAAAACTCGAATAGACTCTGAATTATAGGAAAGGTGTATAGGGGCTGGGAAATATCCTGTGAAACCACTGCAACTCGAAAGGGAACAGCCAACCATTCACAATTTGCATCTAACAAGACAAACCTGTGCAGCAGTGGTATGTAGCCAGTCTAGAGGCAAACCTAGCTAACCGAGCACCTTACAAAGGGCAACATTTTTTGTGATTTTCTGTTTCCCTACATGGAAACCAGAGGACCAATGGTCCTGTAGCTCACCTGACACTTGGTCCTGGTATATATTTCAATGCTTTTATACACGTATATAGCACCAGGGCAGGGGCAGATAACCCCCTCCCTTGGGTATTAATGTTGAGCACCAATTCTATATACCAAGCCACAAGGTCACTGGGCTTTTGTTTCTGGACAAAGATTTCTGAAGGGTTTTTATCATATATGGGCGTGGTGGCCACCATGTTCATGTGACCATGACCATCTGAACAAACTTTGATTCCTTTGACCCAGTATAAAAGCTCCATATGAAATACAGTAATCATTTGTATAAACTATGATGGGCCTGAGTGCCCAATGCTACATACCGGTACCAAGTTTCAAGGTTATAAGCCTTTCGGTTCTCGAGAAAAAGACGTTTGAAGAGTTTTTACCATATATGGGTATGGTGGCCATCTTGGTCAAGTGACCAAGACCATCTGAACAAACTATGGTTCCTTTAAGCCGGTGAAGCTCCATGTGAAATATGGCTTCAACTGACCCCAGTGGCCTCTGAGAAGATGTTTGAAAATGTTGACGGGTGACAGAATCTCAATGACCTTGTACAAAAGTCAAAGAATGACCGTGACCTTTAACGACAAAATATCTTCATCTGGTCATTTAGTCAACCATATATACCAAATACTGTACCTTAGACTTAAACAGTTTCTGAAACATCCACTGTTTAAGCATTTTCCCATATAAAAGCCTACATAATGTACCAAAATTGACAGTGTCATAAATTAGGTCAAGGTCAACGCACGATCATTTGTATAAACTATAATGGGCTTGAGTGCCCAAAGCTACATACCAAGTTTCAAGGTCATACGCCTTTTGGTTCTGGAGAAGAAGATTTTGAAGGGTTTTTACCATATATGGGCATGGCGGCATCCTTGGTCAAGATCCCGAGAACAAACTTTTATTCCCCGATCACACTTAGACTCCTTATGAAATTTTGCTTCAATCAGACCAGTGGTTTCAGAGGAGAAGATGTTTTGAAAATCTTGATGACAGACAGACCGACAAATTGACCTTGACCTTCAGTGACATAATATCTTCACCTGGTCATTTAGTTGACTATATATACCACATATTGTACCTTAGACTTAAATAGTTTCTGAGAAATCCACTATATAAGCATTTTTCTATATAAAAGCCTAACATATCAAAGTTGACCATGTCGTAAATTAGGTCAAGGTCAACGCAAGGTCATCATTTGTATAAACTATGATGGGCCCGCATGCCCAAAGCTACGTACCAAGTTTCAGTGTCATAGGCCTTTTGGTTCTGAGGAAGAAGATTTTTGAAAGTTTTTTACCATATAAGGGCATGGTGGCCATCTTGGTCATGTGACCCAGACCCCGGGTATAAACTTTCGTTCCCCATCCCATTGAGACTCCATATGAAATTTTGCTTCAGTCTCCCCAGTGGTTTCAGAGGAGAAGATGTTTGAAAATCTTGACCACGGATGGTCCGACGGAATGACCTTGATCTTTAGTGACATGATATCTTCATCTGGTCATTTAGTCGACCATGTATACAACATATTGTACCTTAGACTTAAACAGATTCTGAGAAATCCACTGTTTAAGCGTTTTCCCATATAAAAGCCTAACATACCAAAGTTGGCCATGCCGTAAATTAGGTCAAGTTCAACGCAAGGTCATCATTTGTACAAACTATGTTGGGCCCACATGCCCAATGCTACATACCAAGTTTCAAGGTCATAGGCCTACTGGTTCTGGAGAAGAAGATTTTTGAAGGGTTTTTACCATATATGGATGTGGCGGCCATCCTGGTCATGTGATCCAGATACCGCGAACAAACTTTCGTTCCCCTAACCCATGGCGGCTGCATATGAAATTTGGCTTCAATCGGCCCAGTGGTTTCAGAGGAGAAGATGTTTGAAAATCTTGACGACGGATGGTCCGACGGAATGACCTTGACCTTTAGTGACATAATATCTTCATCTGGTCATTTAGTCGACCATGTATACCAAGTATTAAACCTTAGACCTGAATATGTTCTGAGAAATCCACTGTTTAAGCGTTTTCCCATATAAAAGCCTAACGTTACAAAGTTGACCATGCTGTAAATTAGGTCAAGGTCAACGCAAGGTCATGATTTTTACAAACTATAATGGACCCGCATGCCCAATGCTTCATACCAAGTTTCAAGGTCATAGGCCTACTGGTTCTGGAGAAGAAGATTTTTGAAGGGTTTTTACCATATATGGGCGTGGTGGCCATCTTGGTCATGTGACCCAGATACCGCCAACAAACTTTAGTTCCCCTAACCCATGAAGGCTGCATATGAAATTTGGCTTCAATCAGCCCAGTGGTATCAGAGGAGAAGATGTTTGAAAATCTTGACGACGGATGGTCCGACGGAATGACCTTGACCTTAAGTGACATAATATCTTCATCTGGTCATTTAGTCGAACATGTATACCAAGTATTAAACCTTAGACTTAAATAGTTTCTGAGAAATCCACTGTTTAAGTGTTTTCCCATATTAAAGCCTAACGTTACAAAGTTGACCATGCCGTAAATTAGGTCAAGGTCAACGCAACGTCATGATTTGTATAAACTATGATGCGATCACATGCCCAATGCTACATACCAAGTTTCAAGGTCATATGCCTACAGGTTCTGGAGAAGAAGATTTTTGAAAGGTTTTTACCATATACGGGCGTGGCGGACATCTTGGTCATGTGATCCAGATACCGCGTATAAACTTTCGTTCCCCTAACCCATGAAGGCTGCATATGAAATTTGGCTTCAATGGGCCCAGTGGTTTCAGAGGAGAAGATGTTTGAAAATCTTGACGACGGATGGTCCGACGGAATGACCTTGACCTTTAGTGACATATCTTCGTCTGGTCATTTAGTCGACCATGTATACCAAGTATTAAACCTTAGACTTGAATAGTTTCTGAGAAATACACTGTTTAAGCGTTTTCCCATATAAAAGCCTAACGTTACAAAGTTGATCATGCTGTAAATTAGGTCAAGGTCAACGCAAGGTCATGATTTGTACAAACTATGATAGGCCTGCATGCCCGATGCTACATACCAAGGTCATAGGCCTACTGGTTCTGGAGAAGAAGATTTTTGAAGGGTTTTTACCATATATGGGCGTGGCGGCCATCTTGGTCAAGTGACCCAGAAAACGCGAACAAACTTTGTTCCCCTAACCCATGAAGGCTGCATATGAAATTTGGCTTCAATCAGCCCAGTGGTTTCAGAGTAGAAGATGTTTGAAAATCTTGAAGACGGATGGTCCGACGGAATGACCTTGACCTTTAGTGACATAATTTCTTCATCTGGTCATTTAGTCGACCATTTATACCAAGTATTAAACCTTAGACTTAAATAGTTTCTGAGAAATCCACTGTTTAAGTGTTTTCCCATATAAAAGCCTAACGTTACAAAGTTGACTATGCCGTAAATTAGGTCAAGGTCAATGCAAGGTCATGATTTGTACAAACTATGATGGGCTCGCATGCCCGATGCTACATACCAAGTTTCAAGGTCATAGGCCTACTGGTTCTGGAGAAGAAGATTTTTGAAGGGTTTTTATCATATATGGGCATGGCGGCCATCTTGGTCATGTGACCCAGATACCGCGAACAAACTTTCGTTCCCCTAACCCATGGAGGCTGCATATGAAATTTGGCTTCAATCAGCCCAGTGGTTTCAGAGGAGAAGATGTTTGAAAATCTTGACGACGGATGGTCCGACGGAATGACCTTGACCTTTAGTGACATAATATCTTCATCTGGTCATTTAGTCGACCATGTATACCAAGTATTAAACCTTAGACTTAAATAGTTTCTGAGAAATCCACTGTTTAAGCGTTTTCCCATATAAAAGCCTAACGTACCAAACTTGACCATACCGTAAATTAGGTCAAGGTCAACCCAAGGTCATCATTTGTACAAACTATGATGGACCCACATGCTCAATGCTACATACCAAGTTTCAAGGTCATAGGCCTACTGATTCTGGAGAAGAAGATTTTTGAAGGGTTTTTACCATATATGGGCGTGGCGGCCATCTTGGTCATGTGACGCAGATACCGCGAACAAACTTTCGTTCCCCCGACCTAGGTAAGCTCCACATGAAATATGGCTTCAATCGGCCCAGTGGTTTTGGAGGAGATGTTTGAAAATGTTGACGGACGGACGGACGGACGACGGGTGCCTGGCTATACTATAAGCTCACCTATGAACCTAAAGGCTCAGGTGAGCTAAAAAAGCCCTTCCAAAATATAGGGTCTACTCTTAAAAGAAAGGATTTGCTCCTCTAGGAGCAAATGGATTTGCTCCTCTAGGTGTGTGTAATGGATTATCTATTTAGGAACATTTTTGAAACAGATCTGTCATTTTATGTGGACACCCTGCTATAAGCAATTTTCAATTTTCCCCACTAACAGTCAATAGCAATTTCAGTTGACATAATAGTCAAATTAATAAACTGACTATGGCTAAATATAGTATTTTTGTAGACCTTTTCTACAACTGCTTGTCAGTGTCTGTACTGTTTTGCATTGTGGTCCATGTTCGGATTGCCTGTCAGTGTCTGTACTGCTAACATTGTTGTAACTGTTAGGAGTGCTTGGTCAGTGTCTTTACTGTTAGGCATTGTGGACACTGAGTTTTCTGGTCACAGTCAGGACTGCTTGGTCAGTGTCTGTATGGTTTTGCATTGTGATCAATGGCTGGGCTGCTTGATCAGTGGAGTACTGTTGTTTTGCATTGTGGTCAGTCACAGTCAAGGCTGCTTGGTCAGTGTCTTCTGTTTTATATTGAGGTCCCTAGTTTGGTTGCTTGGTCAGTGCCTGTACCATTTTGCTTTTGGTTACTGTCAGTGCTGCTTGGTCAGTGCCTACTCTGTATTGGAGTCACTGTCATGACTGCTTGGAACATGTCTGCTGGACTACTTGATCATCATAGGTATCATTTTGCATTATGGAAACACCCTGAACTGCTTGGTCAGTGTCTGTACTGTTGTCAAAAATGATCTCTATCTGAGCTGCTTGATAAGCACCATGGTCACCACTGGGGTGCTTAGTCATTGTCTCTACACTGTTTTGCATTGTGGACACTGTGTGGGTTGTTTGTTCAGTGTCTGTATTGTTTTGCATTATTTTGCACTGTGGTCACTTTTCGGGCTCCTTGGTCAGTGTCTGTGATGTTTTGCACTGTGGTCACTTTCTGGGCTCCTTGGTTAGTGTCTGTGATGTTTTGCACTGTGGTCACTTTCTGGGCTCCTTAGTCAGTGTCTGTGATGTTTTGCACTGTGGTCACTATCTGGGCAGCTAAGCCAGTGTCTGTTCTATTTTGCATTCTAGTCACTGTCTTGCCTGCTTCGTCAGTGTCTGTAATGCTTTGCATTGTGTTCACTGTCTGGGCTTCTTGGTCAGTGCCTGTTATGTTTTGTATTCCAGTCACTGTCAGGGCTACTTGATAGGTGTCTGCATCATTTGGCATTGTGGTCACTGTCTGGGCTACTTGGTCAGTGTAGGTACTGTTAAACAGTTTTGGGCAGTGATCACAGTAACTGCTGTGGCTGCTTGGTCATTGTCTGCCCTGTTTGGCACTATGGTCACTGTATGGGCTGATTTATTAGCATTTGTGGTTCTGTCTTGCTGCTTGGTCAGTGCGAGTACTGTTTTGCCATGTGGTCACCTTTTGGACTACTTCTTCAGTGCCTGCACTGTTTGGCAATGTGGTCACTGGGTTGCTTTGTCAAAGTCTGAACTGTTTGCAATGTGGTCCCTGTCTGGGCTGCTTGGTCAGTGTGTGTACCATATTGCACAGCTGCTTGATCTGAGTCTAAACAGTTTTGGGCAGTGATCACAGCTGTGGCTGTTTGGTTAATGTCTACACTTTTTTCACATTATGGTAACAGTCTCTGCAGCTTGGTTAATATTTGACTGCTTAATATTAATTGAATTGTGGTACTGTATGGACCTCTTGGTCAGTGTCTGTACTGTTTTGCATTGTGGTCACTGTCTGGGCAGCTAAGTTTGTATCTTTTCTGCTTTGCAACAAGGTTGGCTGGGAAATACCGGTGGCGGGAATTCCCAGCGGTAATTACCGGTAATTACCGTCCTGGGAAATACTCCAAATTTGGCCAAAGTGGGAAATACTGGGAAATATGAAATTTTAATGTTGTTTTAGACAACACATTATGTCACTTTTCTATAAATTTAACTTGATAGCATATGTTTCTTGTTATTTCTGTACATATCATGCAGAAAAGGAAATAAATTCCTGGACTGTTCCTTGTGAGAGGACACAGCGGATGATTCTTGGATGTTACAAAGCTATGAATTGGAATAACACTGCCTTTTTAATTATAATTCATATAAGTAATAGGCTGACAAATCTTTTTTTATCACTTAACTGTGTTCTAAACAGGACTTTTTTTTTATCATTTTGTTCCCTTATGAATTTGTTCATTGACATATTAACTAAGCTTTAGTTTTACTTATACCTCTGTGTCAGGTTTATCCCTGCAGAAGATCATAGCTCTCTCTATAGGCTAGTTTGTTCATTAGTTTGACCATATCAAAATACCAAGGGCTTCAAAACTAGGTTCAGATTCATAGCTATTTGGCAAAAGAGTTTGTGCCTTACTCCAGTTTCTTGAGTTTGTCACTTGACTGATCAATGCAATGATGTGAGAACAGTGGGGTCTAATGATTACCTGATGAAGTCTGCAATATCCTTTTCCCCAAAGCTTCTCAAACAAATATACATCATGCATGGATCTTTAATTGACTAACAATACCTTCTTTTGTAAATAATGACCATGTTTGTGAAGGTGTGAAAAAAAATTGTCTAGATTCAACAGACAAAAGACAGTACAGGTACTTTTAATCTTGTGTTATAAAACTTATTGATACACACAGAGACAACTGAAGCTGCAGTTTCTTCATTAAGAAAGCAACAAGTTTAAATTTAAACAAATGGAATATTTGTATACTACTCTGAGAATCTTTTCTAATGATTTAAATAAAAGGCTGTTTACACAATAAGTTCTTAATGTTTTGCTTTGAATGAAGTTGAATATTAAACATTTTCAAGTTGTGAAAACCCAATTTCCCAGTAATTCCCGGGAATTACCAGTAATTCCCGGGAATTACCAGTATTTCCCGCCGTCCTGGGAAATATGAGTATTTCCCGCCTTTTTGCCAACCCTGCTTTGCAATATCCTCATCATGTGGGCATCTTAGTCAGTGTTCATACTGTTTTGCCTTATGGTCACCTTCTGGGCTGCTTGATCAGTATCTGCATTGTTTAGCACTGTGGTCACTGTATGGGCTAATTTGTCGGTGTCTGACTTGTTTGCATTGCGGTCCCTGTCTGTGCTTCTTGGTCAGTGTGTGTACAGGTTTGTCTTGTGGTCACCTTGATCAGTGTCTACACTGTTTGGCATTGTGGTCACTGTCTGTAGTGTTTTGTCAGTGTCTGAAATGTTTGCAATGTGGTCCCTCGGCCACTTGGTCAGTGTGTGTACTGTTTTGCACAGTGATCATTGTCACAGCTGCTTGATCTGAGTCTGAACAGTTTTGGGCAGTGACCACAGTTGTGGCTGCTTAGTCATTGCTGCATTGTTTGGCCCTGTGGTCACTGTATGGGCTGATCTGTCAGTGTCTGTATTGTTTGCACTGTGGTCCCTGTCTGTGCTTCATGGTCAGTGTGTGCACTGTTTTGCACAGTGGCCATTGCCATAGCTGCTTGATTTGAGTCTTCAGAGTTTTGGCAGTGATCACAGTTGTGGCTGCTTGGTCATTGTCTTTACTGTTTTGCATTGTAACAGACAGGGCTGCTTGTTCAGGGACTGAATAATTTTTCATTGTTGTCCTTGTCTTGGCTGTTTCGTAAATGTCTACACTTTTTCGTGTTGTGGTAACAGTCTTTGCAGCTTGGTACATGCTTGTTCTGTTTAATTTTGTTGTCACTGTCTAGGCTGTTTGCTGGTCAGTGTCTGTACTATTTTGCATTATTGTCACTGTCTGGGCCTCCTGGTCTGGGCTGCCTGGTAAGTGTCTACCCTGTTTTGCATTTTTGGTTAATGTTTAGGCTGTCTGGTAAGTGTCTATACTGTTTACCTTTGTGAGGGTCAGGGTTTCTATTTTAGGGTCTACACTTTCTGAACTATGGTCACTGTCTGCGCTGCCTGGTCAGAGTCTGTACTGATCTGCATTGTGGTCACTGATTGATGTATTCGTTGCTTAAAGTCCATGGTAAACAGCTATGGTCATGTCGGGACGGTCAGTTAACCTAACCACACTTAATAATTCCTGGGCAGGCTTAGACCTCCTAAGCGGTTAACCAGTGCTAAGTGCACATACTTTCGCCAGTAACTGACAAATGCCTGAGCTGCTTAGTCAGTGTCTGTAATGTTTTGCATTGTGGTGTTGAGGTGACTACGGGTACCTGGGCCACATGCTCAGTGTCTGTACTGCTTTCAATTAGGGTCACAGTTTGAGCTGCTGAGTATCTCCACTATTGATTTATATTGATTTGATGCTTAACGTCCACGGTAAACAGCTATGGTCATGTCGGGACGGTCAGTTAACCTAACCACACTATTCCTGGGCAGGCTTAGACCTCCTAAGCGGTTCACCAGTACTAAGTGCACATACTTTCGCCAGTAACTGACAACTGCCCTTCTTGAATCAGCGGAAGGAGAAACAGAAGTATGTGGCCAGACCGGGTTTCGAACCCAGGACCTCTGACTTATGAGTCAGGTGCCCTACCGATTGCGCTACCCGGCCCGGCGAGTATCTCCACTGTTTTGCATTGTGTTCATAGACTGGGCTGCTTGCTCAGGATCTGTTCTGTTTGACATTGTGATCACAGATTGGACCACATGTTCAGTGTCTGAACAGCTTTCCATTGTACAGCTTTCCATTGTAGTTACAGTCTTGACTACTTGATCAGTGGCTGCAGTTTTTCATGTGCTTAGTCTGAGCTGATTAGTCAGTGTCTGTTCTGTCTTGATGTGTGGTCACTGTCTGGGTCAGTAAAATCTGCAACTGCACTGATTTTCATAGTGCTCACTTTTTCGGGTGGCTGATTCAGTTTCTGCACTGTTCTGCATTGTGGCCACAGTCTTGACTGGTAAGTCAATGTCTGTACTGTCTTGAAGAGTGGTCTTGGCTGTTTGGTCAGAATCTGCAATGTCTTGCATTGTGGTAACTGTTTGAGCTGCTTAGTCTGTATATGCACTGTTACTGCTCCTTGGGCAGTGTTCATACTGTTTTGCATAGTGGTTACCATTTGGGATACTGGTCAGTTCCTGGACAGTTCTTCACTGGCATCATTGTCTGGGCAGCTTGGTCAGTGCAATTTTTTTGCATTGCAATTACTGTCTGGGCTGTTTGATCAATTGTCCACACTGTTTACCATTATGGTCACTCTCTAGTCTGGCTGGTCAGTGTCTGCACTGCTTTGCATTGTGGTAACAGTCTAGGCTACCTATTCAGTGTGTCAGTGTGTACTGTTTTGCATTGTGGTCACATTTTGGGCTGCTGGGTCAGTGTTTGTACAATTTTCTGCATTGTAGTCACTACCTGGGCTGTGTTGTCTAGCATTGTGGTCACTATCTGGGGTGTTCTGCTTTGCACTGTGGCCGCAGATAATGCTGCTTGTTTGTGTCCAATATTGTTTTGCATTGTAATCACTGTCTGGGTTGTATGGTCCATGTCTTCACTGTTTGAATAGTGGTCAGTGAATGGGCCACCTGGTTAGTGTCAGTGCTCAGCACTGTTTTGCATTGTGGTCACATTGGGCAGTCTGGTCAGCAATGAACTGTTTTGCATTCTGGTCACTGTCTTGGCAGATTAGTAAGTGTCTGCACTGTTCTGAACAGTGGTCACCGTCTGGGCTGCTCGGTCAGTGTCTGCAGCTGGGGGTGCTTAGTGTGTGCACTGTTTTGAATTGTCACCACTGTCTTGGCTGTTTGGACAGTGTCTGCAGATGGGGCTGAATTGTCACTGTTGGTTCTTTAATGCAATGTGGTCAGTGTCAGGGCTGCTTGGCCAGTGTCTGCACTGTTTTGTATTATGGCAATGGTCTGGGCTGCCCAGTAATGTTGACCCTGTTTTGCATTATGGTCTCTGTTTGGGCTGCTAGGTCTTCTCTATTTCACATTGTGGTCACAGTCTTTGCAGCTTGGCCAATGTCTGTGCTGTTATTTAATTGTGGTCACTGTCTAGACTGCTTGGTCAGTGCTGTACTATTTTGCATTGTGGTCAGTGTCTGGGCTGCCCTGTAATGTTGACCCTGTTTTGCATTGTGGATTCTCATTTGGCTGTCTGTAACTCTTTTGCTTTGTTGTGACCATCAGCTAACTTTGGGTTTACACTTTTCTGAATTGTGGTTACTGTCTGGGCTGCTTGGTCAGAGTTTGTACTGGTTTCACTTTGCATTGTTGTCACTGCCTGCATTGCTTGGTCAGTGTTTGTACTATTTTTCATAATGGTAACTGCCTGAGTTGCTTTGTCAGTGTCTGTGATGTCTCACTGGAAAGGTTAGCATAGGGGGAAGAACTATTTCCAGTCTGTAGTTCGCCAATGTCATTGACATGCTTGCTGAGGAAGAGCAGGAACTAGAAGCCCTAGTTGTAAGTCTTGACAAAACCTGCACAAGGTTTAAAAAGGAGATAAGTGCTGAAAAGTCCAAGCTAATGACAGTAACAACGGCATCCAGCAGGAGATCAAGAGTAAAGGACAGAAGCTTGAAACAGTTTCAAATTTTAGTACTTTGGAGCAACTGTTTCTGATGAAGGCTCAAAACTGGAGGTTCTCTCAAGGGTTGCACAAACCTCTGCAGCTCTGACAGAGCTGAGCCACTATGGAGAGATAACATACATGTCTCTCTTGGATCAAAGGTGAAACTGATGTGCTTGTCATATCCATATTCCTGTATGCCTGTGAGTAAGGGACCTTGACAGCAGAGTTAGAGAAAAGAATGCAGGCCTCTGAATTGAGATGCTATCGAAGGTTACTGACCATCTTGTACAACGAAAGAGCTAAGCATCCACTGGAGAATACAATGAACTCCTGATGGAAACGGAAACTGAGGTGGTTTAGTGACATCCCAAGATCTTCTGGCTTAGTGACGACAATTCTGTAGAGCACAATGAAAGGAAAAAGATCATATCAAGGAAGACAGAAAAAGAGGTGGGTAGACAATATTAAGGACAGTGATAGTCTTTGCTAGCTAAACTAGCTAGGGTAGCTGAAGACAGGACTAGGTGGAAAGAGATTGTTGTAAAGTTATATGCTTAGCCCCAATGACCTCACAAGGTTATGGGATACACTAGACTAGACACTACCTGGGCTGCACGCTCTGAGTCTGGTCACTGTTTGGGCTGCTTTGTCAGTATCTCCCGTGTCTTGCATTGTGTCCACAGTCTGTGCTGCTTGGTCTGGGTCTGTTCCGTTCGACATGGTGGTCAATGACTTGGCAGCTTGGTCAGTGTCTAAACTGCTGTCCACTGT
Organism: Ctena decussata; assembly: GCA_963989385.1. Taxonomy (NCBI): domain Eukaryota; kingdom Metazoa; phylum Mollusca; class Bivalvia; order Lucinida; family Lucinidae; genus Ctena; species Ctena decussata. The sequence continues at coordinate 112,166,871 of OZ022498.1, read as the reverse complement.
AGTTACAGTCTTGGCTAATTGATCAGTGACTGCAGTTTTCACTGTGGTTACAGTCTAGGCCGATAAGTTATTTCTGTACTGTCTTGAAATGTGGTCACTGTCTGGGTAAGTAAAGTCTGTAACTGCACTGTTTTGCATATTGCTCACTGTCTGGGTTTGCTTATTCAGTGACCACACTGTTTGCATTGTGGCCACAGGTGTGGCTGATTAGTCAGTGTCTGCTCTGTCTTGAATTATGTTGAAGGTCTTGGCTGAATGGTCAGAAACTGCACGATTTTGCAAGGTAGTAACTATCTGACCTGCTTAGTTAGTGTCTGCACTGTAATGGTGTAACATTTGGAGTATGAGTCAGTGTCTGCACAGTTCTGCACTGGCATCATTGTATGAGCAGCTTGGTCATAGCACTGTTATGCACTGTATTTACTGTCTGGACTGCTAGGTCATTGTCAACACTGTTAACTATTGTGATCACGCTTTGGGCTGACTGGTCAGTGTCTGCATTGTTTTGCATTGTGATAACAGTCTGGGCTATTTATTCAGTGTCCATACTGTTTCATGCTGTTGTCACTGCCTGGGCTGCTTGGTCAGTGTCTGTACTATTTTGAATCATGGTCAATGTCTGGACTTCTTGATCAGAGTCTACACTATTTTAAATTGTGGTCACTGTCTGGAATGCTTGGTCAGTTTTTGCACTATTTTGCACTGTTGTCATCGACTAAGCTGTACTATTTGCATTGTGGTCACTATCTGGGCTGTACTGTTTTGCACAGTGGCCGCAGTCCATGCAGTGTGGTCAGTGGCAGTACTGTTTTGCCATGTAAACACTGTCTGGGTTGCATGGTCAATGTCTGCACTGTTTGAATAGTGGTCAATGTTGGGGCCACTTGGTTAGTGTCTGCATTGTTTTGCATTGTGATCACTGCATTGGCAGCCTGGTCAACATCTGAACTGTTTTGCATTCTGGTCACTATCATGGCAGTTAAGTCAGTGTCTGCTCTGTTTTGTATTGTGGTTACTGTCTGGGCTGTTTGGTCAGTGACTGAAGTTGAAGCTGCTGTTAGTCACTCTATAAACTGTTTTTTCATTGTGGTCACTGTCTGGGCTGCTTAATTGCTGTCTACACTGTTTTCATTTTTTTTCTGGGCAGCTTGGTCAGGCTCTGCACTGTTTTGCATTGTGGCCACTGTCTAGACTGCTTGGTTTAAACAATATTTATTTCTTGTTTCTGCTTGGTCAGAGTCATCACTTTTTTTGCATAGCAATAACTGTCAACATTGCTTTGTCATTGTCTGTACTGTTTGCATTGTTGTTGCTTTCTTGTCATTTTGTTCAGTATCTACAATTTACAATGTGGTCACTGTCTGGGCTGCCTGATCAGTAACTACATTGCTGGGCAGATCATGTACTGTTTTTAAATGAGGTCTCTGTCTAGGCTGCTTAGTAGTGTCTACACAGTTTTTTGCCTTGTGGTCATTGTAAGGGTTGCTTCCTCAGTCTCTGTTCTGTGATGACTGTGGTCATTGTTGTGGCTGCTTTGTCAGTGTCTTCACTCGTTTGCACTGACTTTGTGGTCAGTGTCTGTACTTTTTTGCTTTGTTTTCACTGTCAGGGCTGCCTGACCAGTGTCTTTAATGTTAAACATTGTGGTTCCTGCCTGAGCTGCATTGTCAAGTCCTGGAATGTTTTGCTTTGTTGTCACTATCAGGGCTGCTTGGTTGGTGTCTGTACTGTTTTTCACAGTTGTCCCTGTTTGAATTGCTTTGTCAGTGCCTTCACTGTTTGTGTTGTGGTCACTGTCAGGACTGCTTGGACAGTATCTGCACCTTTTTTTCTTTGTGGACACTGTCTAGACTACTTGGCCATCCCTGGTATTGTTTAAGAAATAGATCAGCTCTAGCAGTGAATTGTTGAGTAATAATTCACTGTTTGGAGGTCAGTTGTAAAGTAGATCATATCACGAGCGCGGAGCACGAGTGATATATCTACTTACAACTGACCGACAAACAGTGAATTATTACTCAACAATTCAATGCTAGAGCTGAACTATTTCGATTCTAACACTCAAAAACGCTGAAAAAACTATCCTTTTCATTCAGTCTCTCCCAACCTTCCTGCCAGCGCGTTCATGCTCCCGCAAATATTCTGAACTGTATCTAAGATAAATGTACGTTTTTATGGCGATTTAAGAAAGAAAAAGAGACGTTACACCGTCTAACGTCTCAAAACGTTATAAAATTACGTCAGTTATTGCAGTGACGTCAGCAGGTAGACTCACGCGCTCCGTAACAGTGAATTGTTGCAGAATAAAACACGGCAACTTTCCATTGCTTCTATAGGCGCACTGTGTTAGAATTTGCATTATAGTTACTGTTTGGACTCCTTGGTCAGTGTCTGTACTATTTTGCATTGTGGTCACTATCTGAGAAGGTTGGTCACTGTCTTCATTGTTTTGCATTGTGGTCACTGTCAGGGCTGTTTAAACAGTGAATTGTAGTCAGTGTCTGGATTCCTTGGTCAGTGCATTGTGGTCCTTATCTTGGTTGAATGGTCAGTGTCAGCACTGTTTTGCATTGTGCTCACTGTCTGGGCTGCCTGATAAGTGTCTATAATGTTTTGCCTGGTGGTCACTGTCTGGGCTACTTGATCAGTGTCTGCACTGTTTTGAATTGTGTTCAGTCTGGGCACCTTGGTCAGTGTCTGTTATGTTATGTGTGGTCAGTGTCTACAGTATTTTGCATTGTGGTCACTACTTAAGCTGCTTTGTCAGTGTCCGCACTGTGTTGCATTGTGGTCACTTTCAGGGCTCTTTCAGTGACTGCACTTTTTTCAATTGTTGTTACTGTCTTGGCAGTTTGGTCAGTGTCTGTATTCTTTAGACTTTGTGGTTAGTGTCTCTACTGTTTTGCTTTGTTTTCACTGTCAGGGCTGCTTGGTCAGTGTCTGAACTGCTATACATTGTGGTTCCTGCCTAGGCTGCATTGTCAGTGCCTGGAATTGTTTGCTTTGTTGTCACTTTCAGGGATGCTTGGTTGGTGTCTGTACTATTTTTCATTGTGTCCCTGTATGAATTGCTTAGTCAGTGCCTGCATTGTTTGCTTTGTGGTCACTGTCAGGACTGTTTGGTCAGTGTTTGTACTGTTTTGCTGCTTGGTCAGTGCCAACATTGTTAGCATTGTCATCACATTCTGGGAAGCTTGCTCATTGTCTTAATTGGTGTTTAGTCTGAGCAGCTCAATCTGACTGTACTGCTTTGCTTTGGGGTCACATTCAGGACAGCTTGGTCAGTGCCTGTATTGTTTTGCATTGTGGTCACTGTCTGGGCTGCTTGATCAGTGACAGTTGTTACTGTTGTTTTGCATTATGGTCACTTTCTGGGTTGCTTGTTTAGTGTAGTTTTGCACTGTGGTCACTGTCTGGGCTGCTTGGTCAGTCACCGTCAGTGTCTACTGTTCTGTAGTGTGGTCCCTTTCTGGGCTGCTTGGTCAGTGCCTGTACTGTTTTGCTTTACAGTCTCTCTCAGGGCCACTTGGCCAGTGTCTGCTCTGCTCTGCATTATGGTCACTATCAGGGCTGCTTGGACAGTGTCTTCACTGTTCATTGAGGGCACTGTCTGGACTACTTAATCATCCCTGGTATTGTTTTGCATTATGGTCACTGTTTGGACCTCTTTTGTCAGTGTCTTTACTGTTCTGTATTGTCACATAGTCCATTTGTGTAGGTATTCCTATAAATGAGAGTTGCACCAGTGTATGCCAAGTTAAGAGAGCAAAAATTCTTGGAAATGTCACCATAGCTTTGAAGTAAGTTAATCTATCAAGGCCTATTTTCATATTAATACTGTACTTAAATGCAAACAGTATGGCCAGTGACTGCTCTCCTCTGCATTATAGTCACACACAGTCTTTGCACTGTTTTCATTGTGGCCAATAGACTACTTTGTCATCCCTGGTATTGTTTTGCATCATGGTCATTGCGTGGACTCTTTTGTCAGTGTCTGTACTGTTTCGCATTGTGGTCTCTGTCCAGGCTGCTTGATGAGACTCAGTGTCTGCACTATTTTGCATTGTGTTCACTATTTGGGATGCTTGGTCAGTGTCTACATTGTTTTGCATTGTGGTCACTGTTGGGGCTGTTTAATCAGTGTCGGTATCGTTCTGCATTAGGGTCACTCTCTGGACTCCTTGATCAGTGCATATTGTGGTCACTTTGGGTCTGAATGGTCAGTGTCCACAATGTTTTGCATTGAGCTCACTGTCTGGGCTGCTTGGTCAGTGTCTACACTGTTTTGCCTTGTGGTCATTGACTGGGCTGCTTCATCAGTGTCTGCAATGTTTTTTGTGGTCAGTGTCAACAGTTTTTGCATTATGGTCACTAAATGGCTGCTCTGTCAATATCCGTACTGTGTTACATTGTGGTCACTTTCAGGGCTGTTGCAGTGACAGCACGTTTTTGCATTGTAGTCACTGTCTTGGCTATTTGGTCAGTGTCTGTATTGTTTTACATTGTGGTGATGTGTGGTCAATGCCAGGCAAGATTGGTCAGTGTCTGTATGCTTTTCACTCTAATCACTGCCACTGCTGCTTGATCAGAGTCTGAAGAGTTTATCAAAGGGATCACAGCTGTGGCTGCTTGCTCAGATTCTGTACTGTTTTGCATAATTGTAACAGTCAGGGCTACTTGGTCAGGAGTTTGAAACATTCTCCATTGTAGCCATTGTCTGGGGTCCTTGGTTAGTGTCTACTCTATTTTGCATTGTGTTTACAGTCTTAGCAGCTTGGTAAATGTCTGAACTGTTTTATCTTGTGGTCACTGTCTAGGCTGCTTGATAAGTGTCTCTACTATTCCGAATTATGGTCACTGTCTGGCCTGCCTAATCTGTGTCTGCATTGTTTTGCATTGTGGTCACTGTCTGGGCTGCTTGGTAAGTGTCTACCCTGTTTTGCATTGTGGTCACTGTCTGCACTGTCTGGTTAGTGTCTGTATTGTTTTGCTTTGTGGTGACTATCTGGGCTGCTTTGTTAGAATCTTTACTGTCCTCAGTGTTCTGAATTGTGGTCACTGTTTGGGCTGCTTGGTCAGAGTATGTACTGTTTCGAATCGTGGTCACTGCTTGGTCAGGGTTTGTATTGTTTTTATTTGTTGAAACTGCCAGAGCTGCTAAGTCAGTGTCTGTAATGTTCTACATTGTGGGGATTATCTGGGAGGCATGCTCAGTGTCTGTACTGCTTTCAGTAGTGATCACTGTTTGGACTGCTTGGTCAGGGTCATTTCTGTTTGATACTGTAGTCACTGTCTGGGCCGCTTGGTCAGTGACGGCAGTTTTTGCACTGTGGTTACAGTCAAAGCTGATTAGTCAGTGTCTGTACTGTCTTGATAAGTGGTCACTGCCAGGGTCAGTAAAATCTAAGAATACACTGTTTTGCATACTGCTCCCTGTCTGGATGGCCTATTCAGTATCTACTATGTTTTGCACTTGGCTGATTAGTCAGTGTCTGTACTGTCTTAAGTTGTGGTCAAGGTCTTGGCTGAATGGTCGATTTCTGCAAGGTTTTGCATGCTGGTAACTGACTAAGCTGCCTATTCTGTGTCTGCACTGTTTTGCATTGTGGTAACTGTCAGGGCTGCTTATTCAGTGTCTACACTGTTTCAAGCTGACGTCACTGTCTTGGCTGCTTGGTCATAAATTGTACTGTTTTGCATAGTGGTCACCATTTAGGGCATTTGTCAGTGTCTGCACAGTTCTGCAATGGCATCATCGTCTGGGTCAGTAAACTTTATTTGCATTGTATTTAGCTGCTCAATCATTCCTGCGTAGTGTGTGCAACTATGGTTACATATCGTTGAGCCACTTGGGTAACGTCGATAAGAGCACTGTTTACCATAATGCTTACTTTCTCGGCTGCCTTGTCAGTGTCTGCACTGTTTGCATTGTGGTAACAGTCTGGTCTGCTTATTCAGTGTCTATACTGTTTCAAGTTGATGTCACTGTCTGGGCTGCTAGGTCAGTCTGTACTATTTTGCATTGTTGTAACTGTATTCTTGTCACTGACTGGGCTAAACTGTTTTGCATTATGATCACCATCTGGGCTGTACTGTTTTGCACAGTGGCAGCAGTCTGGCCAGTGTCAGTATTGTTTGGCATTGTAATCATACAGTTTTAATAAAGGTTAGTATCTCAGCCATATTATCAGTGTCTGCACTGTTTTACATTGTGGAAACTGTGTGGGCAGCTTTGGCAGCATCTGAACTGTTTTGCACTTTTGTTTATGTCTTGGAAGCTTAGTCAGTGTCTGCACCATTTTGCATTGTGTTCACTGTCTGGGCTCTAGGTCAGTGTTTGCTGCTGAGGCTGCTTAGTCACTGTATTGTACTGTTTTGCATTGTGAGCACTGTGTGGGCTGCTTGGACAGTGTCTGCACTTGGGGCTGCAAAGTCACTGTATTTACTGTTTTGCATTGTGAACAGTGCCTTGGCTGCTTGGTCAGTGCTTCCCCTGTTTATTTGTGGTCACTGTCTGGGCTGCTTGATCAGTGTCTGCACTATTATGCATTGCTGTCACTGTCTGGGCTGCTTTGTCAGTGTCGCTACTGTTTTTCATTGTGGTCACTGTCTGGGCTGTTTGATCAGCACTTGCACTGTTTTTATATGTGGTCATTGTCTGGCTACTTGATATATAGAGGATCTTACATGAGTGCTCATGTATTATTGAATTTATTAAACAAGTTGGGGAAAAAGATAAGATGTGAGGCTTTGCCGAGCATCTTATCGTTTTCACCAATCAGTTTAATAATTCAATAAAAGGCCATCGGCCAAGTGTCACCCGACGTTTGAAATGTGTCACAAACTTCAGCCCTTTATTCTGTTTAAGAGTAAATGTATGGTCAAAAACAGAAAATATATATATTACAGAACCTGGTTAGCAAATGATAACTGAACATAAGCAAAGACATATACCCAATTACTGAACCTCTTTATAAAATACTTAAGTTCAGAACTGGGCATATACATGTATGTGTAAAATCAGGTTACTGAACCTATGGGCCCTTACAAAATGATCAAAACATCAAGATTGTATACCCAGAACAAAATAACATGAGCCATAATCCTGCTTATATGAATCTGATGAAAAATGAACAATGCATTTATGAAAATTCAGCCCATTAATATGAATAGCTCTGGAGTTATCCCTTTTACCTTTAAGTGAATGTCTATTATCTATGAAAGGGGAATAATTCTGTCACTTATGATTTAGCACTATTATCTATGAAAGGGGAATAATTCTGTCACTTATGATTTAGCACATCCTAACAATAATCAGAATACTCAATTTACCAAATGCTAATAGCATAACAAATTTCAGCTCTCTCGGTCAAACCGTTCAAAAGTTTGAAAAATGCCAAAAAATGACAAAGGGCCATAACTTTGTAAAAAATAGGACAATTGAAATTCCAAAATCACATGCACATCTTCAGATCATGATGAAATATTCTGCACAATATCAAGTCAATCTGATACAAGATGTTGCAGGAGTTGCGGGGACAAAGTATAAGTCAGCAAGGGCCGTAACTCCATTAAAAATGGCCGAAACAAAAATAAACTACCACATGCACATCTTCATATTTTAAGAATACAATCTGTAAAATTTCAAACCAATCCGATAAAAGATGTAGGAGGAGTTGCGGGGACAAGATTTCGGAAGGTCTGAGTCAGCAAGGGCTGTAACTCCATCAAAAATGGCCGAAACAAAAATCGAAAACCACATGCACATCTTCATATCATAAGAATACAATCTGTAAAATTTCAAATCAATGCGATGAAAGACGTAGGAGGAGTTGCGGGGACAAGATTTCGGACGGACGGACGGACGGATGGACGCACACACGGATGGACGAGGGTCATTTCTATAGTCCCCCTCCACCTACGTCGGGTGACAATAATACAGGAGCACAAATGCAAGATTCTATTTATCATATTGCATTTTATTAGCAAATTTTGCACTAAGACGTCACGAGTTCGCCATTAGAAAACGCAACGTTTTATGGAAGTCAATGCATAACGTTACGGCGTAATTTGCATATTTAATCCACTAGAGGATTATCATTTTTAATGCATGGCTTTATTACACTCTCAAATGCGACGTCATATGATAAAAAGTGACTGCACTGTTTTGCAATGTGGTTTGAAGAGTAGTCAGTGTCTGGGCCACTTAAAATAAGGTCCTTGTCTTAACTGTTCCCCAGAGTGGTCACTATCTGGGCTGCTTAGCTAGTGTTTGCCCTCTTTTCACTGATGTCACTTCCTTGACTGCTTGGTCAAGGCCTATATTGTTTTGCATTGAGGTCAGTGTCTGGGCTGCTTGGTCTGTGCTTGCACTGTTTTGCATTGTGGTCTCTGTCTAGGCTGCTTGGTCAGTGCCTGGACTTTGCATTGTGGTCATTGTCTGGGCCACTTGGTCAGTGTCTAAACAGTTCCCCACTGTGGTCACTGTATGGGCTACTTGATAAGCATCTGCAGTTTTGCATTGTGATCACAGTCTAGACTGCATGGTCAGTGCCAGCCCTGCTAGCATTGTCATCAATCTCCGGGACGCTTCCTTGATGTCTGAACTGTTCCTCAAGGTGTTCACTGTCTGGGATACTTTGTTAGTGCCTGATATGCTTTGCATTGTGGTTTCTGTCTGAGCTGCTTCAGTAGTGTGAGGTGATTATTTGAGCTGTCTGCTTGGTCAGTGTATACAGTTTGGCATTGTTGTCACTGTCTGGCCTGCTTGGTCAGTGCCTGCACTATTTTACACTGTAGTCATTGTCCAGGCTTCTTGGTCAGTGGCTGGACTGTTTTCCATTGTGGTCATTGTGTGGGAAGCTTGGTCAGTGTCTGATCTCTCTTTGGGCTGCTTGGTTAGTTGCTGCACTGTTTTGCAAAGTGGCCACTGTCTGGGCTACCTGCTAAGGGTCTTAACTATTTTGCACTGTGGTCCCAGCCTGGGCTGCTTTAAGATTTTGATTTTGTCTCTATCTGCACTGTTCTGCATTCTGATCACAGTTTGATCAGCTTAGTCAGTCTATGTACTGTTTTCCATTGTGGTCCTTGTCAGCTTGATCAGTGTCTGCACTCTATCACATATCAGTCATTATCTGGGCAGCTAAGTCTGTGCCTGCTTCATTTTTTTTTATTTTGCTCTCTAGTCACCCTCTGGGCTGCTTGGTCAGAATCTGAAACCTTTCCCATAGCGGTCACTGTCTTGGGTATTTGATTAGGGTCTGCAGGGGTCAGCCTAGAGCTTTCAGACAGGGAGAAGTTTTGCAACATTTTCGGTACTTTAGAGAGAAGTTTTGGTCGAAATTTTGGATTTTCCTATTATATTCTGTACATTTTTATTCTCCCTCAGCTTAAAATAGGGAGAAGTCAGTCAGCTTAGGGAGACTATTTCTTCCAAATCACCCTCTAGGCCGAGCCCTGGTCTGTACTGTTTTCCATATGTTCAGTCTGGGCTGCATAGTCTGTGTTTGCATTGTTTTGCATTATGGTCACTGTGTGGGCTGAAAATTCCCTGTCTGCACTGTTTTGCATTGTTGTACTGCCTGGGTTGCTTGGTCAGTGTCTACAATTTGTTTTCTGTTTATGTCTGGGCCACTTGGTCAGGGTGTGCCGGTCTACTCTGTTAACCATTGTGATAACAGATCAAATTTTGTTTACTGTGTCCTGTCAATGTACTTTTAATTTTGAACTAAAACCTTGAAATAGGTTGAGCAGCTTGTCATGTAAAAAGCCGCATCTTTCTGTCATAACACCTCTATATATTCCTGTTTACAACCATTGCCATATGCTTCAATGTGGTCCAGAGGTTCAGCTTTGCAGTATCAGAATATTAGACTATTAGACTAATATCATGAGGGCAGTGGTTCCAATCCCCTATTTCTCTTTTTTCTTCTCATTATTTTTTTCTTTTTATTTATCTATTTTTATTTCTTTATTTTTTTGCTTTTCATTACATTTTATTTTGATTTCTACGCTTTAAATAACTAGAGCAAGTGAGCAGGGGCTCACGTATACCCCCGACCGGCACCAACACCTAATGAAACCACCGCCTAATGAAACAAATCTTCTACAGGGTCTTAGTCACCTATACAAGACCTGTCGCAAGACAGGACAGCTTGCCTGAACCTGCGCTTGTCCATCTTCAAGCGCTAGTATTTGTCAGTGCTCCAGATAAGCAGCGTATTTGCGTAAATACCCAATAAAATAATTGAAAAACACAATTGACCTTTTCCTGTAAGCGTACCAATACGCAGACAAAATTCCGGGTACGCAAAGACCCAAAAGACAGAAGCGTAACGACGGTGTTATCCAAGGCTGTCATGTGTAAACAAAAGCACCAGGTGCAATTCCTATGCCGCGTGTTCAACTATCTGTGTTGACCTTACAGATTTACCGCAGTGTTATTTATAGATATACTGGTACTCGTTCTGTACATGGTGCGCGAGAAATGGCGGGAAACAGACTAAAAACAGCGGGAAAGAATTTTAAAGTGCACGTCGTGACGAACCGAAGATATCAAGTCACCGGTTTCCGGGAATTGCAACGACTTGGTCTTGCTTAAATACAGTATAATTATCTTTGACGACCGCTTCTAGCAACTTGAAGCTACCGGTTGCATTTTCCAAGTTGAAAACTGATTTAACACACGTGTTATGCCCATCGATCGAGCACAGCGCACGTGCGTAATACAAACAGTCAGGAAATGAAAAACGTGCCTCGGAAAAGGCTCATAACTTCGTCTGGCAGCCTAAAAATCTTTTTTTTTCTCGTGAAAGATTCTGCAAACTCTTTTTTAATGAGACCGGAGTTGGCCGAGTTGCCCCTCTCGGGTTCATCCCTTTGGCCGTGATATACCGGTAATATAATTTCAATTGCTGGCAAAGCCGCTGTAAAAGTCTCGCCTTCTGACAAGCTGTCAATTAATGCGATGCGATACTTCTAAAGACGTAAACAGACCAATCACGTGAGGCGGTAGATCTAAGACAAAGATACCGTGTTGACCCAATTCGTTTATTGATCAAACAGTGATCAAGAAAGTGTGAAATACTGACACGTGCCATATGCTACTGCTGCTTAACGACATACGGTAGTGCGGATTAAGAAGGTGTGAAATTCCAGGTAGATGTGAGGTGGCATTTACGATGATTTATTGATTTCTGGTTCAAATAAACAGTCCCTCTGTAGCTCTGTCAAAGGTGCAAGCAATGCGTGGCTTCTTCAAAACTTGCAACAACTGACATTTGAGGAGATTTTAAAGAAGTACAGCCGGCAAAAATAACGCGTCCGCGGGAATCCTCGGAAAGCAATTATTGGCGTCCGGGCTGAAATTTTCACGTCATGGGACGCTGAATTCGGCGTCCCCGAGATCCCTGGACTATATATATAGATAGATACCGATGCAAAATGTTGAGATTGCAGCACTATTGCTAGCTCCAGTTTTACCAAATTGCACAAATAAAAATCAGAATACCCAATTAAAAGTAAAATCAGTGGGTAATGCAAGTTGCATTACCCAATTAAAATTCAGAATACCCAATTAACAAAAAAATCAGTGGGTAATACCCAATTAACAATAAATTCTTATCTGGAGCCCTGATTTGTTTCTTAGGGGTGGGGATGGTGCTGAGTAAAATTTCCAATCAATATCTATCATCATACCAAATATAATTCAAATCCATCAAAGGGTTTAGAAGCTATGAGATTTCAAAGACTTTGACATAGAACTTTAACATAAAATTTCTCTAAGTCCGTACCTTGACCTATAGGTCATGTGCAGGGGTGGGGATGCAGTTGAATACTAGAAATGTGTCCATAGGACATTGATGCCCCCGCCTAGTGCCCTGAGTAAGATGGCGCCTTGTTTAAGGTACTGGCACTTGTAGCATAACTAGGTTCACAAAGGCAGACTTCTGTGGTACATGTTTTATTGTTTTCCTTGGGCAGATGTATTGTGCTTCTTGGATCAAGAGAAGTGTGTGTGTGTGGGGAGGGGGGGTCATGACTGTGATAGTCAAAAAGTCAAAAGTCATAGTCAAAATTTTATTCATTATCAATCCTTAACATAGGGTTATAACTGAAGAGACATCAAACAGAAATTGAACGAAACCAAACCAAAGTACGTTGACATGAAGACAAAATGTACTGCATACATGAATATTTACAATAATTCAGAATGAAAAATTCTGACATCTACTTCGCTGAAGAGTGAAGAAGATCAAAACAGTCTTTAACATATTTCAACATGATTTCTAATACTTCCATATCATCTGTGCTCATTAGAAACAAGAATTTGTCAATGCTTGTGAAATTTTTTAAATTCACTATGAAACTAGAAATGTTTTTCAGAGAAAAACTGATGTCCCCCCACCAGCTCATTCCCATCCCCTCTAATGAATAAAAAGCCTGTACAAGTAAAATATCTAGGCAAGTTTGGAGAAAATCCATCCACTGGTTCTAAAGATATCCTACGTAGATGACTATGTCCTTTAAACAAGAGGGCCATGAGGCCCTGAATCGCACACCTGAGCAATTGGCAAGGTGGCTTTTTCTTATCATGACTGAAATTGTCAAAATATGAGTCTTGAATGACCATGACTACTTGTACTCATGAATATTCATGTACCCATTAAGACAACCATATATACCATCTTTAGGCCAAAATCTCCAAAACTTTCCACGAAATCTTATGTTCTAGCATTTTCCCATATTTGACCATGCCGCAAGAAAGGTCAAGGTAAACCCAAGGTCATCATTTGAACAGTCTTGATGGTACTCTAGTACTCCATGCTAATTACCAAGTTTCAAGGCCATAGGTGTATTGGTACTGGAGAAGAAAATTATTAAAGATTTATACCATAAATGGTAATGGTGGCCATGTTGGTCATGTGACCCGGACCTATGAACAAATTTTTATTCAATCAACCCCTGGAGGCTCTATATGAAATGTGTTTACAATTGGCCCTTTGGCTTTTGAGGTAATGTTTGAAAATGTCAAAGTATGAGAGATGTGGATCAAAGATCAAGAAATGACATTGACCTCTTGTACTCATAATTCTTCATGACCTCATTAAGACAACTATATATACCAATTTCAGGCCAAAATCTTCAAAACTTCCCACAAAATCTTATGTCATAGCATTTTCCCATATTTGACCTTGCTGCAAAAAAGGTCAAGGTCAACCCAAGGTCATAATTTGTACAATCTTGATAGTACTTGAGTACCCAATGCTACATACCAAGTCTCAAGGCCATCGGTCAATTTGTTCTGGAGAACAAGAGTTTTAAAGGTTTTTACCATATATGAGTGTGGCAGCCATGTTGGTCATGTGACCAGGACCGTAATAGAATTTTTTCATTCCCTCAATGCCTGGAGGCTCTATATGAGATATTGTCACATTGGCCCAGTGGTTTTTGAGGAGACTGTTTGAAATTGTCAAAATATGAGAGTTCTGGGTCAAAGGTCAAAGAATGACCTTGACCTCTTGTACTCACAAATCTTCACGTACTCATTAAGATGACTGTATATACCAATTTTTAGGCCAAAATCTTCAAAACTTTCCATTAAATCTTATGTTCTAGCATATTCCCATATTTGACCTTGCCGTAAAAAAGGTCAAGGTCAACCTAGTGTCATAATTTGAATAATCTTGATAGTATTTGAGTACCCAATGCTACATACCAAGTTTAAAGGCCATCGGTCAACTGGTTCTGGAGTAGAAGATTTTTAAAGGTTTTTAACATATATCGGCGTGGTGGCCATGTTGGTCATGTGACCTAGACCGTATGAATAAATTTTCGTTCGCTCAACCCCTGAAGGCTCTATATGAAATTTGATTTCAATTCGCCCAGTGGTTTTTGAGGAGTTTGTTAGAACTTGTCAAAATATGACAGTTCTGGGTCAATGGTCAAAGAATGACCTTGACCTCTTGTACTCATAAATCTTCATGTACTCATTAAGATGACTGTAGAAACCACTTTTTAGCCCAAAATCTTCCATAGATTCCAAGATATCTGATGATGTTGTAGCATTTTGCCACATAAAAGCATGAGAAAGCAAATTTGACCTTACCGTAAAACAGGTCAAGGTCAACCCAAGGTAATAATTTGAAAAATCTTGGTAGTACTCTCGTACCCAATGCTACATACCAAGTTTCAAGGCCATGAGCATATTGGTTCTAGAGAAGAAGATTTTATTTTAGGTTTTTACCATATATGGGCATGGCAGCCATCTTGGTCATGTGGCCCAGACCGTTTAAACAACTTTTAGTTCCTAAGGTCCCAGGAAGCTCTATATGAAATTTGGTTACAATCTGCCCAGCAGTTTCAGAGGAGAAGTCGTTTGAAATTGTGGACGGACGAGGGACGATGGACGGACGATTACCATCCTATAAGCTCCCCGAGAGCTGCTGGCTCAGGTGAGCTAAAAATGGGTGAAGGTCACCAAATACTTAACATGTCTTAAACGTGTCACAAAGACATATTCATGCAAGTCTGATGAATATCTGTCAATTGGATAAAGATATAACTAATTTTAAAGAGAAGAAAATAAGCATTTTTAAGTTAGCTTTTGACCTTGAAAATGGGGTCATGGTAATCAAAACACAGCAAACTCTTGAGATTGTCCCAAAGGTATATCTATGAAAGTAATGTGGAAATCATGATATATCAACTTCAGTGAAATTTTCACATATCTAAGTCCTCCTGTGACCTTGAAAATGAGGTCAAGGTCACCAAAATCTGATCAGCTCTTAAGCTAGTCCCAGTGACGCATCTATGCAAGTTTGGTGAAATTCCATATATTGGTTCATGAGATAATATGGGTACAATAAATTGCCATCTAAGTCCTCCAGTGACCTTGAAAATGAGGTCAAGGTCACCAAAATCTTACAAGCTCTTAAGCTAGTCCCAGTGATGTATCCAAGCAAGTTTGGTGAAATTTCATCCATTGGTTCATGAGATATTGTGGTAATAGGAAATTGTCATCTCAGTCCTCCAGTGACCTTGATAATGAGGTCAAGGTCATCAAACTCTAATCAGCTTTTCAACTTGTCCAAATGATGTATTCATGCAAGTTTGTTTGAATTCCATCCATTGGTTCAAGAGATATTATGGGTACAAGAAATGGTCATCTAAGTCCTCCAGTGACCTTGAAAATGAGGTCAAGGTCACCAAAATCTAATCAGCTCTTAAACTTTTCCAAATATCATATCCATGCAAGTTTAGTGAGAATCCATCCACTAGTTCAAGGGATCACGCGCATACAAAAAATTGTCATCTAAGTCCTCCAGTGACCTTGAAAATGGGGTCAAATGAGCTGTTGCCTGACAGCATAGCTTGCCTGAACTGGTGCTTGCCCATCTCACAGGCATTTGTCGGTATGGCTTGCACTACATAAAACTTCATGCAAGCATGACCAAGTATTGTCAACATATTCATAAAAACAATGATCTTGGCTTAAGAGACAGCCAGTGTGGAGGGGGTAATATTTGTGAAAACTCAAGCCAATATCTAACATCAGTTGAAGTATAAATTAAATCCATCCCAAGCACTATGGAACAGTATGCTATCAGAACACTTAAACAAAAACCCCAAATTTTTAAGTCCATGACCTCAAGGTCACTGAGTGGGGTGGGGATGGTGTACTCTAAAAAATCTTTGAATCAATATCTAACTACAAGTCAAATATCAAAGAATCCAATCATGAGAAAAGGAGATATATTAAATTGAATACTTTAAAGTGAGTGTGACCTAATTTTTGACCCCTAAGCCCCACCCTAGGTCTGGCCCTGGGATAGAGTGTTATGTAATGAAAGGTTATGCTATGATATAATCATGTTCCAAATATGAAAGGCTTCTTGCCAGTGGTTGCTGACATATGAATGTTTGAAAAACTTTGTTGTAAAACTTTAAAGTGAGTGTGACCTAATTCTTGACCCCTAAGCCCAACCCCAGGGCCTCACCCAGGGGTATAGTGTTACGTGATGAAAAGTTATGCTATGATATGATTAAGTTCCAAATATGGAAGGGTTCTTGCTAGTGATTGCTGAGATATGAATGTTTAAAAAACTTTGTCGTAAAACTTTAGAGTGGATGTGACCTATATTTTGACCCCTATGCCCCACCCCAAGACCTCACCCAGAGGTATGGTGTTACAGAATAGAAGGATATGCTATGATATGATTGTATTCCAAATATCAAAATGTTCTTGCCAGTGGTTGTTGAGATTTGAAACTTTACAAAAACTTTGACATTAAACTTTAAAGTGTGACACCCACACCAACGCCAACGTCAGAGTGACAACAATAGCTCTCCCTGTATTTTCGTACAAGTGAGCTAAAATGTCATCTAAGTCCTCCAGTGACCTTGAAAATGAGGTCAAGGTCACCAAAATCTAATCAGCTCTTAAGTTTGTCCCGGTGATATATCCATGCAAGTTTGGTGAAATTCCATCCATTGGTTCAAGAGATATTGCACATACAAGAACTGTCACGCCGACGGGATCCGCACTGAAAACAATTTGTCCCCCCTCACCTTTGGTGGGGGGACATAATAATTACTCAGTGTGTCAAAAAGTTTATTTCTAAGATTATCATAGAGCTTACATTCTATTACGAAGTGGAACTCATTTTCAACTTGATCAGAACATACTTTACAAAAACGCGGATCAGCGGGAATCTTTTTATATCGACCTTGTTCTATTTCCAGTGGATGATTCGATATTCTGAGCTTTGCAAAAGTAAAAATAGTTTGTTTATCCATTTGTAGGTTTAAATAGTTTAAGTTTATATGCTTTTTTAAATGTTTTAAATGATCTCAATTTGTCCATGCTTTTTCCTTTGATTTTATAATTTCCTGATACAACTTGCAAAAAGAAAACATTATATCTTTCAATCAGTTTATCTTTTATTGCTTTGATAAGTTTACCAGCTGAAAAAGTGCCTCTATTGTCCCATACATGTCCAAAGCCAGTTAACATTAGTATTGCTTTAAGATTTTCTTCATATTTGACTTATTTCCATCTGTTGTTTGTAAAATTTGATGAGAAAATTTTGTGCTCTTCATGTAAGTGGAGCCAGTACCTCAGTGAGTGTAAAATAGCTGAAATTGCCAAAGGGTAACGTCCAGTTTCACTTTTGCTAGCAAGATTTGGGGAATATGTATTTGCTCCAATCAAAAATAGCCATCAGATGAGATGGCAAATCCCCGACTGAAGACCCCCATGGGCCTTGGTAAAAAGGGTGCACTTCAAAACACATATTAGTAATATATTGCAAGGTTGGCCGGGAAATACCGGTGGCGGGAATTCCCAGTGGTAATTACCGGTAAATATCGTCCTGGGAAATACTCTAAATTTGGCCAAAGTGGGAAATACTGGGAAATATGAAATTTTAGAGCTGTTTTTCTTAAAATATTCTGTCATATTTCCTTAAATTTAAGTTGATAGCTCTTATTTGTTATCACTTATAGGCATATCATGCAAATAAGGTTGTAAATTCCAGGACTGGTCCATGCTAGAGGGCACAGCAGATGATTCTTGGTTATGTCAAAGGCTATAATTTCAAAGAAAATTGCTTTTAAAATTCTTTTTCCATAAAAAAAAAAACAGACTGTAAAATCCCTTCTTTAATCACTTAACAGTGGTGGTTCAACACTGTATTTGTAAACACAAGATCTTATTATCATTTGGTTCTCATGCAAATATATATACTAAACTGAGCTACAGTTTTACCTGGTTCAGGGGTCAGCCTAGGGTTCTCAGACAAGGAGAAGTTTTGCGACATTTTCTGAATTGCAGGGACAGGTTTTATTCCAACTTTTGGATTTTCTATACATAATACACTTTGACACCTCACCCAGCTCAAAATGGGGAGAAAACAATCAGCATAATGAGACAATTTCTCCCACTAGTTTGACCCTTGCTGGTTTATCACTGCTAAAGACTACAGCTTTCTGCAGAATAACTTAATCTGTTCTTAAGTTTGATCATACCAAAATTTGACAGAACCTTGTGAAGGTTTTCAAAGCTGGGCATAGATTCACAACTTCAACAAAAAGAGTGTGTACTCCAGTTTCTTGCATGTATCACTGAGTTTGTCACCTGACTAATTAAACAATGGTGTGTGGACATTGTGGTCCAAAGGTTACCTGATGAAGTCCTGTAATGTCTTTTTCTTCCCCAAAGGGCATCTCTAGAGAATATATATCTTATTGATTAACCATGCTTCCTATAGTAAATAATGACCAAATACACTGAAGGTGTGAAAAACAGTTTGTCTTTATTTAACTGTCAGGTGACAATTACTGGAGGTACTTTTAATCTCAGTGTTTTATTACAGCTTACTGATAGACAGAGACAACTGTACATGCAAACTCATCTTTGGACAGTTCGTGTAAGAAAATAATTTGATTGCATATGCAGATCTAGACAATACTTTATCTGTACTCTTGTTTGATGTTTAAATAAAGGGATGTTTAATTATTTTTTGCTATGCATATATAGTTTTAATGCATATTTAAAACTTTCTAGGTGAAGACAGACCAATTTCCCAGTAATTCCCGGAAATTACCAGTAATTCCCGGGAATTACCAGTATTTCCCACCGTCCTGGGAAATATGAGTATTTCCCGCCTTTTTGCCAACCTTGATATATTGTCATTCTTTTATGCTTCTGATTGACATTATCTGTTAACAGATGCATGATTATCTAACACTCAGACTAAAACAGTATGCTCGACTGCTAAAAAGATGTAATATCTCAAACAGCCACCATATACACAAATGTATAGCATACGATACATTCAACTTTCAAAATGTGTGAATAACTTCTAAAGTACAAGCCCTACGAGCCTAATTTTGAGCTCTCTAGTATGTGAATTGGGACTAAGAATCCAACTCTGGAAATTTTTTTTTTTTTGTGATTTTTGTGGGGGGGGGGGGGGGGGGGGGGGGCACGGGAATGTGGAGGGGTCAGAGAGAGAGTTCACTGATAAGATATCACAGCATGATCATTAATATTCTAAAAGATTCAAGGTTATTCAAATTCTAGAGCAGGCCAGGGTTATACAGATACGGAGCAGAGACTCAAACAGCGTATGAAAGGAAGAGTTATCATTCATGTATGAGACAAATTGTCATGACTTGTTCTGCATATCTGTTAAGTATCATGAAAATATTTCAAAAGGTATTCAAGCAATGATGCGGACACCTAAAATCATCAAAGGGAGGTAACTCCAAAAGTAAGAAAGCAAGAGTTGTCACTCTTGTTCGCGACACATCATCATGACTTGTTCTAATTACCTGTAAAGTATCATGAAAATATTCCAAAAGGTATTCAAGTTATAAAGCGGACACGAAATCACACCTAACATTAAGGGGAAATAACTCAAACAAGTAGCCCAAAGGGCAACAATTGCTCACCTGAGAGACATTGTAAACCTATAGGGATATTTAAGATGCTCAAGGGCAGCTAACTCCACAGTCAGTGGTCCAATCAGGCTGAAAATTAAACTCATCCAAAACATTATGTACATGTATGCCTTCATTTAATATATGCAAGTTTAAAAAGTATCTGATCAAAGGCACAATAGACAGAGCTGTCAAGGGCAGCTAACTTCGTAGTGGTTGGCCTGATCTTGGCCTGATATGTTGTTTTCTCCATTATAACACTATGGGATTTTTTTCAAACGCTCAAGGGCAGCTAACTTCGTAGTGGTTGGCCTGATCTGGCCAAAATTTGAACTTGTTTAAGATATTATGCATTTCCTCATTACCTGCAAGTCTGAAAAGGATCAGATCAGTAGAAACCAAGAAAAAGTGGCGACATTGATTTTTTGGATGCTCAGGGCAGGTACTCCATAGTCAGTGGTGGGATCTAGCCGAAATGCTAACTAATCCAAGCTTTTATGCATATCCTCATTACCTGCAAGTATAAAGAGGATCCAAAGAAAAATGAAAATGTGATGACGTTGTTTTCTCCATTATAAGACTATTGGATTTTTTTCAAACGCTCAAGGGCAGCTAACTCCGTAGTCTGTGCTCAAATCCGGCCAAATTTCGAACTCATCCAAGCTCTTACGTATGTCATCATTACCTGCAAGTATGATATGGATCTAATCAAAAACCTTGACTGCAGCACCCTGAAAGTCAAACTTGCTCGAGATATTGTCATGCCCTACATTTGTGTGAATTTATTTTAAAATCCGTTGAGAAATGCAGGTGCTAGAGCGATGACAAAGTTTTTCTAAAAAAAGCCACAGTGACCTTGACCTTGGGCATGGCATCCTGAAAGTCGAATTTGCTTGAGATATTGTCATACCCTACATTTGTGTGAAGTTATTTCAAAATCCATGGAGAAATGAAGGTGCTAGGGCGATGACAAAGCTTTTCTAAAAATAGCCACAGTGACATTGACCTTGGGCACAGCACCCTGAAAGTCAAACTTGCTTGAGATATTGTCATGCCCTACATTTGTGTGAATTTATTTTAAAATCCATGGAGAAATGTAGGTGCTAGAGCGCTGACAAAGTTTTTCTAAAAATAGCCACAGTGACCTTGACCTTGGGCACAGCACCCTGGAAGTCAAACTTGTTTGAGATATTGTCATGCCCTACATTTGTGTGAAGTTGATTTAAAATCCGTTGAGAAATGTAGGCGCTAGAGCGATGACCAAGTTTTTCTAAAATTAGCCAAAGTGACCTTGACCTTGGGTGCAGCACCCTGAAAGTCAAACTTGCTCGAGATATTGTCATGCCCTACATTTGTGTGAAGTTATTTTAAAATCTGCTGAGAAATGTAGGTGCTAGAGCGCTGACGAAAGTTTTTCTAAAAATGGCCACAGTGACCTTGACCTTGGGCGCAGCATCCTGAAAGTTGAACTTGATCTAGATATTGTCATGCCCTACATTTGTGTGAAGTTACTTTAAAATCCGTCGAGAAATGTAGGCAATAGAGCGATGACAAAGTTTTTCTAAAAATATGTGAAGATGTTGTTTTCTCCATTATAACACTATGGGATTTTTTCAAACGCTCAAGGGCAGCTAACTCCGTAGTCTGTGCTCGAATCCGGCCAAATTTTGAACTCATCCAAGCTCTTATGTATGTCATCATTACCTGCAAGTATGATAAGGATCTAAGCAAAAACAGTTGAGAAAACGTGATGACGCCATTTTCCCCATTATAACCCTATGGGATTTTTTTCAAACGCTCAGGGGCAGCTAACTCCGTAGTCTATGCTCAAATCCGGCCAAATTTCGCACTCATCCAAGCTCGTGTGTATGTCATCATTACCTGCAAGTATGATAAGGATCTAATCAAAAACAGTTGAGAAAACGTGATGACGCCATTTTCCCCATTATAACCCTATGGGGGCTATCTGTTGCCATGGAAACCAGAGTTCTGAGCTGATCGGCACCAAAACCTAATGCAGCCTTTCCCCCACCCCAATGATGCTGCAGATAAAATATGATTGCGATCAGCAAACTGGTTTCTGAGATATTTATGTTTGAAAGTGTTGACGCACGCACCCACCCACGGACGGACGGACGACGGCTCGACTCCCATCCTATAAGCTCACCTCTGAGCCTTCGGCTCAGGTGAGCTAAAAAAGTAAGACAGCCGGAGTTGTCATTCTTGTTCGCAACACATCGTCATGACCTGTTCTACATATCTGTGAAGTATCATGAAAATATTCCAAAAGGTATTCAAGTTATAGAGCAGATACAAAATCACACCTAAAATGATCAAGGGGAAATAACTCAAAAAGTAAAAAAGCAAGAGTTGTCATTCTTGTTTGCGACACACCGTCATGACCTGTTCTACATATCTGTGAAGTATCATGAGAATATTCCAAATGGTATTCAAGTTATAGAGCGGACACGAATCTGCCAAAAAATCACACCTAAAACTATCAAGGGGAAATAACTCAAAAAGTAAGAAAGCAAGAGTTGTCACTCTTGTTCGCGACATATCGTCATGACCTGTTCTACATTTCTGTGAAGAATCATGAAAATATTCAAGTTACAGAGCAGACACAAATCAGCCAAAAATTCACCAAAGGGGAGATAACTCAAAAAGTACAATAGCAAGAGTTACCATTCTTGTACGCGACACATCGTCATGACCTGTTCTACATAACTGTCAAGTATCATGACAATATTCCAAAGGGTATTTCAGATATAGAGGGGACAAGAAAATGTTAACGGATGGACAGACAGATGGACGGAATTCAGGCTCATCCAGGCTCATCGCTGTATCCCCCGAACCATTCGGCAGGGGGATAAAAATTTGCAAAACTTTGTATGAATTTTTTCCGGTAAGAAGTCCTCATAACATTCCTCTAATCCATAGTAGTGGCTGTGTTTCGAAGCCTTTGTTAAATTAAGTGCAAATGGACTCCATACTTCACAACAATATAGTAATATAGGCTGAACTCTAGAGATGGATATAAATGTGAAGTCTGAAACTTCATTCTTGTCAGAAAAGTACTTTGAAAGCTTTGTTGCGTAACTCTGATATACCCTTCATAAATATGCCTGATGCCTTTATGATAATACCTAAATATTTGTACTCTTGCACAATTTTCAGTGTGTCATTGTTGTAATTGATTGATTGATTGATTGATTGGATGCTTAACGTCCCACGGTAAACAACTATGGTCATGTCAGGACGGTCAGTTAACCTAACCACACTATTCCTGGGCAGGCTTAGACCTCCTAAGCGGTTAACCAGTACTAAGTGCACATACTTTCGCCAGTAACTGACAACTGCCCTTCTTGAATCAGCGGAAGGAGAAACGAAAGTATGTGGCCAGACCGGGTTTCGAACCCAGGACCTCTGACTTATGAGTCAGGTGCCCTACTGATTGAACATTGTTGTAATGGAATCTGTTTTTCTTTAAAAGCTTTCCTGCTTTATTGAAGATTATTACCCGAGATATGTGATAACATTCTGTATCTTATCACTGAAATGGATGCCATTTAACTTTCCAAAAGAAATAGCGCGGAAACAAGTAACTTTTCAAATACTATCAAACGGAAACCATTATTGTATGAAATGAAGTCGAAAACGGGCCATAACTCCCACAATAATTAATGGATTTAACCCAACATCAAACTTGACCTGTATTTTATGATTATATACCTGTGTATATAATACCAATTCAATACATCAATGTTTTCAAAAGATTATGAACGGAAACCATTTTTTCATACAAAATGAACAGGAATGAACCTACAATAAGACGGATTTTACCAAACATCAAACTTGACCTGTATTTTATGATTATATACCTGAGTTTAAAATAAGAATTCAGTACACCAATGTTTTCAAAAGATAATGAATGGAAACCAAATTTTTTCATACAAAATGAAGTCGAAAAAGGGCCATAACTCTCACAATAATAGACGGATTTTGCCCAACATCGAACTTGGCCTGTATTTTATGATTATATCCTGTGTATAAAATATGAATTCAATACACCATGTTTTCAAAAGATATCAAACGGAAACCATTTTTTCATAAAATGAAGTCGAAAAAGGGCCATAACTCCCACAATAACAGACAAATTTTGCCCAACATGCAACTTGACCTGTATTTGTATTTTATGATTATATACCTGTGTATAAAATATGAATTCAAAACACCAATGTTTTCAAACGATATTGAACGGAAACCAGTTTTTCATACAAAATGAAGTCAAAAAAGGGCCATAACTCCCATAATAACAAACAGATTTTACCCAACATTGAACTTGACCTGTATTTATGATTATATATCTGTGTATAAAATATGATTTCAATACACCAATGTTTTCAAAAGATAATGAACAAGAAATGTTACAGTATGTAACAAATGCCCCCGAAGGCCCCTTAAACTGACCTTTGACCAAACTGTGACCTAAACTTTGGGTAAGGAATCCCAAATCTTGCAAGTGAGACACCTTTTTATCATGCTTTACGTTTCTGTGAAGTTTGACGAAATTCACATCAGCAGTCTCCAGTCAGTTTGGAGATACATGTATACTCTGACCTATGAGCCCTGAATGTGACCCTGACCTTGGGAATGGGGACCAAAATTTTGTGTGTGACATACCATCTCTTTATGTTTTATCATTTCAGGAAGTTTAATACAGTTTGTTTAAGAAGTCTGTTTAGTAATTGGGGAGAAACAACTTGACCTATGACCTAAGACTGTGACCTTGAACTTGGGTGTGAAAGTCCATATCTTCTGTGTGGCTTACCTTCTCATTAAGCTTCATCTTTCTGTGAAGTTTAAGAAAATTTGCTTTGGTACAATTGTTGAGACCCGATTTGACATCTGACCCCAGACTGTGATCTTGACCTTGGTTTTGGGAATATAAATATTATATGTGACAACCCTCTCATTATGCTTTGTATTTCTGTGAAATTTGATGAAATTCATTGATGTAGTTTTAGAGCAATCACAGAGACACTATTTGACCTCTAACCCCCCACAGTGACCTTGACCTTGGGTTTGGAAATATAAATATTATATATGACAAACCCACTCATTATGCTTTACATTTCTATGAAATTTTATGACATTCAGTAATGTAGTTTTAAAGTAATCGCAGAGACACTATTTCACCTCTAACCTCCGACAGTGACCTTGACCTTGGAAGTGGGAACCTAAATATTATATGCGACACACCTTCTGATCATTCTTTATCTTTCCGTGAAGTTTCATCAAATTTGCTTCAGTAGTTTGTAAGTTATAGCTGAGACACGATGTAAGACATGATTTGACCTTTGACGCAATTGTGACCTTGAACTTGGGCTTGGGAACCAAAATCTTGTGCCCGACACACCTTCTCATTGGCCTCCCTCTTTCTGTGAAGTTTCATCATATTTGCTTCAGTAGTTTGTGAGTTACAGCTGAGACACGATTTAAGACGTGATTTGACCTTTGACACAATTGTGACCTTGACCCTGGGCGTGGGAACCAAAATCTTGTGCGCGACACACCTTCTCATTGTGCTCCATCTTTCTGTGAAGTTTCATCAAATTTGCTTCAGTAGTTTTGAAGTTATTACTGAGACAAGATTTGTTACGGACGGACTGACGCACGGACGGACTGACGGACGGACGGACGGTGCGATTTTAATATGCCACCCGAAGTCCCTTCGGGGGCATAACAAAAACCAGTTTTTCATACAAAATGAAGTCGAAAAAGGGCCATAACTCCCACAATAATTGACGGATTTTGCCCAACATCAAACTTG
Organism: Ctena decussata; assembly: GCA_963989385.1. Lineage (NCBI taxonomy): Eukaryota > Metazoa > Mollusca > Bivalvia > Lucinida > Lucinidae > Ctena > Ctena decussata. The sequence goes on along the minus strand of OZ022498.1, from coordinate 112,141,595 downwards.
ACCTGCATTTTATGATTATATACCTGTGTATAAAATATGAATTCAAGACACAAATGTTTTCAAAAGATATTGAACGGAAACCATTTTGTATGGGACGTACGTACGTATGTTACGTACATATGGACAGGGGTGATACTATATGCCCCCCCATTTTTAATGGCGGGGGCATAAAAATTTCTAACCAATATCTATCATCAAAACAAATATAAATCAAATTGATCAATGGGTTTAGAAAGTATGAGAGCTTAAAAAACTTTAATGTAAAACTTTAACATAAAATTGCTAAGTCTGTGACCTTGACCTATAGGTCATATCCAGGGGTGGGGATGTGACTAAATAAAATTTCCATTTAATATCTATCATGAAACCAAATATAATTCAAAAAGATCAAATGGTTTAGAAATTATGACATCTAAAGAAAACAAACATAAAACTGCTAAGTCCGTGACCTTGACCTATAGGTCATGTCCAGGGCTACAGAAATCCGAATTTTTGTCGGTTCGGACCGATTTTGAGTTCGAAAAACCGATTCAGATGTCATAAGGCACGTTTTTTTCGGTCCGAAAAAAACCTAATTGCGATGTACCTGGATTTTAGCCCTGTCATATTATTAATCCAATAATCACGCACTGCTGTCAAAAGTTATCACAGATAAACAAAGTGTTGATTGTCTTGCCAAGGTGTGAATACTGATTATGTTTTTAGAAATCCTCGATAACTAGCACGTGTCACAATTTTGGCCAGCGGCCAATGTTTTGCACAACTCGTAATACACACATCCACATGCCAACGCATGGAAAAAGGCTGTGCAACGTACGGTTACTGTATACTTTCAAAGATAGCATAAGGAAAAAATTTGACTAGTAAAAAGAAAATATTAACCGGACTTGATTATGTGCAGGCTGGTCAGGTTTTATTTAGCCGACATCATTTCTCGCGCAGAAAAATATTTTTTTTATTTGTTCGAAGGCACCTTTTTTGCAAATAGTATATTTCATATTTCAAGGAAATTAACTCGAATACAGTAAAATACATCAATCGTAATACTTCGGCCAATTCCGTAAATGAAGATCAGCCAGGATGTCCGATTGTATGGCGCATGTGTACTTTCACTTTCGGCCCGACTGTCTCTGCGCTTTAAAGCGCATTTTTCACGATAAGTAAGAACATGTGGACTAAATGGCTACTTCAGCGATGACACCTGCATTATAACGGCGCTCCAGTGTAGTCATTAGTTTTCGTGACTTTTTGGATTGTGCAATACACAGTGTAGTCATTAGTTTTCGTGTCTATTTTGGATTCGTATGACGTCTTTCTTTCTCTCTATCTTCACTGCTCTCGGTCATCGGCCATCCGGACCGATTTGGATTTCAAAATTTCTGTAGCCCTGGTCATGTCCAGGGGTGAGGATGTGGTTGAACATAATTTCAGACCAATAACTATCATCATACCAATTATAATTCAAATTGATTAAAGGGTTTAGGAACTCTGAGATCTTAAAAACTTTACTAGAAAACTTTAACATGAAATGTCTAAGTCTGTGACCTTGACCTAAAGGTCCAGTGATTTTTTTACAAATCTCCTTCTTTGAGTCCCAGGACTCACAAGACCTAAAATCTTTGCATCCCAAGCTCAAGGGTTTGCATCTTTACTGGGATGCAAAAGCAATAGTTTCTCTGCATCCCAAACTTAAAGGGCTTCAAAGGACAAGCCCTATAAGTAAAAAATAACCAACGTCAAGCTCCTGTGGTCACAGGAATAAAATAAATCACCTGTTGTCTCATTGTCAGACAGCGTATTGGATTTGGAGACATCCGTTGTCATTTCGGATTCGAAGTTTGATCGGTCGCATCATGATCTGCAACATCTGGCCTTGCGTGTTTGTCTTGCCCAAGAAGACCAAATAATGTTTGCTGCTTTGAATCAAGTTTGATCTTTTTCTTGTTTTTCCGAAGCATGATTACTTATTGACCCGGTGTATTAATAAAAGTTTGCACTTAGGTAAAAGACATCACCGTGGTCGATAATACTATGTTCCTCCGGTACTGGGCAACTACTATTGATTATTGGTATTACAGGTAGACTTCGGTATTTAGCGGGAGTAGGAAAGACTATGGTACTGTTTTTTACCAGTAATATAACAATCTGCTAATGCACTGTTGCTATATTCTTAAAACGAAAGTAGCTTTGTAAACGAAGCCGAAATCGGAAGTTGGACTACCGATCGGCTATTTTTATGCGTCTCGGAACGCAGCCAAGGAAATATTTTGCGTCCTCTGGGAAAATTATGCGTCTAAGACGCAGGACGCAGGGGTAAAAAATTCACTGAAGGTCATGTGCAGGGGTGGGCATACTGCAGAATAAAATTTCAGGCCAATATCTATCATGATACCAAATATAATTTAAATCGATTATAAGGTTTACAAACAATGAGATCTTAAAAACTTAAAGGTAAAACTTTAACATAAAATTTCTAAGTCTGTGACCTTGACCTATGGGTCATAAGCAGGCATGGGGACGGTCTTGCATAAAATTTTGGACCAATATCTATCATCATACCAAATATAATTTAAATCAATTAAAAGGTTGACAAATTATGAGATCTTAAACACTACAAAGTAAAACTTTAACATAAAATTTCTCGAAGTCCGTGACCTTGACCTATGGGTCATGACCAGGGGTGTGGATGGTCTTGACGAGAATTTTGGACCAATATCTATCATCATACCAAATATAATTCAAATTGATCAAAAGGTTTAGAAACTATGCGATCTTAAAAACTTAACATTAAACTTTAACATTTTGCAAACGCCACTGCCGCCTCCGCTAATGCTACCGACATCGGGGGTAGTACAATAGCTCTTCCTGAACTTCCTTCAGGCGAGCTAAAAATGGTTCCATCAAAATAAAGAATATAAACTCAACGCAAAACTTTGACGCAAATATACAAGTCTGTGACCTTGACCTTTGGTAAGCAGCTATGAACCTGAAAGTAAACCTAGTCAAATATCAAAAGATTCCATCAAAGGATATTGGAAGTATAAAAGAAGAATATAAACTTAACACAAAACTTTAAAGCAAATGTTAATGTCTTTGATCTTGACCTTAGGTCAGCTGCAGCATCCAGATGATGTCAACTATTCTGCATGAACAAAGAAGTAAATCTAGTCATGTATCAAAAGGTTTCATCAAAGGATGTTGGGAATATAAGCAAAGTTTATAAACATAACACAAAACTTTAACGCAAATATACAAGTCTGTGACCTTGACCTTTGGTAAGCAGCAGCATCCAGATTATGTCAACTACTCTGTGTGAACCTAAAAGTAAACCTAGTCAAATATCAAAAGGTTCCATCAAAGGATATTGGAAATATAAAAGAAGAATATAAAGTTAACGCAAAACTTTAACACAAATGTCTAAGTCTGTGACCTTGACCTTTGGTCAGCAGCAGCAGCCAGATGATGTCAGCTATTTTGCATGAACCCGGAAGTTTACCTAGTCACATACCATTTAGTCATATACCATAAAGGTTCCATCAAAGGATATTGGAAATATAAGCAAAGAAAAAAACTTAACGCAAAACTTTAACGCAAATGTTAATGGACGGATGGACAGACGTATGAATGGAAGGAAACACGAAAACTATATACCCCTCGACATACGAGACATACTTCATATGTCAGGGGTATAATGATGCCTTGTTTCATTATGACTTTAGGTGAAACTACACACAATAGCTAAGATTTATAAATTGCATTAGGGTTTACTTGTATCAAAACGAGCATCAACATTTTTTGTACAATAGGTTTTCTGCAATCCATGTAAAATAAATAAAGTTTACAGTTTACAGCGGACATGAAATCACACCTAAAACCATCAAGGGGAAATAACCCAAAAAGTAAGGAAGCAAGAGTTGTCATTCTTGTTTGCGACACATCATCATGATTTTTTCTAATTACCTGTAAAGTATCATGAAAATATTTCAGAAGATATTCAAGTTATAGAGCGGACACGTAATCAACACAATCACAGCTAAAACCATCAAGGGGAAATAACTAAACAAGAGGGCCATGGTGGCCCTGAATCGCTCACCTGAGCATTAATCAGTTCACTGGCTCTGGTGAAGATTTATAAGAGTTTATACCATACTAACATTTGACCTAGTTTTTGACCCAACATGACCCAGTTTCAAACTTGGCCTGGATATTGTAAGAATAAACATTCAGACACAGTTTCATTGAGATTGGATCAAAAATGTGCCCTCTGGAGCGTATACAAGGTCGTTCTTATATTTGACCTAGTGACCAAGTTTTTGACCCGACACAACCCAGTTTCAATCTTTACCTAGATTTCATTAAGATAAACATTCTGACAGAGTTTCATGAAGACTGGATCAAAACTGTGCCCTCTAGAGTGTACACAAAGTTTTTCTAAGATTTGACCTTGAGCCGACGTGACTCAGTTTCAAAGGGGGCTTAGATATATGGACAATAAACATTTTGACATAGTTTCATGAAGATTGGATCAAAACTATGCCTTCTAGTGCTTACAACACATTTTTCTATGATTTGACCTAGTGACCTAGTTTTTTCCCGACATGACCTACTTTCAAACTTGGCCGAGAGTTTATGGAAGTAAACATTCTGACAAAGTTTCATAAAGATTAGATCAAAACTGTGTCCTCTAGAGCGTACACAAGGTTTTTTCTATGATTTGACCTAGTGACCTAGTTTTTGACCCGACATGACCCAGTTTCAAACTTGTCCTACATATTATGAGGATAAACATTCTGACAAAGTTTCGTAAAGATTAGATTAAAACTGTGCCTTCTAGAGCGTACATAAGGTTTTTCTAAGATTTGACCTAGTGACCTAGTTTTTGACCCAACATGACCCAGTTCCAAACTTGGCCTAGAGTTTACGGAGATAAACATTCTGACAACGTTTCATAAAGATTGGATCAAAACTGTGTCCTCTAGAGCATACACAAGGTTTTTTCTATGATTTGACCAAGTGACCTAGTTTTTGACCCGACGTGACCCAGTTTCAAACTTATTCTAGATATTATAAGGATAAACTTTCTGATTATGTTTCATGAACTTTGGATCAAAACTGTGCCTTCTAGAGCGTACACAAAGTTTTTCTAAGATTTGACCTAGTGACCTAGTTTTTGACCTGACATGACCCAGTTTCAAACTTGGCCTAGAGTTTATGGAGATAAACATTCTGCCACTGTTTCATAAAGATTGGATCAAAACTGTGTCCTCTACAGCGTACACAAGGTTTTTCTATGATTTGACCTAGTGACCTAGTTTTAGACCCGACGTGACCCAGTTTCAAATTTGTCCTACATATTATGAGGATTAACATTCTGACAAAGTTTCATGAACTTTGGATGAAAACTGTGCCCTCTAGAGCATACACAAGGTTTTTCTAAGATTTGAACTAGTGATCTAGATTTTGACCCGACATGACCCAGTTTCGAACTTGGCCTAGATTTTATGAAGACTAACATTCTGACAAAGTTTCATAAAGATTGGATCAAAACTGTGTCCTCCAGATTGTACACAAGGTTTTTCTTTGATTTGACCTAGTGACCTAGTTTTTGATCCGACCTGACCCAGTTTCCAACTTGTCCTAGATATTATGAGGATAAACATTCTGACAAAGTTTCATGATTTTTGGATGAAAACTGTGCCCTCTAGAGCGTACACAAGGTTTTTCTAAGATTTGACCTAGTGACCTAGTTTTTGACCCGACATGACCCAGTTTCAAACTTGGCCTAGATTTTATGAAGACTAACATCCTGACAAAGTTTCATAAAGATTGGATCAAAACTGTGTCCTCTAGAGCGTACACAAGGTTTTTCTATGATTTGACCTAGTGACCTAGTTTTAGACCCGACGTGACCCAGTTTCGAAGCTGTCCTAGATATTATGAGGATAAACATTCTGACAAAGTTTCATGATTTTTGGATGAAAACTGTGCCCTCTAGAGCGTACACAAGGTTTTTCTAAGATTTGACCTAGTGACCTAGTTTTTGACCCGACATGACCCAGTTTCAAACTTGGCCTAGATTTTATGAAGACTAACATCCTGACAAAGTTTCATAAAGATTGGATCAAAACTGTGCCCTCTAGAGCGTACACAAGGTTTTTCTAAGATTTGACCTAGTGACCTAGTTTTTGACCCGACATGACCCAGTTTCGAACTTGGCCTAGATTTTATGAAGACTAACATTCTGACAAAGTTTCATTCAGATTGGATCGAAACTGTGCCTGCTAGAGTGTACACAAGCAAAAGTTGACGGACGGACGGACGTCCGGATGTACGACGGACGACGGACATCAGGGTATCCCAAAAGCTCACCCTGAGCACTTCGTGCACTTTGTGCTCAGGTGAGCTAAAAAAAAAGAAAGCAAGAGTTGTCATTCTTGTTTGCGACATATCATCAATACCTGTTCTACAGATCTGTAAAGAATCATGAAAATATTTCAAAGGATATTCAAGCTATAGAGCGGACACGAAATCACACCCAAAACCATCAAGGAGAAATAACTCAAATAGTAAGAAAGCAAGAGTTGTCATTCTTGTTCTCCACACATCATCATGACCTGTTCTACTTATCTGTAAAGTATCATGAAAATATTTCAAAGGGTATTCAAGTTATAGAGCGGACACGAAATCACAGCTAAAACCATCAAGGGGAAATAACTCAAAAAGCAATAAGGCAAGAGTTGTCATTCTGGTTCAAGACAAATTGTCATAACCTTTTCTACATATCTGTACAGTATCATGAAAATATTCCTAAGGGTATTCAAGTTATAGAGCTGACAGGAAATCAACACAAAATCACAGCTAAAACCATCAAGGGGAAATAACTCAAGAAGTAAGAAAGCAAGAGTTGTCATTCTTGTTCGCGACACATCGTCATGACCTGTTCCATATATCTGTACAGTATCATGAAAATATATCAAAGGGTATTCAAGTTACAGAGCCGACACAAATCTGCCAAAAATTCACCAAAGGGGAGATAACTAAAAAAATACAATAGCAAGAGTTACCATTCTAGTACGCAACACTTTGTCATGATTTGTTCTACATATCTGTAAAGTATCATGAAAATATTCCAGAGGGTATTCAAGATATAGAGCGGACAAGAAAATGTTTACGGACGGACAGACAAATGGACAGACAGACGGATGCCAGGCTCATTGTTATATCCCCTGAACCTTTAGATCAGGGGATAAAAAATAATAAAGTTATTGGTCTGACAACATTTTCCCCATTATAAGTCTATGGCAGCTATCTGTTGTTATGGACACCAATTTTGATCCAGTTCTGCAGTGAATTCCCCACCCAACCAAACTACACATGAAATATGATCAAGATTGGCCAACTTATACTGTTTTAAAGTGTGGCTGATGGACAGACAGATGATGATTGATGACAACAGACGAAAAACCAAGCCCATACTGTAAGCACCTCTTGTCAGGTGAGCTAATAAATGGGCTATGCCTGAGAAAAGATCAAACATATGCCTTTTTAGCACTCAAGGGCAAGTAACTCTAAGACCAATTGTTCAATGTGTCCGAATTTCAAACTCCGTCAAGACTTTATGCCTTTCCTAGTTATCAGCCAGTTTGATCAGTTTTCAATGAAAAATAAAGTTGCTGTGCCCAAGACAACATTTCTCCACTGTAAGTCTATGGGGAAAATTTTTTTAGCTCATAGGCAAATAACCCTGAACAGAATATACTGACATGGCCCAAATTCAAACTCATCAGAGATTTCATGCTTGTCCTAAGAAGTTTGAAGAAGCTTCAATCAAAACTGAAGGCCCCATGGCCCAGAAAGGTCAAATATGGGCCTTTTGACACTCAAGGGCAAGTAACTCTAAGGCCAATAGTTCAATATGGCTCAATATCATACTTGTCTGATACTTTATGCCTGTCCTATTTATCAGCAAGTAACTCTGATCTGAATACACTGACATGGGCCAAATTTAAACATGTGTGAGATTTTAAGCTTGTCCTGGATACCTGCAAGTTTGAAGAACTTCTGATCAAAACTGAAGGGGCTATTGTCTGGAAACCATTTTTCCCATTATAAGTAAATGTGACCTTTTTGTAGCAGTGGTAATCACAGTTTTAAACCAATCTGTCCCAAAACTATATGCAGTCATATACCAAAACAATGCTACCCGTGAAATTTGATCAAGATTGGCCAGTTGGTTTAGGAGATATTTGTGTTTAAAAGTGTGAATGGAAGATGGACGACAGGTGATGGACGACAATGGACAACAGACCAAGACTTTGGCTCAGGTGAGCTAAAAAAAATTGTGTATTTCATCTGTCATGACTCTATTCTCATCTGGAATACCATAAAAATGTCCCTTCACTTTCAAAGACATTTTGCTAGTTCTTTTAACAAACATAAACGAGAGGACCAATGGTCCTGCAGCTCTGTCAACAAACACAATTTGTCACTTCACTCACTTTCTTCAGATTTTAAACCAGTGGCTTTAGAGGTGTGCATATTGTAATTCTACGATCTTCAAGTAAAGGTCAAGGAATGACCTTGACCTTTGCTTCAACCATGTATTCAGTTAGTTAACCATCTTTTTCTAATTATTCCATCTAGGCTTAAAAAGTTTCCTTAAGCACTTTCCCATATAAAAGTAAATGGAACCATAAATTAGGTCAAGGTCAATGCAGGGTCATCATTTCAACAAACTTTGTAGGGCCCATGTCCCTGATGCTACATACAAAGTTTCAAGCAGGGCTCGGGAAAACCGGATTTCTTTCGGTCCCAGACCAAAATTTAGAAATTGGGACCGATTGGAAACAGCCCAAAGCAAAAAAAAATCGGTCCCATACTGGTCCAATACTTAGGAAATTTTCTCCGATTCGTACGATAATTGTTACATACGGCCGTTTGATCTTGTCCCGACGTATGAAATATCGCCACTGTCTTTAAAATTCTAGCACGTGTCATAACTAATCGGATTAACGCAGGTGTTAGCCAGACGAAAAGACCGCCTACGGACCAATCGAGATTGTCCGTATGGAGCACTGAACCACATGTCGGACCGCCTACCTGTCAATAACGAGTGTCAAAATGATGCGCACTCTTACCGCAGTCTGCAAAACAACTTATCAAAATCACGATGACTGGGCTTTGGGATGAAAGGTGTCCACCTTTTTTCACGATCGCGAGAATGTAACTGACCTGTGTGCGAAGGGCGTATGCCGACTTCAAAAGTTTGTGAATGTATCCATAACAGATGAATGCTGACGAATGTATTGACAAAGTCTGTCCAAAGTTCATTCATATTTGCATTTGCCCTTACAACGGATAGTCTTTCATGTTCCATACTGTCTGCAATAGAGTTTTTAGGAATACGAACCTATTACGCGAAAAGTGTAGATTCAAAACGAAGATACATTGTTAATATTAATAGTCACTATTTCCGACGCGTTATGGTCTACGCAGTGACCTATATGTATTTATAGGTCACTGGTCTACGCTCTTGTAAAAATATACAATGATTTGAATAATGGAACTATAAAATATGAAAATGGAAACGTCCATTTCACCGATTTCCTAGTTATATCGTCATGCAGACCAGTGCGAAAATAATGCCGATCAGAGCACAAAAATAGCGCATTTTGATCAGGGTCTACGCGATTATTATATTGGGTATAATACTAACGGTAGCGTTGATATGCAATTACGTGCTCGTTTATGAGTCAAGCACGTTTTGTCTTTGATGTAAAGATAAAAGACGCCGCTGTGAGTATAACGTTAACTGTGTGACGACCAAAGGCACCTAAGTACACACACAGATGACTAACAATCGTATCATCCAGCGCAACTTAGCAGTCAGACTGGTCTTTCTTTTTCGCATCTAACCTGAATAATAATGAATGGCGACCTAGCGACAACCGAATACTTCGGTGGAAGCTAGTCAATATACGCTCTTCACACGTTCGGTAAGTCACCATTTCCGACGCGGCCCATTCGGTGGCGGTGGAGGGGAAATTATGCAATTTGGGTACGTTAAACAGTACAACCATCATAACTTGGGCGAGTTAATGCTCAGGACTTACGTATTGTTCACAAAACAAACAGGAATGACCGTCAATTTTAATGAAATGGGCTTGAACAGGTTGTCTCCCCTGTCCACCTGTCAATCAAGTTTGATGTCTTCTATCACGTCCGCTTTGCCTACGAACACGTTCTAGTCTTGTATTTGCTTTTACATGCGTAGCTAAACGTCTTAAAATGTTCGAAACCAAGAACTCCACCAAACACAATAATGTACGACCATTGTACGGAAATCGGTATTAATTCATAGGACTTCGCTTGTTGTCATTAGTTTTCATGACAGGTATCAATTTTTTCCAATGGAAATTAGTTTGGTGATGACGACATCGGCTGGACCGATTCATTTTTCAATATTTCCCGAGCCCTGGTTTCAAGGGAAGCAGATTTTTTAATGGGGTTTTACCACATATAGGCATGGTGGCTATCTTGGTCATGTGACCAAGACCACCTGATCAAATTTTTGTTCCCCTGTCCCAGGGGGGCTCAATATGAACTGTCGCTTCAGTCGACGCAGTGGTTTCAGGGAAGAAGATGTTTGGAAAAGTTCAAAAGCAGCAGAATCTTATTGACCTTGAACGAAGGTCAAAGAATGGCCCTGAGTTTTAACAACATAACTTATTTATTTGCTTCTTTAGTTATAGATATACACCAAATATAATACCTTTGACTGAAACAGTTTCTGAGAAATCCACTGTTTAAGCATTTTTCTATATGAAAACGCAAGGTATCAAAGTTGACCTTGCCTAAAATTAGGTCAAGATCAATGCAGGGTCATCATTAGAACAAAATTTGTCAGGCCCCAAGTCCTCGATGTTACATACAAAATTTCAAGGTCATTAGTTTTGGAGAAGAAATTTTCATAATGGTTTTTACCATATATGTGCAATGCGTCCATCTTGGTTATGTTACCATAACCACCAGTATAACCCCCAACCCAGGGAGGCTCCACCTGAAATTTGGCTTTAATCGGCCCAGTAGCTTCAGAGATATAGGTGTATGAAAATGTTCACGGTGAAAGTTCAAAGAATGAACTTGACCTTTAGCAACATAATGTCTTCATTTGCTCATTGAGTTGACCATATACACCAAAGATTATCTATTGGATTTAAGTAGTTTCTCAAAAATCCTTTGTTTAAGCATTTTTCCATATAAAAACATAAGGCACCAAGCTGACCTTGCCATAAATTAGGTAAAGGTGATTGCAGTGTCATTATTTGAACAAACTTTGTAAGGCCTGATTCCTAAAATGCTACATACAAAGTTTCAAGGTCATCAGCCTTTTTTTCTGGAAAAGATCTTAAAGGGTTATACCATATATGGGCATTTGGGTCATCTTGGTCATGTGACCCAGACCAACTGAACAAACTTCCCCCCATCCAGGAAGGCTCCATATGAAATATGGTTTTTCAATCAACCTTGTTGCTTTTGAGAAAAAGATGATTGAAAATGTTCATGGGTGACAGAATCTCAGTGACCTTGAACAAAGGTCAAAGAATGACCTTGACCTCTATCCACACGTCTCCATTTGATCATCAAGTTGACTGTATTTACCAAATATTATACTTAAGACTTAAATAGTTCCTGAGAAATCCACTGTTTAAGCATTTTTTCATATAAAAGCATAAGGTACCAAAGTTGACCTTGCCAAAAATTAGATCAAGGTCAATACAGGGTCATTATTTGAGCAAACTTTGTAGGGCTTGCATCCCCGATGCTACATACAAAGTTTCAGGGTCACTGGCTTTTCTGTCCTAGGGAAGAAGATTTTTAAAGGGTTTATACCAAATATGGGCATGGTGGCCATCTTGGTCATGTGACCAAGGCCACCTGAACAAACTCCCCCCACCCAGGGAGGCTCCATATGAAATATGGCTTCAGTCAACCTTGTGGCTTCAGAGTAAAAGATGTTTGCAAATGTTCACGGGTGACAGAATCTCAATGACCTTGACCTTTATCAACATACTGCCTTCATTTGCCCATTTAGTTGACGATGTATAAAAAATATAATGCTTAAGACTTAAATAGTTTCTGAAAAATCCACTGTTTAAGCCTTTTTTCATATAAAGGCATAAGGTACCAAAGTTGACCTTGCCAAAAATTAGGTCACGGTCAGTACAGGGTCATTATTTGAGCAAACTTGTAGGGCTTGCGTCCCCAATGCTACATATAAGGTTTCAAGGTCATTGGCTTTTTTCTGGAGAAGAAGCTTTTTTAAAGATTTTTTTACCATATTTGGGCATGGAGGCTATCTTGGTCATGTGACCAAGACCACCTGAACAAACTTTCGTTCCCCCATCCCACTGAGACGCCATATGAAACATGAATTCAATCGACCAAGTGGTTTCAGAGGAGAAGATGTCTAAAGAGTGTGGATGACAGATAAGAGGCCTGCCTATACTATAAGATCACTTTTGAGCCTTCGGCTCAGGTGAGCTAAAAAATAAACATAGTTATTACTGGGCAATTCTTGCATTCAGCCCTACCTTTTCCTGTGTACTTAAATTCTTCTTCAAAAATGTGTAGTTCTTCGCTGTGTAGAGAAGACTCATAGGCCCCTGAACCTGATCACGTAGCAAAGTTCCCTGACTTTTCCCTGACCAAATTCCATTTTTCCCTGACTAAAATGTCATTATTTAACTGTCATGACCTTCCACTTCAGCCCCAAGGTTTGCCCATGCAGTACCTGTTTTGGGATGCAGAAAAATCAGCAAAGCAGCAGACATATAAGCTTTGAAAAGCTTTGCAACTATACATACTGGGCTGAACCACTTGTTCCAGAAAAGCACTTATGAAAAAGCATTAAAGAACTGTCAACAGACACTTTGAACACAAAATTTCATATTTTTTGTCCACAAAGTATAAAAATTCTCTGACTTTCCCCGACTTATGTCATGTGAATGCAAGCATGCATAGTCTTCTGCTACAGCTCTTGGGCAACGGTTGCTCAATTCCATTTGGCTTCGTACTGTAAATTATGTCCGTTATTAATGCATTGTGTTGCAGATAAGTCTTTTAGCAGAAGTAACAAACTGTATCAACCTTTGCTTTGTATTTTGTCACCAAATGCTACATAAAATGTGTTTGAAAAATCATTTTAGGAAGATATTCTCCGCTCCGCTATGGAAATAATTATCTCTTTTATTGTATTAAGGTTTTTACAAATAACTGCTTTCAGATAAATGCTCATTACAAAGTTTGAATACAAAGTTTGAAAAATATGGAAGGAAAATGCTTATTCAATACTTCTCACTATACCCCTTAAACTAATTAAATTGTATATGATACAGTTGTCAGACTGAGACTTACACTTGTGTTATTGCAGAAAGAAACCACCAGTAACCATGATACCTGCTTGAAAAGTTTCATGTTACCAAAATAGAATTTTTAACATTTCCTGATTTTTCACTGATTTCATCAAATTTTCAAATTCCCTTCAGGATTGTTCCCTGCGGGGAATTTTCTTCTTCACCATTTTCCCTGTTTTCCAGAGCTTGTGGCCACCCTGTTTTCCTATTGAAAGTCAACAGCAACTAAAGGCTGCAATAGCAACCAAAGTTCTGGAGCAATTGGCATAAAATAGCACTTATTGTTCCCCCATCCTATAGATGTTACATGTCAAATCTGGTCACAAGTCATCTTGTAGTTTCAGCAGGTGGCATTTGAAAATGTTTCTGACAGATGGATGGATAGACTACTATCTATACTATAAGTTCCCCTTGAATCTTTGGCTCGGGGGAGCTTGAACAGGTAAAACCTGTCCTCTTGTTAGAAAATATATTTCCTCCTGTATTGGAGAACCTCCACTGATATAGTGTACTTGATTTCTTATGATCCTGATAAGCTCTCAACTGGGCCCACCCCTCTTGGGCAAAGTCACCTACAGCAAGCTAAAGATTAACTTCGAAAAATCTGAGTTTCATATATTTGAAGGGTTAACAATAGCACTGATTGATTGATTGATTGATTAACGTCCACGGTAAACAGCTGTGGTCATGTCGGGACGGTCAGTTAACCTAACCACACTATTCCTGGGCAAGCTTAGACCTCCTAAGCGGTTAACCAGTACTGAGTGCACATACTTTCACCAATAACTGACAACTGCCCTTCTTGAATCAGCAGAAGGAGAAACGAAAGTATGTGGCTAGACCGGGTTTCGAACCCAGGACCTCTGACTTATGAGTCAGGTGCCCTACCGACTGCGCTACACGGTCCGGCCTAACAATAGCATAAATGATACTGTTATCATAAGCAGTCAAAAAAAATTACTAACCTCATGTCCAGTAAGTCCAATGTGGGTGAGTCCACCGGAGAAGGTGAGTCCACCATACATCCTGCAACATATTGTGTACCATAATTACTGCAACGTGCCTAATTTTTGGGACATGTAAATAATTAATTTTCCATTTGGGACAAATTATTTTAGGTGTCCCAATATTTAGGCACATTACGGTACCGTAAAAATTCTAAGTATTAAGATACTTAGGTGGGAGCTAAACACTCAATCATAAAGACCCAGATCAGACTGTTTGCCATTTCATCTGCATCTATTGTAAAACCAAAACGTTCCATTTTCTGGACAATTACTGTAATTATCTTAAGTGTCCCAAGTGTTTAGAAATTTTATGGTATTCTATATACTGGGACAGCATACCCAGTTTTTGGAATTACAATAATTTCCCCAAATTTGAACAATATGTTTCCACAATTTGGCAATGTTGGAAGAGCAAACAATGGTAATCCTAATCAGACTGCTCCACAAGGAGACAGGCGTGGATCTGCACTGTTTGCTTAGACACTTTTGTCTAATATAGAATATTTGAGCTGCGACACCACAAAATCAACAAGGTGGTATGTGCGCCCAGTGAAGACTCAGATCAGCCTGGGCATCCGCCCAGTCTGATCAGTCTTCTCTGACTGCATGGAGCTAGCTTAGATCTTTAGCTACCCTATATGCGCAAAGCGCTCTGATCAGACTGGGAAAATGCCTAGGCTGATCTGAGTCTGCTCTTTGCCCACAACCACTTTGATTTCTTGTGTTGCGGCTAATTTCACAAATGCTAACAGATGCGTTTGAAAAACTTTGGAGCCCTAGGGTTATTTACAGTGATTTTTTTTCCAGAATAAGAATTTTTTATACCATCCTTGCTACAAAATGCAAACTTTAGCACAAAATATTTTGTAATGCGCAAGGTCTACACTGATGAGGGTGGTAAAAATCGCTGTATCATGGCGTGTCCATTTGTATGGGAGAAAATCCACTCACTAAAGATCATGGATTATCTCCTTGTACAGGCAGACAAACCATGGTTAAACTATTACAATTCATATGGTTTCATATAAAATTTTAGCTGTCAAGTTGCTATGACATTTGCAATATTACATACAGTAGAACTTCAATGGCTCGAACCCTGATGGCTCGTTACCCCTGCCTGGCTGGAACTCTTTCCTTAGTCCCTAGAGGTCATTTTATATAGAATTTACCCCTGGATGGCTAGAACTACCCTTGGCTGGAACTAATTGTCATGGTTCCCAGCCTGTTCGAGCCAATGAAGTTCTACTGTAATTCAGAGTGACACACGTATCAGACCAGCCAAATGTCTTTCTCATGCTCACATGAGGTTATTAAAGGATGGTATCTGGACTACCAATACGAATTCTTTTAAAAAATATCTTCACTTTTTCTGCTTAGTTTTTAAGTACCGTTCCGGCTAAGAATCAGGCAGAATGCATTAATAGGGTGGCATATCGAGGTCTTCAGATTTTGACCAAAACTTATGTATAAGTCCATTGGGTGACCAAACCTGCACATGCAAAATCTTAGGTCAATCAGTCAACGGTTGCTATGGAAACCAGGGGATAATTGTTTTACTTAGCAACAAGCAAATTATGCTGGAACATTTATGTAAAATACAACATTTTTGGGAGGCTAAAACTGTATACAAAGCAAAAATAGCCCTTCTTGTAATGTGTTCACTAACACAATGCACATTATTGGTATCAAATTCTGTTTGAATGTTTCTGAAATAAACATCAACACGTGTGCTATTTGGGGTCAAAGGTCACCTGGGTCATCGTTTTTACAGAATTTGTGAAAATAGTCAAAAAAGACCGAAATCCAACCCAAATATTTTCTATAGTATAAAAAATCGAAAGATACCAGCATTCAATGATTAAAGCATAGCTATGGGGCTTTCAAAATCTGGAATAAAATTACTGTATAAATATCTCCTTAGCAACCAGTTTAACTCCTTAGCAACCACCCCTTAGGTGATCTGTACATTTTGACTGAATTGGAAACAGTATATCTTCGATGTATTGCAATATAGGAAGACAATAGTAAGAAAAGTTTATAGCACAGGTATTGGACTTTAACACTTTGTTGAGAAACATGTGCATATATTTCATCTTAGCAACCAGTTAGAGCCCTTAGCAACCAACCGTTAACAAATTTGAGACTTTTGGCCGAACTCCAAGAGGAATATCTTTGATATACAAGTAAGAATAACCATATTTTTATTGAAATGTTTAAACTACACCTGCCTGTCCGTTAAATGTTGTTGTAAAACATGTGTATATATTTGCTCTTAGCAACCAGTTTGTGCCCTTAGCAACCACCTATCAACAAATTTAGAATTTTTTATTGAAGTCCAAATCTGATGCCTTCTGATTGTTGTGTACTATGTAGACAATGGTAAGGAATCATTGAAGCAAGAGTGTTAGACTTAACCAGTCTGTTGCAAAACTTGTGTATATAATTGTCCTTAGCAACCAGTCTGAGCCCATAGCAACCACCTCTAAACTGATTTGAGAATTTGGTTTAAATTCTATACAAAATACCTTTCATGAGCAGCAATCTATGAAGACAGTTGCAGTAATTTTTTAAACATATTTAACTTACTTTTAAAAATCACTAGGGAAAAAATCACTTGTGCATGTAAATGTCCTTAGCAACAAATTTTTGTCCTTGGCAACCACATGATTTTAACCATATTTGACAGATTTGGAGCATGTGAGTGAATTATGATCAAACTGTTCTCCCTTTGCAACATAACAATATATCTTGTTATAAGTAATATCTAAAGCACCTCTGACCTGAACTTTTATTAAAAACGTGTGCATGCAATTGTCCTTAGAAACCAGATTGGGGCATTGGCAACCACCTGTTTTTAGATGTGAGACTATTGTCGGAATTCAGGACAGAGCAGTTTTATTAGCAACACACTGTTATGACAAGAGTAAGTGATGTCTGGATCAAACGGTTAGACAAGATCTAAAATTCGTTGAAGAAAATGCGTATGTGCATGTCCTTAGTAGCCAGCTGAAGCTTTTAGCAACCATTTCTTAGAAGACTTAGAATGTTACCAGAGGAACTGACAGCCTCTGAAGAAGACGAATGTTCTGCTGAAGTCCAAATAAAGAATGTCTTTTTTTGCCCTACAAGTAATTAAGACAGCTATAAAAAGGTTTTAAGTACCGTTGCCTGACTTTTGAGATATGTTGAAAACATTTACAAGCAGTACGTACGAGCCCTTAATCAACCACCTCTTAACGTATTTACTGAATTTCAAACACATTATCTCCTTGGGCCATGAACCATATGGGTTGTAGAAAAAAAGTAGGAAATGTTTGAAATACATTAGTTTTGTGACTTAAAATTCTTTTTGAAAACGTAGAGCTCAGGCAGTCCATTGCCAGAAAAGAATCGGACAGTGCCCTTAATAAGTAACACAGGCATATGAAACCAATATCATGTGAAGGTCACAGCGTTTGTATTCTATATGCAGTCATTTTTCTTTCTTTCTTTCCACGATACTGTTCTCGGTCAACTATGACCATGATGGCAGGTTTGTGGTGTGGCACATGAGTTATCACAAAAGTTAAAAAAAAAATGAATTTGTGACAAAGCCACCAGCAGATTAAAACTATTTACAAGAAGTCCTCAGGGACAGGCATCCCATGCCTAACCCCTGCTCTACCCTAGGATATTATATTTTGGCCTCAAACCCATCAACTGTCAGCTGTCAGAAGAGACAGCTTCAGTTGTAAGGCCATTCCAAGATGCAATTGTCCTGGGGAAAAATTAATTCTTAAAACCGTCCGTATAAGCGTTTGGACGGTGATACTAGAATGGGTGGGACCTAGTTCTCCTGCTCCCTCCACCGACCTCAAATAGGTACCTGTTCTTATCTACTATAACCAGATTATTATGAATTTTATAGAATAGAGACAGAGAAGCCTGCTGTCTTCTTTCCTGCAGGTCTGACCATTTGAGTTCATCTAACATTTCTCCCACATGGCTTTGGTTGCGCCAGCGCCTACAGGTCCAACGGGCAGCAGTCCTCTGTACTTTGTCTATTCTGTTAATATCAACTTGGTGATGGGGCATCCAAACTGGCGCTGCATATTCTAATTTGGGCCGGACCAGAGTTTTATATGCAGCAGCCTTGATTTCTTTCGATGCGAAAGTCAAGTTTCTTCGAAGGAAACCCAAAGTCTTAGTAGCCTTATTGGTTATTTCATTGATATGTTGACCCCACTCGAGGTCATCCGTAATTTTAACTCCTAAATATTTGGCTGAGGATACATTCTCTAGGACCTGGTTATGCAATGTATAACCATGGATTATTTGCTTTGGAGGGGGGTGCCTAGTCATCCTCATAGAGTGACATTTGGCAACGTTAAATTTCATGAGCCATGCCACTTCCCAAAGGGCCAATTTAAACAAATCATCTTGGAGTATCTGTTGGTCTTCAGACCGTCTTATATTTCTATAGAGGACACAGTCATCAGCAAAGAGGCGGACTGTTGAGCTTATGTTGTCTGGCAGGTCATTAATAAAGATTAAGAACAATATGGGCCCTAACACAGAACCCTTGGGAACACCAGGCAACACGGGGAGAGGGTCTGAACAGACACCATCCAGAACAACTTTTTGAGTCCTTCCAGATAGCCAGGCACAGATCCACCGGAGGATATCACTTCGGATACCATAATACTCCAGTTTATAAATCAGTCGTCTATGGGGAACCTTATCAAAGGCCTTGGCAAAGTCCATAATAATGAGGTCTGTCTGTTTGTGACCTATATTATGGGCTCTGTCTAGGTTTGCCTGCAAGTCATGAATGAACTGGACCAGATGGGTCTGGCATGACCTACCACTTCTGAAGCCATGCTGAGACTCAACTAAAATCTTATGGTCCGATAGATGTTGCATGATTCTGCTCACGAGAATGTGCTCTAGAGACTTACAACAAATACAAGTCAAAGAGACCGGCCTGTAGTTAGCAGGGTCATACTTTTTTCCCTTCTTGTAAATGGGATCCACATTAGCTTGCAGCCAGTCACCTGGTACTCTAGACTGGGCCAAGGACTGGTTGAAAATGCAGGCAAGCACCGGGGCAATTTCAGCACTGCATTCTTTTAACACACGTGCACTTAGATCGTCTGGACCTGAAGACTTATGGGGGTTAAGACGGTCTAATAGTTTTTTGACCCCATTAGGGTCAATGAATAAATCTCCAATATCTGGGTAGGGGATTGGTCCTTTCGATGGGGGGGGTCACCTACTTGTTCCCGGGTGTATACAGACTCGAACTGTCTGTTAAATATGTCTGCTTTGTCCTTATTAGCAGTTTTCAAAAGGCCATTTTCCCTTAAACAGACCACACCCGTGGAATCCTTTCTTATCAGATCAGAATCAGAATTGTTTACTGGTGATACGTCCAAGGACAATCATTCACCAGGACCTGTGAATCAGGGAAGCTAGTCCCTAGCCCTTACAAGAGAAGTAAACTTAGTAACTGAATCCTCTGCACACTCAGCAGCAGAAATAATGGAATCTTCCAAGGAATTCCAATCCTTAATAGTCTGGGGGAAGAAACTGGACTCGTAAATGTCAGTCCCAGGCAGGCCAATAGGGTTTGAAATGCCAGGGAATGATGATTCCTGGTACGCCTACTTGGGGGGAACAAGGTCATTTATGGGTATACTGGCTGCACCCTTTGTAAAGCATTATGAGTCTACTATCTTTCCTTCTCTTTTCAGGGATTCCCACTTGAGTTTCTCCAGAATGCCAGTCATACTCCCAGTTTCATATGTGTAATTACCCGTTACAAATCTAGCTGCCCTTTTCTGCACCTTCTCAAGTTCATCTTGAAGAAGTATACTTTGAGGGTCCCAAACTGAACTACCATACTCCAAGACTGGACGCACCAGTCCCTTGTATGCGGACTCTTTAACGTCTTGTGGACATGCTGCCAAGTTACGTCCGAGGAAGCCAAGGGTCCTATTAGCCTTTGTGCAAATATTGCTGACATGTGTGTTCCATTTCAAATCATTGTTTATGGTTATGCCGAGGTACTTGATAGTTTCTACGCTACTGAGGACCATTCCCTCTAAGGTATAGGTAGCATTGATCTTCTTGATCCGTTTCCTTGTGATTTGCATTATATTGCATTTGACCGGTTGAAATATCATGCCCCAGCTCCATGCCCAACTCCCTAAACGATCTATATCCTCCTGAAGTTTCAACGTGTCTTCACTATCTCTGATTTCACGATAGCAAACACAGTCGTAAGCAAAAAGTTTTAATTCCGAGTCAATAGTTTCGGTTATATCATGCATTTATAGAATATTTTGCGGCGTAAAGAGAGTCAAACAAATGAAAAGCAATCGCAGTTTTTTTTTCGAACTTGCTGACGTTGCGAATCGTTATGACCGCATTAGAGGTGACCACATAAGCAGGCTCGACTGTTCACACATTACAATGTATACACAGTATACTGCAAATAGAACAGAGTATATTTAGAATTCACTTAAAAGTTCTAAATCTGTTCTAAAGGTGGTTGCTAAGGGATCAAATTGGATGCTTAGGGGAAAAAAGACAATTTTCAACAGATTTTTGAAAGCCAGTCAGCTGTGCCTTTAGCATCTTTTAAACTGTCTTCTTAATTTGCGTATAAAGGATATTCCGTCTGGAAACCAGTCAAAGCAATCACATGTCTAAATTTAGATTTTGTTGCTATGGACTCAGATTGGTTGCTAAGGACAAATTTTACACAGCTCTTGCAGCATATTGTAAAAGTCAGCACTTGTGGTTCATACATTACACACAATTGGTTATTAAGTATGTAACAAAAAGAAATTTCCCTCAAAACCAAAATCAGAGAACAGTTGTTGCTAAGGTCTAAAATTGGTTACTAAGGACAAATACATACACACACATTGTTCAACAGAATTTAAAAGTCAGTAACTAGTGTTGTAATGTTACTTGTAGTTATTTTCATACTTTGTTAGTTATAAAAGATATTTCATATGAAATTCAGTTAAAAGTCTTCTGTTAAGAGATGGTTGCTAGGGGTTCAGACTGGTTGCTAAGGGTAACTATATGCACAAGGTTGTCAAAAGATCTTAAAAAAGCCCAGTACTTGTTTTTCAGTCATTAATTACAATCCTCTGCATAGTACTCTGTAAATAGAAGATTTTTGGTGTTGAATTCACTGAAAAGTTATCTGTTAAAATGTGGTTGCTAAGGGCCCAAAATGGTTGCTAAGCACAAATATATGCACACATTTTCAACAGATTTAAACACCTGTCTGCTGTTAAGCTAATATGTGTTGTCATAGTTTGTCACATATCAAATATATTGCTTGTTGAAGTCAACCAAATGTTTCATATCTGTTAATAGTTGGTTGCTAAGGGCACATATTTGTTGCTAAGGAGAAAATTGTGCCTAGTTTTTTCAACAAATGACAAAAGTTCAATACCTGTGCTTGAAACATAACTAACTATTGTCTACCTGCATTGCATCATGTCAAAGATATACTGTTTCCAATTCAGTCAAAATTTACAGATCACCTAAGGGGTGGTTGCTAAGGTGTTAAACTGGTTGCTAAGGAGAAATTTATACAGTAATTTTATTACAGATTTTGAAAGCCCCATAGCTGTGCTTTAATCATTGAATGCTGGTATCTTTCGATTTTGTATACTATAGAAAATATTTGGGTTGGATTTCAGTCATTTTTGACTATTTTCACAAATTCTGTAAAAACGCTGACCCAGGTGACCTTTGACCCCAAATAGCACACATGCTGATGTTTATTTCATAAACCTTCAAACAGAGTTCGATACCAATAATGTGCATTGTGTTAGTGAACACATTACAAGAAGGGCTATTTTTGCTTTGTGTACAGTTTTAGCCTCCCAAAAATGTTGTATTTTATATAAATGTTCAAGCATAATTTGCTTGTTGCTAAGGAAAACAATTATCCCCTGGTTTCCATAGCAACCGTTGACTGACTGACCTAAGATTTTGCATGTGCAGGTTTGGTCACCCAATGGACTTATACAAAAGTTTTGGTCAAAATCTGAAGACCTCGATATGCCACCACCTGCCTGATTCTTAGCCGGAATGGTACTTAATACTCTGAATCTGTTTCTGCCGAGACAACCACAGAATTATGTTGAAAATCCCTGTCCCCGAGGTTATAAACCTTTTTTCATGCTCAACTCAGCTGAGCATGAAATTTTCTCTGCTGATAAATATGAAAATGCCAACTAATGTTGGCATTTTCATATTCATAAGCAGAGAAAATTTCATACTCAGCCAAACTGAGCAAGAAAACAACCGTACTTATCAGTAATTTGCTATTTATTAGCAGGTAAAATTTCATGCTCAACTCAGCTGAGCAGGAAAAAAGTTTTATAACCTCGGGCCCAGGTTTTCTTTGCGCATACAATGTGACTTAAAATAGTCTGGTCAATGCTCATAAGTGCACACCTCCACAATTCAATTTCTCTCTAGTCATGAACTCTCACGGAAGTCCCTGCATGGCCAACGGGTAAATGCTATCCCAAAATGCGAGGCATCATGACGTCAGTTGTCTTGTCAGTTCTTGTCATCAAAGCAAAAACAGGGCTTACTGTATGCGAAGCAGAGTTAGGGAATCCCTCTTAAAAAGGACTTATCCAATACACTGAATTTTATTTTTCAGTTCTTTTGATGTGAAACATTTTACAACACTGCCATACAACCAGTTCTGTCAGTTTACAATAAAACGACTTTTGCTGTATGCAAATATATGATCACACTCAACTCAAAAAATTCTTATGCAAGGTTAATGCCTGGACCCCCGAGTCACACATAAATGCATTTGTGAAACTTGGCAGCCTAGTCAAAAATTGTATATCGAGCTGCAAGCCTGCAAAAAGTGAAAAGGACCTTATGTCATCGAGAACAGCAAAAAATCAAATCAGTATATCTGTGTAGACTGATTTTCACTTTATACAGTACAGCATTACTATAATGCTACTTATCAAAATTAAAGCACAATATTGGATACAAGAATAGTCAGAAGATAATAAAGTGCAACTTATGGGAGCTTGACTTTAACAAGAGCACGTTTAATATGGACAATTTGGGCCAAGTGAAATGAGATCAACTGCAGTGTCAGAATAAACAGTGCTCCAAAAAATTATTCCAACCTCAAAAACATTGTCTGAGGTATGTGTTGAGGTCAATCACTGTATCTGAATTTACCATTACACCAAGTATGATATAAGTCAATGAAATAATAGTATGAGAGATATTGTCTAAAATCACTGGACCATGAAATATACGTTACAATGACCTACAATTAGCATGAAGTCACTCACATGTTCAGCCCAAACCATTATCCAAGTTGAAACAAGCCAGTGAAATAGTGTAAGAAATATTGGTCACAATCACTAGACTCACAGAGCAGTTTCGGTTTGTCAACTCGAGTAACTCGAGTAACTAGAGTTACTGACCGAACAACACGAGTAACCGCAATACGCATGCGCAGTACTGTGCACATATTCGTATTTACTCGACTACCGTAACCCCCACTTCACCTCGGGTAGCCTGGATTAAAGATGGCGGAAAGTGAACTTCCGCTGTGAAAGAAGCCAATTCTTTGGTTTTTGCCTTCATAATGACACATTCTCACGCCAATGACTTGCCCTTTTTCTGTTGAATAATAGTGAGAATGGGACAAGAATGTTCATCATACTGATGATTATAATTATTCTGCTTGTGCTTTTGCCATATTCAGCAGGGTTTACAGCGGGGCCAGTAACGACTTCAGAATTGTAATTTCCTATTACAATTTAAAAATTCTTGTGAGTCCTGACTCTTTTGAATATTAAACACCTGAGTTTTAAAAGAAAATTGCGAGAATAGGACTCTGGACTTAAAGGTAAAAAGATCGATGGTCGTCGCCATTTTGTTCTTTACTCGAAGTGTTCGGCATGGCAGTACTCGAGTACCTTTGTACGCATGCGCCAAATTTCAACCCGAGTAACACGAGTTGGCAACTCGAAAATGCTCACTGTGTTCATACATCAAATTGTCATCAACTGATTGATATAAGGCAAAAATCAATGAACCATGAGTATAGGTCGAGGTGACTTAATCTTATTCTGATGTCAAACATCCAGTAATACTCAGTCATAATCTTTTCTCTAACTCACAGGAATATAGAAATATGGATGTGACAAGGGAGTGCATCAGTTTCACACATTAATCAGTTGTTATCTTTCCATAATGGCTTCAGCTTTGTCAAAGCTGCAGTGGCTTGTTCAATTCTTGAGAGAACCTGCAGTTTTGAGCCATCATCTTAGACAACTGCTCCAAGGTATTTAAAGCTTGTAACTGTTCCCAACTTCTCGCCTTTAACCTTGATCTCCCTCTGGATGCCATTGGCACTGCTTGTCATTGGTTTGGTCTTCTCAGTTCAGTTCAATTCTCCTATCGATGTTCCCCAAGTGGCTCAACGGTATGTAACCATAGTTGCACACACTTGGCGCCGTGTTTTTTTTTTTTTTTGGTCTTCTCAGCATTTCCTTTTCATTTTATACCTGGTTCAGGTTTGTTGAGCTCATTTACCTATATTCCTTCAAGTAAAATCTTACAGGCAGCAATTAAATGATGGCCTTATATCTAACTAAGCATTATAATAATGGCTTTATGGCTCTGCTGTACCTGAACATGTACAGTCAACTCTCGATATCTTGAACACTGATATCTCAAAATATGCTATTATATCAAAGAATAAGTTTGGACACATTTCCTATTTACTTTAAATTCCAGCTCCCTTTGCAGGACACCTGGAACCACCCAAATCACCTGGGTCACCCATCCAGGCACTAACCGAGCCAAACGTTGCTTAACTAGCAACAACAGTCCACCACTCTAACCACGTCGCCATAAAAGCATGCTTCTACTGCAAGGCGCTAGTAGAGGTATTTATACCCATTCACTACACTACTCCCTCCTTTATTCTTGAATACCGGATGGTTATCTCAATCTGCAGGAAGTAGTGCTCCGTGTGCTCGTTCCTACACTTCTGACACCATTGCAGGACACCTGGAACCACCCAAATCACCTGGGTCACCCATCCAGGCACTAACCAAGCCAAATGTTGCTTAACTAGCAACAACAGTCCACCACTCTAACCATGTCGCCATAAAAGCATGCTTCTACTGCAAGGCGCTAGTAGAGGTATTTATACCCATTCACTACACCTTTATCTCAAACTGCTGGTATCTCAAAGTAAATTTTCTGGAGCAGAACTGAGATATTAGTAGTTTGAGATAAAATTAGACTTTGAGATATCAAGAGTTGAATGTTGTTAGAGAAGCAAATACCAATACCTACATGTACAATACTGCTGCCAAACTGGCTGTGAACTAATATATAATAAGGCATGTGGATGATCATGGCTGAATTCAGCAACAAAAATATATAAAATATCAGAACAAAATCTTACCAAAAGTCAATAACTGTGGCAATCTGTATTCCATACTGTTTCTTTCTTTCTCTACACTTACCTTGCATCTGACTAAAATGGAGAAACAAGTTTTCTCACATTCTGGTAAACATGACCAAACTTCACAGAAGCTGTTATAACTCAACACCTACCCACCCTTGAAGCATCAAAGGGATCATAATTATTATACAAAAGACACTGATTTAAGGAAAAATTATCCATTTAACACCTATAATAATTTGATTCAAGGCACCTGCTTGGAGTTAATGTGAGGATAAAAGAAGTGAAAAGGCTTGAATGTATGCTGATAGGTCAACAAAGGTAATAAGATCATTTTCAAATTTAATAGTTCTCAGTGAATAAACTGACACTGCATGCAGTATCAATTTGGAATGATCTAATTAGTTTTGTCATGCTACATTTGCCAGTTGTTACATGAAAACTCAGAGTATGGGTATGTTAAACTAGAAAACTGTGTCTGTAAGACACTAATGATGCCCCCGTGCAGCGCCTGTCACAAGACATGTGTATCCATAAAGCACCTACAAAGAATCCACTGAAAACATACCCTTCCATGTAAAAAAATGCCCAAAATGACTGCGTTCAAAAGGCTGTGATTCTGTCAAAGTTAGTTCTAGATCTATCAAAATGCCTCATGCATATTTTCAAATATGTCAACAATTTGTAGACAAGGATTGAAAAAGATCCATTGAAAACTGTGGAGCAAGTTGATAACATAAACTCCATACTCTACAATGCAAAAGTTTCCCTAGAATGACTAAGTTCAAAAGGCCATAATTCTGTCAAAATTAATTCTAAGTCAAACAAAAACCCACATGCACATCTTCAATACATTCACAGCATGTATGCACGGTTTGAAAAAGATCCACTGAAAACTGTGAGAGGAGTTGATTACACAAACTCTATACCCTACAATGCAAAGATTTGCCTGAAATGACTAAGTTCAAAAGGCCGTAATTCTGTCAAAATTAATTCTAGGTCCAACAAAAATCCACATGCACATCTTTAATATGTCCCAAACATGTATGCAAGGTTTGAAAAAGATCCATTGAAAACTGTGATAGGAGTGGATTACACAAACTCTATACCCTACAATACAAAAATTTGCCTAAAATGACTAAGTTCAAAAGGCTGTAATTCTGTCAAAATTAATTTAAGCTCCATAAAAAATCCACATGCACATCTTCAATATGTCCACAACATGTACGCAAAGTTTGAAAAAGATCTATTGAAAACTGTGGGAGGAGTTGATTACACAAACTCTATACTATAAAGCGTGACGAACAGACAGACAGACAGGGGCAAATCTTAATGCCCCCTGACTATCGTCACGGGAGCATATGACTAAGTTCAAAAGGCCGTAATTCTGTCAAAATTAATTCTAGGTCCAACAAAAACCCACATGCACATCTTCAATATGTCCCAAACATGTATGCAAGGTTTGAAAAAGATCCATTGAAAACTGTGGGAGGAGTGGATTACACAAACTCTATACCCTACAATACAAAAATTTGCCTAAAATGACTAAGTTCAAAAGGCTGTAATTCTGTCAAAATTAATTTTAGCTCCATCAAAAATCCACATGCACATCTTCAATATGTCCACAACATGTATGCAACGTTTGAAAAAGATCTATTGAAAACTGTGGGAGGAGTTGATTACACAAACTCTATACTATACGGTATACGACGAAACATAGAAAGACAAAAGAGAGAAGCGACACTTCATAGATAAGTCAAAACATAGACGGGACATTTAATAGATCGACGAATAATAGAACGACCAATGATAGAACAATAAGTGTGAAAACGATAATCACTTGACCGCTCGGCAATGCTTTGCGTCATTGAACATTCGCTCATTTCAATGTAAACGTTTAAGGTCAAAGGGTTTTGATATACCTCGCCATTTTTAAACATTTTTACACCATTCATGGAGAATACGTGGGAATTTAAAGAGTAATTACACTTCAGGAACTGACTGAATCAGATCCCAAACCCTATCCCCAACATCAACCATTTTCCCAATGGTTTCTGTTTGCTATCAAAGAAAAGCAGTGAAATATACACAGCTGTGTTTAAAATTATCAAAGACAACTGATTAGCTTTTGGACAAATAAGTGCAAAATTTCTGAACTTGGCCTTCGAACTAAGTACGTTGACGGCTTTGATTTCAGCTTGAAGGTACGCATGTTGACTGAATCAAATACTGAATGGAACTGTATTGGACTGATCGAAAAAGCAATATTACTCTGCGTTAAACTGTATTGGTCGCTCAAATTCCGGTGAAACGTTTAGGAAAAAAAAATATGTTTTTTTTTTAAAAAAGCTTTGTTGTCTTTAAATGGTTGTTAATAAAATTTTCGATGTTTCTGAAATTTTTCGATGTTATTTCGATCTTTTTTCGATCTTATTTTTCTATGTTTAGTCTTTCTATGTATTGTCTTTTCTATGTTCTGGCTTTTCTATGTTTTGTCGTTCTATGTTTCGTCATAGACCCATACTATAAAGCGTGACAAACAGACAGACAGACAGGGGCAAATCTTAATGCCCCCTGACTATCGTCACGGGGGCATAAAAAAAGACTTCAGTAAGTAAGATAGGTTTATCAATTAAATTACCCTAACTTACTGGAAAGATGTATATCTGTTGATTCATGATTTTCTTATTGTGATAAATTGTTACTTTTATTGTGTATAGTTTTTCTCTTAGTACTGCGGGTATGTGGGTAAAATAGCCTGATGGCTAATGTTCTTTTTAAGTATTAATCCTAATAAACGCCCCTGCTCTTATAAACGCCCCCTAACTCATTTCCGAAAACGTGTTTTATTAACTTGCACGAATTCAATTTTGCTTCTCTGGAAGTGACAGCTCTTTGAATGGGATCTGCTCTTAAAAAAAAGAAAAAAAGAATTTGCTCTTACAGGAGCAATTCTTTCCTTTAAGAGCTGACCTCTACTGAGAAGGGGAGGCAAAAATAGTGGAGTTGCTACCTCTGCAAGTATACCCACTCACCTTTATGCTGTTTATTAGAGGTTTTTGGCAGTGGCTAATTTACTACACTTTTGGGGGTTACTAGAATTACCGGAATATACCGAAATACACCAAATATACATTTTTATTATCAAATAAACTTTAATATTGCCAGAACGAATAAAATAAGTACCATTTCCATCTAAGTATTAGCTTTGTTTGGATTGCTAGTGAGAATAAATGGACCAACATATGGATCTTGGATAGGTATCACAGTGCAGATTGCAAGCTGGTCTTTGTAGGGGTCAGTCACTTGCCAGCATTTACATGCAGCAAATACTAAATGACATATTTTAAATAAAATTGTTAATATTCTGGTCAAAATAAAGTGTATTTCGGTAAACAATAATGTGTATTTTGGTATATTCCGGTAGATTCTGATGTATTTTGGTATATTCCAATAATTAAGTGTATTCCGGTATTTCTAGTAACCTCACTTTTGGCTCTGAATAACACCCCTCTTTCATGAAATGCAGTAAAATCACAGAAAAATGTAACAAAGACTCTTTGTCAAATAAACTTTGGCAATGAAATATTTGCAGCAATGTTTACAGCAACAAAGATTTCTGGTCAAAGCTACCTGGACAAATATATTTTGTCCCTGTGTCCCATGCCACATTTTCATTGCAAAATATACTTTGTTCAAAATCAAAATGATTTCATTGTGAGTCAAGTTTCTTGTCTTCTGAAGTTCATCTCCATAGCTAGTTTCTTTATGACAAATTTTCTGTTCACACAGGCAAATTTTGTTTATCAAATAAAATTTACCATATACGAGGTATAAGTATTAGGGCACCTTAACATTCAGCCGGGAATATCTTAATTACAACCCTTAAAGCGCCAAAATTTATGACTGCGATTTTTCAAAACATGTTTCATCCTGATAATTCAAAGACTAGAGGGCAAACAGTTTACTTCTAGATGAGATGGCTCATTATTAGAGCCACCTCATCTGGCTAGAGCTATCCTGTTTGCAAATTCAATTTCTTTCATTTTTGGTGCTGGATTAACAGTTTAGACCATGATCAAACTGTTTGCTCAGGCAAGTTAATCCAATTATGGTATTTAGACAAGCTGAGGTCAGAAAGGTGAAAGACCATAAAGACGGTGTAAGGTCAAAGGCCAATATAACCCAGGACAAAGGGCTGACTACAATGAATCCTTTCAGAGCCTGTGCCCCATCTAAAGATTGTTCATTTGCACAAAGCATCTCTTTAACAAATTTATACTGAATTACTGGTTTATGCCAAGCCCACCCTGCCCACATGCATGGTGTCTACGTAATGTAGTAATGTACGTAGGTCAATATAGTCAAACATGATATCTGATGTATCTTCATTGAGTTTTGATAAAATGAAGTAGTTCAAATATTAAAGCCTTTATTGATCAGTCTGCACTGTCTCCTCAAATTTCATTCACTCATCATTCCAGCACATCAATCAGGACAGCCTGTATTTATGGTGATACTTGAACCAGAGCGGCACACGCCAGCTGTCGGCCAGTCAATGGTTACCAGGTCAACCACACCAGGTATGACTGGGAAAGCAGTCCCCCTATTGTTACAACAACAAAGAGCAGCTGCTAGCTTAAAATTCAAATGCGGCAAATATTTCATTCATAAAATGCCACAAAGACAGTAAATATTTGGCCATGTTAACCATAACCGTAGCTGATTCTTCCATTTTCAAATTTGGTAAAGTCTTAATTAACTGTTTCATTAAACGGTTGGCAAATAGTGTAGACCCTGATCAGACTGCTCCTGAGGAGCAGTCTGATCTGGATCTGCACTGTTTGCTGTAATACTTCCGTCCAAATATTTGTGATAATTGTACATGATAATCCATTTTAAAACTGCTGATACAGCGTTGATACCTGTGAGCAAGGACCATGACCAAATTATTCAGGTAGCAGCTGGTATCAGAACTGAAGAAGTTTCATCAGACAACAGTGCACTTACAGACTTAAACCCAGAACTAACTGAAACCAGAGACCTTGATATTCCTGTTAAACAACAGTTTGTGGGCTATGCCTTACCCAGACCAGATCTATGACCCAGCTTACTTGTTATTCTTGTTAAATCACTGTAGTCTGTTGCCTACATGCTACCCAGAACTGTGTCTGTGTCCTTATTTCATCTAACAAACGCTCCAGAAACATAAGAACAGAGAAATATAAAGTCAGTGAATTGTATCATTAAGTCAATGAGCCATAAAATAAAGGTTACCAATAAATCCATACAAGGATGACAGAGTATGTGGCCATCACTCCATCAGATCAGTTACCAGAGCCTGTGATCTCACCTGATATTCTCGTTAAATCTGTATACAGCCTAAAGTTTATCTAGAACTGAAAGTCACCTGTCTGTGTCCTAGCTTACCTCATTGTTAATGTTTATCCCCTCTGGATTAAACATATTAGATTAGCAAATCGTACTGGTTTGTATACTCTTCTGTTGATATGGTTTCGCCAAAGCAGGTCCCACTACTTCTTGCTTCTATTGTTTGGTGCATCCAGCTACAAAGTTCCAGCTGTATATAGCATGTTGCTGGTGAAACAGTTCATGCTAACTGCTGCCACTCGACTTCACAGCACTATTTCCAGACAGTATAGCCACTGGCACTTGAAGTTTTAGTCTGTGAAACAGTCAGACGGTATGGCTTACCTAAGTAACAAGAACTTTTGCAGAAAGTTTAGCCCAATATTAAACAAAAGTGGCAAACATTAAACATATTTTTCGTCTTCTTAAGTTCCAATTATTGACTTTTTATATAGTCTACACCTTGTTAAGGCATGACCTTTAAAGTCAGGTTGTATTTTGCCTAGCCATTGAGGAACAAAACCCTGAAAATTACATGGCCTTACAAAACAGCTGAATGAAAGGAGTCAACAGGCAGTCTTTCCTCCCACTAAAAACTTGCAAGGCTGTGTAGGTCACTTATCAGGGAGCTGTCATCAGAAATCTTACTTTATAACACCTGTTACTGGGCAGCGAAGTTAATCATGGAGAAACAGCTGCAAGACAGTACAGAGTGTCTTACTACAAAAGCTGTCATCAGGCAATCCAGTTCACCTACAACAACTGAAGCAAAAGCTGTCAATGCACATAGTACGTCACTTACCTTGAGCTTCAACAAAATTTACTGGTAATGCTGCCAGACATAACTCTTTAAGCACCAAAAAGCAGATGACAAAATTTACGTCTGCAAAAATTAAAACAAGAGGGCCATGAGGCCCTGAATCGCTTACCTGAACAATTGACAAAGTGGGTTTTTCTGCAACTGTCAAAATATGAGTCTTGGGTCAAAAGTCAAAGAATGACCATGACCTCTTGTACTCATAAATCTTCATGTACTCATTAAGACAACCATATAAACCATTTTTCAGGCCAAAATATTCAAAACTTCCCATGGAATCTTATGTTCTGGCATTTTCCCATAAAAAGGTCAAGGTAAACCCAAGGTCATCATTTGAACAGTCTTGGTAGTACTCTAGTACTACATGCTACTTACCAAGTTTCAAGGTCATAGGTGTATTGGTTCTGGAGAAGAAAAATATTAAAGGTTTATAGCATAAATGGGTATGGCGGCCATGTTGGTCATGTGACCTGGACCATTTGAACAAATTTTTGTTCAATCAACCCCTCTGGCTCTATATGAAATGTGTTTACAATTCGCCTTTTGGCTTTAAAGGAAATGTCTGAAAATGTCAAAATATGAGAGATCTGGATCAAAGGTCAAAGAACGACCGCCCTCTTGTACTCATAATTCTTTATGACCTCATTAAAACGATGGTACAATCCAACCTGTATTAAGCAAGCACCTAAGGGATTATCAAGATTATTAAGACAGGTGCTTGCTTAATACAGGTACATTTCAATGTATGTGCATGTTTCGGGAACTGACTACATTCTTGCTTAAATACAGGTTGCTTGCTTAATTGAGGTGGCCACTAAGACAGGTTTTACTGTATATACCAATTTTTAGGCCAACATCTTCAAAACTTCCTATGAAATCTTATGTTCTAGCATTTTCCCATATTTGACTTTGCCGTAAAATGGTCAAGGTCAACCCAAGGACATCATTCTGTAAAATCTTGATAATACTGGAGTACCCAATGTTACATACCAAGTTTCAAGGCCATCGGTCAGTTATTCTGGAGAAGAATATTTTTATAGGTTTTTACCATATATGGGCATAGTGACCATGTTGGTCATGTGACCTGGACCGTTTGAACAAATTTTCATTCCCTCAACCCCTGCAGACTCTATATGAAAAAATTAAGTTAAAATTGGCCCAGTGGTTTTTGAGGAGATTGTTTGAAATTGTCAAAATATGAAAGTTCTGGGTCAAAGGTCAAAGAATGACCTTGACCTCTTGTACTCACAAATCTTCATGTCTCTTTAAGATGACTGTATATACAAATTTTTAGGCCTTAAGCTTCAAAACTTTCCATGAAATCTTATGATCTAGGATTTTCCAATATTTGACCTTGCCGTAAAAAAGGTCAAGGTCAACCCAAGGTCATAATTTGAACAATCTTTATAGTACTCGAGTGCTCAATGCTACATACCAAGTTTCAAGGCCATCGGTCAATCGTTCTGGAGAAGAAGATTTTTTCAGGTGTTTACCATATATGGGCATGGCGGCCATGTTGGTCATGTGACCCAACCCGTATGAATAAATTTTTGTTCCCTCAACCCCTGGAGGCTCTATATGAAATTTGCTTCCAATTGGCCCAGTGGCTTTTGAGGAGATTGTTTGAAATTGTCAAAATATGAGAGTTCTGGGTCAAAGGTCAAAGAATGACCTTGACCTTTTGTACTCATAATTCTTCATGTACTCATTAAGATGACTGTAGATATCAATTTTTAGCCCAAAATCTTCAACAGTTTCCAAGATATCTTATGTTCTTGTGTTTTGCCATATAAAAGCAAAAGGGAGCAAATTTGACCTTGCCGTAAAAAAGGTCAAGGTCAACCCAAGGTCATAATTTGAACATTCTACGTAGTACTCGCACACCCAATGCTACATACCAAGTTTCAAGGCCATCGGCCTATTGGTTCTGGAGAAGAAGATTTTTTCAGGTGTTTACCATATATGGGCATGGCGGCCATGATGGTCATGTGACCCAACCCGTATGAATAAATTTTCGTTCCCTCAACCCCTGGAGGCTCTATATGAAATTTGCTTCCAATTGGCCCAGTGGCTTTTGAGGAGATTGTTTGAAATTGTCAAAATATGAGAGTTCTGGGTCAAAGGTCAAAGAATGACCTTGACCTTTTGTACTCATAATTCTTCATGTACTCATTAAGATGACTGTAAATATCAATTTTTAGCCCAAAATCTTCAACAGTTTCCAAGATATCTTATGTTCTTATGTTTTGCCATATAAAAGCACAAGGGAGCAAATTTGACCTTGCCGTAAAAAGGGTCAAGGTCAACCCAAGGTCAAAATTTGAACAATCTAGGTAGTACTCGCACACCCAATGCTACATACCAAGTTTCAAGGCTATCGGCCTATTGGTTCTGGAGAAGAAGATTTTTTCAGGTTTTTACCATATATGGGCATGGCGGCCATGTTGGTCATGTGACCAGGATCGTTTGAACAACTTTTCGTTCCTAATGAAATTTGGTTACAATTGGCCCAGTGGTTTCAGAGGAGAAGTCGTTTGAAATTGTGGACGGACGACGGATGCGGGACAACGACGACGGACGCTGGAGCCTGCCTATCCTATAAGCTCCCACGGAGCCTTCGGCTCAGGTGAGCTAAAAATGCGTTATCCCAGACAATTCATATTGAAAATTCAAAGACCAGAGGGCAAACAGTGTAGATATAGATATAGGCTCATTATAAGCCGCCTCATCAGGATCTACACTGTTTGCAAATTATGCTATTTTCGTCACTGGGCTTAAAGAGTTAAACCCTATAGAGGCACAGCAAAGGGATAAACTTTCTAGCTTCTTCAAAATCTAAACTTGTATTCTAGTTAAACCAGACCTGTAGCCTTAACTTACCAAGAGCTGGCAGTCACCAGAGTCTGTGAATGGTGAATTGAAGTCTCACCTGATTCTGTGGCCTACTGTTTAAGAACTGACATTCCAAAATTGTTCAGTTATAACGTCACATACTTACCCTGTAAGAGGCCTAGATATATCCAAGTTATTAAAGGACACTGAAAGGATATCAAAATTACAAATATCCAAAAAATATTTCTTTAGCAGCTAAGAATAGTGTTTTATCATCTCTAAAATGATTCCAAATATCTAAATCAATCTTATGAATTTCTGCTATGAAATGGGTTTTCTCCTGAAAAAAAAATCCCATAAATCTAGATCCTCTTTTGAAACAATCTCAAAGTGCTCCAAAAATATCTAGATCCATGTTTTAAAACAATACCAAAAATCTAGATCCATCTTTTTAGATGGATCTAGATCTTTGTGATTGTTTTAGAACGGGAACAACATGGTCCCAAAACCAAAGCAATATGGTCCTACAATCTGACCAGAAAATAGCTCACCTGAGTCTGTGGAGATAGATCTTTCTGGTGTTGGCTTCTGACTTGATTGTGGTGTATCAAGGCTTGACAGTGACAACTTTCTCCTTGGAGTGTCTCTGTAAAAAGGAACACACAAGAAACTGATAACAAGTTTTTAACAGTAGACAGTGATGTTTTTTCACTATTTTGGGAATGGTGCCAGCGCCCTCACATTTGGGAAAATCATGCTGTTGCCTCCTAAAATTTGGAATTTCAGAAACACCGTTATTCCGTCGAAAGTGGCTGGAAAGGGCATGTTACTGAATATAAACTACACTGTATTTGCATTCAGTTGTAGCTATATATATATATATGCCAGTTCTCTTAACAAGCAAGTAAATTTATACTTGCAAGATGGCCCCTAGCTTGGGAATATTTCAACTTGCACTGGGAAAAAAAAGATACTATTTTGAATTGGGACTGGTACCTTTTTATGGGCACCGGTGACCACTTATATAGAGAAAAAAATTAGTGGTAGAAGGAAAATGGTTAATTTGAAATATCATGACAAGATATTTCGAAATTACCATATTTCTTGTACTGTTAGCTATTATAGTGAAGACATTTGGCACAGCCGTTATACATGTATTTACATCACTAAAATCCATTATTGTAATGCTGAAAAATTATGCCACTGAACATGACAACAAATTTTTTCATCACTTCTGAGATCAGGGTCCGAGGTTATAAAACTTGAGTATAATTTCAACCTCAAAATAAAGCACACTGATTGGCTGCTTCCGAGCATGCCCTTGGAAGCAGCCAATCAGTGTGCTATATTTTGAGTTTGAGAATGTACTCGAGTTTTATAACCTCCGGGCCAGGTTTAGAAAGGTGTGAGAATTTGATGAGAAGAAATTTTTGCCAACCCTGAAATAAAAGATAAGGCACATTGTCTTGACGGTGGAGTGGAGCTTGCTGTTTAGTGATTGAGCTGCCACCTGCGTAACCCGACCGTCCAGTACAATGTCTTGCGTCTCCCTGAGTTTTTATGATCTTGCCCTTGCTAAGCAGATTAGTATACATGTATAAGCAGTGCTGGAACCTCGCAGGATTAATGTGGTGGCCCACAAGATAAACAGACCTAACTTTCAGTGGCCCAAATCATCCAATACCTAAAGTTCCCATTCATTTAGTATTGCCAGAGAGACGAATTTGGGCCACTAAATGTCATATTTTGGAGATTTCTAGTGACCCGAGACCAAATTTAGGCGCAGTTGGCCACCTGTCCACTGGCTGTTTCCAGCACTGATAAGCTACATTACTATCCTATGTGCTGATACATGTTTAATGTGCTCATATTGTGTGCTTTTTCTTTCCTTCCAGGGCTAGAGATTATGATTAATTATATATTTTATTATCATATTAAATCTCCTAGTAGTTGGATCTGACATGGTTGTTCGCATGGTGTGCAGATTCTTAGGTCTGATAACATGCAGGCAGCCTGGCCAGATGCAATATGTACATCTTACTGATTATTCATTCTTACAGCATTTTTACATTTGTTGATCATATGTATACTCTTGTTTTAGCAGTCGCTTCAAAAGCTCATCAAGAGCTTATGTTGTATTGTTATGTAACTTGCCGACTTTAAATAAATCTTTTCTCAAATAAATAGGCCAAACACACAGAATGCAGCATATTTCTATAAATAGAGAATACTCTGAAAAGAATAATCACATTTAAAGATTCCCAGGTAAGTTGGTAACATAATTTACCAAACAAAAATGAATTTGATATCACTTAGCCAGTGATGTTTTTCACTATTCTGGAAATGGTGCCGGTGCCCACAGAATTGGGAAAAAACACGCTGCTGTCTCCTAAAATTTGAACTTTCAGAACCATCTTTATCTAGCTCAAGAGGTGGGATAGGTGACATGATACTGAATACAGAATATTTACATTCAGTTATAGCTATATCTTCGTGTCCTCTAGCGGCTCTAAGGAAGCAAGTAAATTTATACTTGTAAGACGGTCCCTAGCAAATTTCTTCCTGCAATTGAGAATTTTTCAACTTGCATTGGGAAAAAAAAGATACTATTTTGAATTGGGACTGGTACCTTTTAAGGACACCACTTATATAGAGAAACAAGACCAGTCAGTGGGACAGGATAGCTCGCCTGACAGCGCCTTGCCCATCACCTAAAAAACTTCAATGTAAAACTTTAACATTTTGCTAACGCCGCCGCCGCCGCCAACGCCGACGGTAGTGCAACAGCTCTTCCTTCGTACAGGCCAGCTAAAAAATCACTGCTTAGCACTTGGTCATCAAGGGTTTATGGAACTTTCGCACCTTTACAGTTCACCACCTATACATGTTCGCTATCTATACATGTTCGCTGCCAACGTTTTCGCTACCTATACACTTTCGCTACCTGACATTTTAGCTACCCAGCACAATTATAGCCACCCAGATTTGGGGAAAGATAGCGGGTACTCTCCCCCATTATGAAAATTTATTGGGGGAGAATTAACTAATTAATATATATTTCTGGCATGGTATAGTCAAATGATTAATATATCTTGAAAATACTTTGAGAATCATTGCTGGGCTCTAAGAATAGAGTTAACTTCTTTTTAAGCCCAACATCTTTAGAAAGCCTTCTGTCACTGTGTCTTATTACTATCTTTACTGGTCTGTAGAGTATGTTAAGAACAGGATCGCATTATATTTCAAACTACTAATATGTCCACTTGACATATTAAATGCAGGTTTAACCGTTATTATCATGCTGGAAAATTAGGTGATGCTGTTGCACAATTGGAACTGCAACAGGGCAGAGGATTTCATCTCTATATCTTACAGCGGTAAAATTTCCGCTTACCACGATCAACGGTGACTTTACCCAGTAGATATTCCTCCCAAGACCATAACCTCCAAACCTATTCCTCTCAGACCATCCAGACGAAAAAGAGTGAGCCGGGACTCAAAGACCAGTCTCCACTGCCTCATTGGAAATCGTCTGGGAGCATGTACATGTACCGCCAACCAAGTCGTATGATGCACGCGATGTGCACTAGAGAGCGGCAGACCAACTTAAGGATGACGAGCTCCCAGACCAACCTTGCGCAATCAGTTCCTTACAGTTTTTGAGTGAATGCATTGATTATGATTTCCTACCATATTAATAGCGGTTTCAGTGGCAGTAAGGTGGCGATTACGGAGGTGGGCAAGATGAATAACCCTTTTTGATCTTGCGCTGTTATGCCCTGACGTCCAGATCGTGGTCTGTCAGCAACATTTCCCGTGTCTCTCAGACGACCGGCAAGACGTTCTATGGTGAACATTCACACCGAACTGCATAGCTTTGACCTTGCATTAGCAATGCAATGACCTGACCCCTCTGAACATCCGTCAGTCGTACCATGATTACAAGAGATTCAAACTGTAGTGAGTGACCTCGGGTTTAATGTCCCAACCAACAACAAGGTCATATGCAGACGGGACCTCAGTTTAAAGTCTCATCCAAAAGCCCGCAGAAGTGGGGGATCGATCTTGGGACCCCTGGATTGGTAGTCCGGAGTGTTATCCACTCACTACAGCTGCTCCTCAAATTCAGGCCTACCTACCGACCCTAAAATTTTGGAGGCGTAACCGGAAACAAGACATTTTTTTCTTTTGGTCTGACTGTAAATAGCGGAAAGTGATGTGTATACCTCAAGAGTATCAAGTGGTATGACAAGACGTGTTGACGAACTTGTCATTGATCATTACTATGCACATGCTTTTTATCACTTTCTCTATGTGGCTAGGTACATTACTCTGTTAAGCAACTTTAGGCTTGGCTTTGAGTGCACATTGACCAACATACTCATCGGACCGATTTTCATAATTTTAGGCCAAGCAGTTAAATAACTGTTGCATATTTTGTTACCCTGTGTTTCTTTTTCCCTTCAGTATAGTAGTTTAAACATATTTTGTTTTCTTTCAAAATAATAACAAGATTTTGTCATTTAAAATTCTTGTACCGGTAGTTATTTATTTCTTTAATGAAAATGAAAAATCAATTAAATATTTATTTCTAGATAATATTCAAACTCTTCTGAAAATCAGTTCAAAACTCAACGTAAAACAATTCATAAAATATTTATTTCTTCATTAATATGAATAAACACTGTAAACAGAGTGATTAACTAATGCTAAATTAACGAGCATGAGTGAACACCAACGAAGTAGCAAAACACTTTGGGCTGAAAAGGTGCAAAAAATACCGGGTAGCGAAGTCTCCAAACAGAAGATGTGACTGACATCTCCTGGTGCGAAATTGCAAGGTAGCAAAACAGCCAAGGTCTCCTTAGGTGTACGAAAACACGACAATGAAGACTATTGGTGATTGGGACTGTGTGGTCACCGTAAAAAGTCTCCCTGCCCTTCATCATAGTCTAGATTTTATTTTCTAGTCCTTTGGGATCATTGATTCCATTGTAGAACTTTAAAAATATTTGAGGGTCACTGATGAGGCCTAATTGGCCGAAACTAGCTAGTCTGGCCCAGAAAACTTGTACACTCGACAGTTTTCAGTTCTTTGGTGTGATCCTTGCTTCCAAAGGATAACCCTTTTATAGAACATATTGACTTTACAAAGAAGAAGACACTGCAGCCTTGCAGCCTACTTACAATGATTACAACCACAGGAGCCCGGCTGCTTATATCCAACAACTATTTGTTAAGTTCTCTCTGTAATTATAAATTCCACAAGGAGTGACAGCTGCCATTTTATCCGTAACGTTCTATATATTGGTTCCCACTTCACCGATGTAATGCTGTAACAATATTCAACAAGAATTTCGCGGAATGCGGTGTCTCGCCTGTCAGCGCTTTGTGAAACTGACCTAAACGCAAAAACCCTATGAAAGTTTACGCCGCCGACGCCGGAAAAGCAATACCTATGTCTCGCTTCTGCTTCGCAGGCGAGACAAAAACCAATCCGACTGTTTGTAAACATGTAAAATTCAAATTTGAACTGAACGTCAGAGAACCTTGAGGGCCACCTGATCAGTTCTGTAAAGCTAGAAATCAAACTTCCCAAATGGTATCAGGAATAAATTGGCGTTTTTCCTTTCAACATTTGTTGAACGTTTATATCGGATTGGTTTTTAAATTGTATGGCATTTTATAGGGAAAGCAGGAACAGATATATAGAACATTGCAGATAAAATGGCAGCTGTCTGTCCTTGTGGATATTTATAATTATAAATAGAGAACCTATGCTAGCTTAACAAATAGTTGTTGGATATATGGGTAACGGGTCGCTGCGGTCCTATTCCCGTTCGGCCTGTGTCATTTGGTCCTATTCCCTTTCAGCCTGGGTTGTTTCTGCCCAATTTTGGTTGGTAGTTTCGGTCCGATTTTTAATAAGTTTTATATATAGTTAATTATAAGGGTGTATTAAACAATATATCGATATACAGGTATGTTGCAATATGTTCTGTCCAATACAATGTATTTTGATACAGTTCTACAGTATCAATATTTTCAATACACATGGATTTGATTATAAATTACAGGGGTTTATTAACCATTAGTCCTTTGGTCCGGGACCAGTAATTTTTGGGCAGGACCAGCTGATTTCTGTATCAGCTGGTCCTCCAGACCAACTAATTTTTATGTTTATGGCATTAATGTTATATTGAAAACCAGCAGAAACACCGAAAGGACCAGTTAAATCATGTCCATGCTGGTCCTGTTGACCAGTTGGGTTTTGGACCGTAACATAAACCCTGAGAAAAGAACGCAGGCCTTTGAGATGAGATGCTATCGAAGGTTACTGAACATTTCGTACAAGGACCATATAACCAATGAGGAGGTTCGCAGGAAGATCCAAGCAGCCATTGGAGAATATGATGAACTCCTGACGCTGGTCAAGAAACGGAAACTAAGGTGGT
Organism: Ctena decussata; assembly: GCA_963989385.1. Lineage (NCBI taxonomy): Eukaryota > Metazoa > Mollusca > Bivalvia > Lucinida > Lucinidae > Ctena > Ctena decussata. The sequence goes on along the minus strand of OZ022498.1, from coordinate 112,100,223 downwards.
TTGGCCATGTCTCAAGGTCTTCTGGTTTAGCAAAGACAATTCTTCAGGGCACAGTGAAAGGAAAAAGAAGAAGAGGTAGACAGAAGAAGAGGTGGGAAGACAATATCAAGGAGTGGACTGGAATGGATTTTGCCAGCTCAACTAGGGCAGCTGAAGACAGGACAAGGTGGAAAGGGATTGTTTTGAAGTCAGCTGTGGTGCCCCAACGACCTAGTAAGGTTATGGGATAGAATAGAATAGACCCTGAGTTACATTATTACTGCAGGTTTATTTTGAAAAAAAAAAGTGCAATAATTGTTTGCCATATCAATTTCAGAGCTAAAGCAAATAAGAAACTTTTACCTGTTTACAAATCAGTTTGCATTAGACCGGCAATACATATTCAATACATATTTATCGCAATGTAGTTCTGCTATACTGCAATATATGGCAATACCGATTTGAGTGGCAATACTCACCCCTTTAGCTAATAAAATGTGGCTCATATAGAATACTATCTATATTGATAGTATTCAGTCAGACTTGCTCCTTTTGTCAAGTTGGTCAGACTCTTGGCAACTACGATTCAATGCCAATAATTTATTGAATAAATGCAAATGTATGCATATTGGTCGTACAAATGTCCATAACAAATATTATATGTCAGAAAATGGAGAAAATGTTGAAATTTCTGAAATAACAGAGGAAAAAGATTTGGGGATTACATTCTCAGACAATTTGAAATTCAGTAAACATGTAGTCAGTTGTTCAAATAAAGCCAATAAGGTAATTGGTATTATTAGAAGAACTTTCTCGTATATGGAAAAGGACATGTTTCTACAATTATACAAGACCTTAATTAGACCTCATCTCGAATACGGTTCTGTTATATGGTCACCTTATTTGAAAAGGACATTTATCTACTGGAAAATGTTCAACGTCGTGCAACAAAATTGGTTAAAGAAGTCAAGGACCTTCCATACCAGGAACGTTTGAAAATATTAGGATTACCATCTCTGCAGTATCGAAGAGACAGAAGTGACATGATACAAGTCTACAAAATTCTCAATGATATTGATAAATTAGATACAAATCTATTCTTCAAGAAACCAGTATGTGATATAACCAGGGGACATAAGCATAAATTACAGAAAAGTCATTGTAAACTTCGTCTGCGTCATAGAGTTTTCTCCCAACGGGTAGTGAACAGCTTGAACCAGTTACCAGAAGCATGTGTAAACAGTGAATCACTCAACCGTTTCAAGAGCTCTCTGAATTCCGCATGGAAGAGAAGACCAGGGAAATTCAGCATATAGTCAAATTTGCGCACACCCAACAGTTTAAAATTAACCAGTATAATTCAAGACAAGTTGCTAAAAGAGGCCAGTACAAGCATTGCTTACCAACGGCTTTCAACCCAGGTAGAACCCAGGTAGGTAGAAATGATATTTATTCTTATCATAAATCGTTTTACATCTATAGATCTATCTCTAACTAGCTATCTATCTATCAGTATCTGCATGCATACCCTGGTTTGCCTGCATGCATACCCTGTCTGTCTGTCTATCGCTTATCTATCTATCTATCTATCTATCTATCTATCTATCTGTCTGTCTGTCTGTCTGTCTGTCTGACATATCTGTCTTGTAGTGTATTATTTTGGTTTGCAATTTATCTATCTATCTATCTGGGATCTATCTATCTGACATATCTGTCTTGTAGTGTATTTGGGTGGGTGCTCGACAATTCAATGAAAGACAAAACATTGAAACATCACAGTCCATCGAGTATGACACAGGGCTCGAAATTTCTTAAATTGTTACACTTCCTGCATCACAAGATGTATAGTGAAATTAATAAGTTAACTTGGCTGTACTGAGAAATTCTTCTTGTCCCGTAGCTTGAGCGGACGAGTGGATTTTTCCAGACCTGCAGCAACAAAGAAACGTCAAAATTTCTAACATGACGTAACATTGAACGTCAAAAGATCTAAAATGCCATATATAAAACACTATGACAAAGTATCGAAATTACAACATTACAGGTGCGACAAGAAATCAAATTTACCGTTAATCTATGTAGCAGTCCGCAATTTTTACCGCTGTTTACTCAGTAACTGAAGAACATATTTTTTTAAGAAACCACTGATGGAAAAAGAGACACCAGGCTGAATTTACTCATCCCAAATATCAGGCCGAAAAGACCCACCTTTGAAATCTGGCCGAAACAACCCACCCCAATTGGCCTGAAATTACTCACCCTTGAAATTGGCCAGAAACGACCTGGCTGAAAGGGATTAGGATGGAAATAACCCAAATTCGATATAAGCAACCTGTGATTACAATGAAGATACAATGCTGATGACAAATGATTGCTAACGTTAACATAAACAAATATGCATTTTATCATTCATTTACCTTCCAGTGCTAAGTTCACTGAGATTTAGGGTCAGATTTGTCACAGGTGAATTGACAGCCCCACAGAAATTTGACTTTGGTGACGAAAGCAAAGAGTTGCTTGTAGCAAGAGTCCTCAGTGCCAGAGGTTTGTCTTTTCTCAGTTCAGTGGCCATGGCTACAGCTTTTTGAATATTATTAATAAATTCCAACTATCCAGCACTGAAGTAACATTTTCTCAAAACAAAGCGAAAGGATGCTGGGCTTTGTTGTTGACGATGGCAGCGACGTTCCCAGACAACCTGGAATATTTTTGGCATATGCCTCGAGTGACCGCGATCGCGCCGTTGCAAACATCAGACGGACGTAAGAAATGATCGATCCTGGCCCAGACATAAAGTTAAACACTCATATTGCTGAATTTCTCATAATTTTCAATGTGTCTTAAAACAGGAAACGCCGCCACAGTGTTTGAATAACAACTTGTGTCCAGCCAATCAGCCGAGCTTTTCCAAAACAAGCAGGAACAGGAAGTAGGTCTGCTGGATACAATAAAATCTGTTACTGTTTATTTCTGTGCAGATGGGGGCAAAAAACTGTACATAAAAATAAAAGCATAGCTTAATAAAGTCTGCAAATGATTGTAAAATTATTTTTTTTCAGTTTTGTTTCTAGAACTGGCTGTCTGCATTGAATAAGCTTTTTATAATAGAGCTAGGAACCATGCCAAGGTGGAATTTCTGTATCTAAAAATAGATTTGCTATTTGCATAACATCCGTCTCGGCAAACTGACATTGAACTTTAGAGGTGCGTTGAGATCGGCGCAAACGAGTGCAGAATGCTGTTAATAGAACGAAAGAAGTGCAAGATTAAGAAAAAGATACACACGTTTACAAAGGTGGGGGTGTTAAGCTAAAATATAAAGATGAAGTGAGTTCCAGGCGAGATATTTAATACTTTTGCACACGGCATCACTGTAGAAAATGCAAATACTAATTTTATTTGTAGTCGGACGTGTTATAACAGTGAAACATACGCTATGTACAGCTATTTTATCCGCCTAAAACAGGCAATAGGATATTTATTTATTTGTCATCATTTTGATATGGGTTTCATGCAGCAGCAGCAAGCGAGGGTTTTGGGCCAGGAAAAATAGTTTAACCACACCCCCCCCCCCTACACAACCACAGTAATATATTACTGACCGTTCCAGGGCTTTAATCATGTGAATTCAAATTAATTTTATTTATGCTGTATTATATCTAACATTGTGTCTTAATATTAGGAGGTGGTTAATATCTAGACATAGCTAATGTTAAATTTGATAGATATCCGACTATGAATAAAAATTGTATTCTGTACTTTTGTTTTTGGTTACATGTTGTTATATCTGCTTGTCAACATTCATCTAGCAACTTGGCTCCCTGAATAGCTGCCCATTTTGCTTTCTGTTTTGTCTGGTAATATATAATTGAAAAAAAAAAGGTAAAAATCTGATGTTGCTGCCATTTTCAATTAGGGCAACAGAATGACCACCTGCTGTTTGGGAAAGAGCTGTTCAAACGACCCGTTACCATTCATTTGGTTTACCTTGCGTGTCTTTCGTTAACTTTTGTCAGTTTGTGTGAGTGCCATCCGTCTATCGGGTTTTAACGTTATCAGGCACCAAAGGCACATGGGCACTGGCTTCAGCAGGCATTTTTCTTGGGTCAGTATATACAGTATTTTAAACATCATTCAAAATATTGTGAGGAAGAAATAGTTTGACATGGTTTCTTAAGGTTAACTATATATCGACAGAGTCTTTGGAATTTTATAGTAATTGTCTGAGGCTGGTAACACTGTAAAAATCACATTTTTCTGGTCTTCTAGTCCTGACTGTAAACCTGAAAAGTTGCAAAGTATAGAGTTTCATTGCCGACGTCTGTGTTACGCTCTTCATTGTGAAATTTACAAACTGTTCGTCCAGAGACGCCAGAGAAAAACAGCAGCTGTTGGCCGACAGCACAGCTTGCCTGAATTGGGTATTGCCCATCACACAGTCGCTATGGGGTGTGGCTTGCACTGCATAAATCTTCAGACAAGCATGTCCATGTACTATCAACATATGAGCCGCGACACCAGAAAACCAACAATGTGGTCGTGCGCCCAGCGCAGACTCAGATCAGCCTGGGCATCCGCCCAGTCTGATCAGCGTCTTCGCTGTCCGCATGGATGTAGCTTAGATCCTTAGCTACCTTTTAAACGCTTAGTGAAGAGCCTGATCAGACTTGATGGATGCCCAGGCTGATCTGAGTCTGCGCTGGGCGCACATCCACATTGTTGGTTTTCTCGTGTCGCGGCTCATATTTATAGATAAAAGTTATCTCAGAAATAACTCTTAAAATAAAATTCAAATAAAAAGAAAATCACATAAAATTCAAATTCCATGACCTTGAGCTTAAAGTACTGAGGGGTAGGGGAGACTGGATTTATCGAAAACCCTGGACCATTATCTAACAGCAGTCCAGGTATTAGTATCAACCATCAAGGCACTGTAAGATTACTTATTTTGAAACTATAACCAAAATATTTAAGACAAAATTCTAAGTCGATGACCTTGACTTCAAAGTCATTCATTGAGGTTAGTATAGTATATGCAAAAACTGAAACAAATATCTAACATCAGTTCAAGTGTAAACTCTGTGCCAAGCATTATGAATCAGTATGCAAACAGAAAACTTTAACAAACCCAAAACCCCAACAGAAACCATGCAATTTTGAGTAAATTTTGAAGGGGGCCAAAAACTGCCCAAATCCTACTACAGAAATGGATTCGACGCACTTTTCCAAGAGATACAGCCCGGAAACAAGTAATTTTCGAAACATATAGCCTGGAATCAAGCATTTTGCCATAAAATGAAGTTTAAAAGGGCAATAACTCCCATAAGAATGGGTGGATTTTACTCTAAATCCAACTTGACCTATGGATAAGGATCATATACCTGAGTATAAAATATAAATCCAATAAACCAAGCTTTTCAAAAGATAACGAACGAAAACCTTTTTTTACAAAATAAAGTTGAAAAAGGGCCATAACTCCCTTAATGATTGGTGGATTTTACCCAAAATCGAATTTGACCTATACATGTATTTTATGTTTATATACCTGTGTATAAAATATGAAGCCAATACACCAATCTCTATAAAAGATAACGATAACAGGGCTTACCTGATAAGGCTCCAAACAGTATTACTTTTGCCTTACTTGGTATTTTACCTTTGGAGTCGGTTGTGCACAAAAATGCTTTAAACTTATTTATAACTATTGCTAGAAATTCTGATTCAGTTGAATACTGTACAACACTTATATTTGGTGGCAGGAAAATTTTGCGGTTTCTTTAAATGGACCTTTTGGCGGATTTTTATTTTGGCGGATTTGTGACTTCTGAAAAAAATGTGGTGTCTGCTGACATCACATGGGCTACTAAGTTAAGTACGAGACCTACATCATCATTGTGAATACGGTAATTACTATTATTTCTATTGTCATGCTGTCTAATAAAAGGGTTTAATAAAGGCCTAAATCTTCCTTTAGATATTTGAAGCAGGGTATCCAGGATTTTCATAGGAGGTATGTTTTGGTTCCTGCTGACAAGGCCGCAAACAACATTGTTGTTGTTTGTCGGTTGCACTATATTAACACTTTGAAGCAGGAACTTAATGGCACCACGGCTTACGAAGAGACTTTTACAGATGAGAAGACTGTCGTTAATAGCCACTCAAATGATTTGCCTTATAAGTTTGCTGTAAACGTTAAGGAACGCCAAGACAAACTTCCTACGATGTATTGGTTACCTAAGCTTCACAAAAAACGTATAAAGCTAGATTCATTGCCAACTCTAGCTCTTGTACTACTACAGAATTATCTAAATTATTAACTTCTTCACGCCTGGTAAACTATCACAGGTACCTCCGGCGGAGGTACCGATAAAAAGTTGTGACAGGCACCTGGAGCTGCCTGTGACTTCCAAAAAATGACAACAAACGGTAGGTTTTCCTCTTTTTTGTCAAATTATTAGATAACCAGGGAGTTTATTAAAAATCAAAAAGTGCTATTCGACCCTTATAGACATAAAGTTTTGTCACACATTATATCCCCCTGAACTTTCCATAGTAACCAAAGATACGACTTTTGAAGTGGCTTTGATGTCAGCCCACAGTACTCAAAACATAAAGAATTCGGCCGTTTTGGGTCTTAAATGCAGTGATCTTGCATACGAATCTGTTCTTCTCGGCACACTGGTGTTAAGGTAACCTCCTTGCTCAAATGTAAATGTCGATTGACTACAAATAAGGCTTGATTTTTTCAAAACAACAGCTGGAGGTGCCTGCAATGGTGTGGAGGTGCCTGTGATGTAAGCAAATATAGTGAAAATCTGAATAGTTATTGCAGCTGGAAATATTGACATCTTCTCTAAACCACTGCCTGGAAAGAATCATTCATTCAACGTCCCATTAAGCTATCAAAATGCGTATATCATGAAATTCCATGTTAAAATTTCTAAAACACCATCTCAATGAGTTATTGCCCAATTTGTTTCCGCTTCTGTTAGTCAAACATTGACGAATTTCACATAGTTGCTGAAAATTAACTGCCTAATTCAGTGTTAGAATCGTTATTAAATGTGCGCTTAAATAAGAGTCAACATTTTGTGACTGGTGATGACTGTGATCGGGATGTGCTGGCTATGAGTCGTTCCAACTTGTCAGAAATTGTCGAGGTCACACGTCATGCCAGCTACACATATGGTGTGTGAAATTGTCAAAATTGCCGATACCCGTCAACAGGCATACGCGTACAGGTATCTATAGTGTTGATCCTTTTGGTACCTCACATGTGTCACTCGCATGTGTCGCATGACGCTCGCTGTATGTGTTAACTTTGTGGTAACTGGAGTGATAGGTGCTACAAGTGATTCAGTCTGGGTAGTTTTGAATTGTTGGCGCTAGAATCCAAATACATCCGTAAGGCCTACAGATTACATCATCGGCAGGTGACATGTTCTCAATATTACACCGTTTAGTATATTGAAGTGATCGGAATCTTACTGTAAATAACGTGTGATTCAAAGTCTCCGAACAGCCACTGCATCAAATTTGGTAACAAAAGAGCACTTTTACTACATAAAAGTCATCTTTTTTGCAAACGTTTCGAGTAGCTAGCATGGCGTGTGACCTCGACAATTTCTAACTATTTGGAATGACTAACAGGCAGTCATTACCATTCACAAAAACGCTGCCTCTTATTTAAGCGCATTTCATAACTATTCTAACACTGAATTAGGCAGTAAATTTTCAACAGCTACGTACAACTCGTCAATGACTAACAGATACGGAAACTAAACGGACAATAACTCTTTGTGATGATCTGCTTTGGATTTTGGATTTCTGTTGTGAAGCATCAATGTTACGTGTTCTTATGTCCGCTTGTCTGTAGTCTTCTGTCAGTAAGGTCCTGTACAGCTGCCCACTTTGCTTTCTGGTTACTTTTGTAATTTAAAATATAAAATAGGTAAAACAGAAGTTAGCGTTGTTTTCATTTGGGGTAGGTGAATTTCCACATGTCTGGGAAAAAACTCTTTATTCGGGTTACCATGCGTGTCTTTTATGAACTATTGTCAACGTATACTTACTTCCATCTTGGTTTTGAGAGCAGGATGTAGAATCTGATTGTATAAGTTCATGACCATTGTCTGTCGTTTTAACAAAACTATGCTTGATATTCGCATTATGATAGATTAAATTGCGACGTTGAATGAACGATTCTTTCAAGGCAGTGGTCTAGAGATGAAGAATATCAATATTTGCAACCGCTATAAATCTTCAGATTTTCGCTATATTTTCTTACATCACAGGCACCTCCATTCCGTCACAGGCACCTCCAGTTGTTTTTTTACCGATCCAGCCTTATTTGGAGTTTATTGGCTTATATATTTGGGCAAGGAGGTTTACTTTACGTCGGTGTATCCAGATCAACAGATTCTTATGCAAGAAAAGTGCATTTAGGACCTAAAACAACCGATTTGTTCTTGTTTTGAGTACTTTTGCCTGACCTTAAAGCCAATTCAGAAGTCATATCTTCTGTATATATGTAAAGTTCCCGGGGATATACTGTGTGACAAAACTTAATGTATATAAGGGTCGAATAGCATTCTTTGATTTTCAATAAACCCCCTGGTTATAATGTATTTTATCAAAAAAGACGAATACCTACCGTTTTTTGTTTATTTTTGGTCCGTCACAGGTAGCTCCGGATGCCTGTCACAACATTTTATCGGTACCTCCGCGGAGGTACCTGTGATAGTTTACCAGGCGTGTTCTTGCCTCACTGCTGTGAAATCTCGTGTCATTTGGTACTATGAGACAGTGTATGAGAGGTCAGGGAAAAATATGTTTTGGTCTATAGAAAATTCTGGTGAGGTACTTAGTAAACTGAAGTCAAGAGGGTTCCGTGCGACTAGTTTGTCCACTTATGATTTTTCTACTCTTTATACCACATTACCCCATAATTTAATTAAGGAAAAACTTGTTGATTTGATTGAGAGGGCCTTCAAAAAGTTCTCCAAAAATGAAGATACCCTTTATATTGCCTGTAACGATAAGAAAGCGTTTTTCACTTCTACTGACCGTAAAATATATAGAGGATATGAACGTTGGTCATGTCAGAATATATGTGACGCCTTATCATATCTCTTAGATAATATTTACATCAGATTTGGTAATAACTTATACAGACAAATTGTTGGTATTCCGATGGGTACAAATTGTGCTCCTCATGTGGCCGATTTATTTTTATTTTGTTATGAAAGAGATTTCATGACTTCTCTTTCTGTTGATAATCAAGCTGATATCATTGAGGCATTTAACTCAACCTCTAGATATTTAGACGATCTTCTGAATATTGATAATCCTTATTTTGAAAGCATGGTCAACCAAATTTACCAACCTGAACTTAAATTGAATAAAGCTAATACTTCAGATACCGAGGCCCCCTTTTTGGATTTACATCTATCTATTTCTATCGGGTTTGTATCTTCTAAAATTTATGATAAACGTGATGACTTTGACTTTGATATAGTTAATTTTCCATTTTTGGATGGTGACGTTCCACGTCGTCCCTCTTATGGAGTGTATATTTCTCAACTTATAAGATTTGCTAGAGTGTGTAGTCATGTAGATGACTTTAATGCTCGTAATAAATGTTTAACTGCTAAACTTCTTCAACAGGGCTATCGGTATCATAAGCTTAGAAAGGCTTTTTCTAAATTCTATCACAGACACCATGAATAGGTTTCAAAATTTGATGTCGGATTAAAATTTCTGCCGGGCCGGGTAGCGCAATCGGTAGGGCACCTGACTCGTAAGTCAGAGGTCCTGGGTTCGAATCCCGGTCTGGCCACATGCTTTCGTTTCTCCTTCCGCTGATTCAAGAAGGGCAGTTGTCAGTTACTGGCGAGAGTATGTGCACTTAGTACTGGTTAACCGCTTAGGAGGTCTAAGCCTGCCCAGGAATAGTGTGGTTAGGTTAACTGACCATCCCGACATGACCTTAGTTGTTTACCGTGGACGTTAAGCATCAAATCAACAACAACAACAACAACAATTAAAATTTCTTTTACACCAAGGCCTATCGGAACCAGAATTTTATGGTGACTTAGTATACAAATTCAAAAAGATTAAGGGTATGACTGATTTTTCTGATCAATTCCGAAAAATAATAATACGTCACAAACGTATTGGCTATAATTTAAATGTTATGCGACAGTCTGCATGCTTAATGATTAACCCAATCACGGTTGATAACTTTGCTGCACTCTTTAATTGCACACCGGGGGATCGGGCGTCAGACTCTATGATGGCCCCGACCTAAAGCTATATATTTTAGTTGGTTGGGACCGGAGCCTTTTTGTCTGTTGCTTGGTCCACCGGGGCTCAACTGGTGACCTTCTTTTGCTTCAGATTTCCAGTGGGGTTGTTTGGCAGGACAGGGATCTCCACCTGTCAGGCGGCCCGTTGTATCTGTTGAGTCCTCGTCTTTGCTTCTTCATGGTGTTGTAATTTGATTTATGTGTTTACCGTGATGATTCATTGACGAGTTTGAGGGTTATCATGCGAACCGAACAACCAACTAAATGTTTTGTACCACTTCAGATACTGAGGGTGAGGTTGGGCCTGTAAAATCGATTTAAGCCCCCCCCCCCCCCCCCCCAGTAATTCATTACTGACCGTTCCAAGGCGGTAGTTCTGTTGTGGTTCTCTGTTGCCTGTTTTTGGTGTCAGAGTTTCTGTGATGTTTTACCTTATGTATGTTCTTATTATTTTTGGTTCGGTTTGGGTTGCTGAGTGGCCACCTTTTGGGAACAAGCTGCTCACTCGGTTGGCCATATGTTCTCTGTATCTTGATTATTTGTAATCTTAGTTGTTTCCAACTATGGTTTGAGAGCTGGATTTGGATTTTGATTGTTTCAGTTCCTGGTCTTTGCATACTTTTTACTTTTACAGTAAATTGAGTTCTGTGCTCCTTCTGATTTAATCAACTTGGCCTAAGTACTAATTAGTATTGCATGTCTAATAACCAGTTTCACACCTTTTTCCTTTGCTTGGGATCTTCTTTATACTTGTCTTTATATATGATGTATATTGGCTTTGATATTATGGTACATGTAGATGGAATGACAAAAATGCCTAACAACTATTGTTTTTTCTTTCACGATCGTCATTTAAATTGACGGCATTTAAATTTGGCGATTTTCTTCCTTTCCGCCAATATCGCCAAAGTAAAGTGACCGCCAAATATAAGTGTTTTGCACAAAAAGACAGTTAGTAATGAAAGACGTACATGAAAAGAGTTGGTTTAATTACATAAGGGAATTGTTGGAGCTTTACAGTCTACCCTCAGTACTGGATTGTTTAGAAACCCTCCGTCTAAATCGGAATGGACGCAAATACTAAATCTGTCAGTGAACTATGCCGTTGAAACAAAGTGGAAAGCTGAAATTGAAAGAAAACCGTCACTCAAGTATGTTAAGAGGTTGGCAAGTGCCACCCAGTATGGCCAACAATGAGAAATAATGTCAGTGACAGCAGAAGAGCTCAGTTAAAGTGTAAGATTCTTGCTGGTACATACATCCTTCAGGGAAATAGAGCAGTTTTCAATCAGTACTCAGTGGATCCAACCTGTAAGTTATGTTCTTCTGAACCAGAAACAAGGCAACACTTTATTGCAGAATGTTCAGTGTTTGAAGTAGAAAGGAACATCTGTAAACAGAAGTTAATTAACATCCCTTCGATGCAGGCCGATATTCAAGACCACGACACATTCACGAGACTTGTTTGGACTCTTCAGCAATGATTGACAAGGAGAAGGACAGTCAGGATGTTATTTCTCAGGTTGAATTACTTGCCAGAGAGTATGTACACAAGATTCATAAAAAGAGAGTCGCCAAGTTGAAACAAATTTCATTCAGCTGAAGTTATAAATCTTAAATGTAAATAGCACAGCTGTATATAATCACACCAGCATAATTCTAATTAGAGCTCTTATATGTATCTTTGAAGACTCTCCCTCAACACCGTATGGTGGTGGTCCGACAAGTCAGCGGACGAACTCTACGATATAACAGAACAGAACAGTAGTCTGCTTTTTGTGTTTTTTTGGCTTTAATCATATCTGCATGCATTTATATTATCCGAGTGTTTTTATCATGATGTCTTAAGTAATTTTAAGGTGAGGTGGGAGTAATTGACAAAACACATGATTTTATTCATACTTCCTTATATTGTACATCTTCAATCCCTCTTTCAGAAAATGTAATAAAAAAGGGGGGTCGCCGATGTCGTTTTCAAGATATCTGGCCGCGAAAACGTCAAATTTTCCACTTTTTCGAGACGACGTTATAATGGCGTTCTATGGAAAACGCACTTTTTTGCTCGTCACTCTTGGATAAAAATCGTCATTCTGAGAAAACAAAACACATTTTTTCCTTCAAAAACTAACATAGTATGGCTCAATGATAGAAATTTACATTAAAGCAATAAAAATAGTAGGTCGCCGACTTAACTTTCGAGATAATGTGCATAAAATGCTTGGCTTGTCGTCTCTTTAGACTGAAATGTTGACGTTGCGCATGGTGACGTTAACGTTACTTAACTTTTCGCGCCACATATTAATTATCGCTTTTTGTAGGCTACTGGCAAAATTTGTCTGGGGCTTTCTTCACTCATGATTGTCGTTGTCGGGAAAGTGCAGGATGAAGGCAGATGTAATACTTTATCTCAATCTCTGCATAAGCCTTCTTAACTAACTATTTTTCAATTAAAAAGAATCGAAAACATTGCCATTATGCGCTCCCATACAGTTAACGCGCACCCGAGTTGACAGACTCTCAGAAGCTACTACTTTTGGGCGGGCTCCCACGTGTAATGACATTTGAACAATTCCCTTGTCCACTGTTTTCCAGTTCCTGACCCGACCCAAGAAAGAGCCTATAATATTATTCACTATAACATAGCTAACCTAGCGTTCCAACGACTGGACTTTTCTCTCTGTAAAAGTGATAGGCAGCTTGGATTCACTTTAGTGTCTAGGAGATACAATAAAACCTTTCTTTCATATACACTTGAAACAGAAAGAAGAAAATGAAAGACAGAAAATGAAAGAAAGGCAAAGAAAAAGAAACGCCACACTGTTTTAGCTTATTGACAGAACAGGTCGTTGAATTATTGTATCAACGTCGATGAAAGATTCGATATTGCATCGACGTTGATACGGCTGTCTTGCGTTGTTCAAATGCTAGGGACATAAGAATTTTTATTATAACTGAAATTTGGCGTATTTTTGTTGATTAGTATTTTAAGTGTGAGTGGTATGAAAACGACTGTCTATGGCTGCTACCATGTTAACTGTAAAGTGCGTGGTCGAAGTGTAGACAGTGATCTGACTATGCATTGTACGATTCTGGGTTCAATTTCACGAGGCTTTGTTGTCGGATGAAAAGTTGTAATAAAATTATTGCAACTCAAAAGCTGCGAATCCGTCTAACAAACTGATAAGAAATTGTCAGCTAACCCGCAAGTAGTCTTCAGCACGGAAAACTAACTATACTTTTTTCAGTTTCTTCTCTTCGGCACATTCTATTTTCTCTAAATTTCACCCAGCGTACAGCCTCCTTGCATTTTGTAAGCAGTATATGTAGTGATCGCAGAAGCGGATAATGTTGACGCCATCTTGTTTTTATCAAACGGAACGTTTGACGTCATTACGTAACGTTGCGACAGAAGCTGCCGCACGGCGGCGCTGAATTACTCCCACCTCACCTTAATGAATATTTGTATGTTTATCTCTTATTATGTTTTATTGTATCTTTCATATGTGTCTTATTGTTTATAAAGCTGTTTGGTATGCATGTTCAATACTATAAAAGCCGCGACACGAGAAAATCAATAAAGTGGTTGTGCGCCCAGCGCAGACTCAGATCAGCCTGGGCATCCGCCCAGTCTGATCAGAGTCTTCGCTGTCCGCGTAGAGGTAGCTTAAACCCTAAGCTACCCTTTAAGCACATAGTTAAGAGTCTGATCAGATTGGGCGGATTCCCAGGCTGATATGAGTCTGCAATGGGCGCACAACCACTTTGTTGGTTTTCTCGTGTCGCGGCTCATATATGCTTTTGTGTGCTATTTAATATCTTATGTTTTAGCTGTTGACCTTTTAGTTTCGGTTTGCTACTGTTGTGTTTTATGCTTATGATTTTGCTTGGGCTTTAGGGATCTTAGGATCATGCAGTTTTTAGTATGCATGATGGTAGACAGTGAGACTTCTACAGACACTCATGCTCTTTCTTCCCTATTTTAAATTAAACTATTGCTCAAGTATATATATCTGCAGATCTTAAATCCTTTAAACTTCTTAATTGCTAATAAGATAAATTTTTTCCAGCTTTGTTAATATATTGCTTTTTATGTGTTTTTTAGCATGTATTACACATTATAATTACTTTTGTCATATTTGTGAGTCGGTAAATAGTTATACATAGCTAATGGTTTCACTGTTATAACATGTCCGACTATAAATAAAATTTGTATTTGTATTCATACTGTCTATGTCAGGCTTCAAATAAAGATGCTCTCTCTGTGTTTTTCGTATAATTTGCTTAGTCAGTTGTAAAAGTAAAAAGTATGCAAAGACCAGGAACTGAAACAATCAAAATCCAAATCCAGCCCTCAAACCATAGTTGGAAACAGCTAAGATTACAAATAATCAAGATACAGAGAACATATGGCCAACTGAGCGAGCAGCTTGTTCCCAAAAGGTGGCCGCTCAGCAACCCTAACCGAACCAAAAATAATAAGAACATACATGAGGTAAAATATCACAGAAACTCTGACACCAAAAACAGGCAACAGAGAACCACAACAGAACTACCGCCTTGGAACGGTCAGTAATGAATTACTGGGGGGCTTAAATCGATTTTACAGGCCCAACCTCACCCTCAGTTTCTGAAGTGGTACAAAACATTTAGTTGGTTGTTCGGTTCGCATGATAACCCTCTAACTCGTCAATGAATCATCACGGTAAACACATAAATCAAATTTCAACACCATGAAGAAGCAAAGACGAGGACTCAACAGATACAACGGGCCGTCTGACTATGTCTAATACAAGTCCACAGACAGAAACGTAAGAATCAGTTATACAACGGGGTGCGAATATCGGTCAATTAATGACCTCCAATTCAGTATCGAAATGGAATGGTATTAAGGGACAAGAATAATGGAAAATGATTGCAAACAACCCCTGAGGATTGGAAGAATAAGAGCATTAAATGGATGTGCGAGGCGACTTTTTGGGGCCGCCACACAGCACAACCACAAGAACTCTGATAATAAAAGTAAAAAGTAGGCAAAGACCAGGAACTGAAACAATCAAAATCCAAATCCAGCCCTCAAACCATAGTTGGAAACAACTAAGATTACAAATAATCAAGATACAGAGTCTAATACAAGTCCACAGACAGAAACGTAAGAATCAGTTATACAACGGGGTGCGAATATCGGTCAATTTATGACCTCCAATTCAGTATCGAAATGGAATGGTATTAAGGGACATGAATAATGGAAAATGATTGCAAACAACCCCTGAGGATTGGAAGAATAAGAGCATTAAATGGATGTGCGGGGAGACTTTTTGGGGCCGCCACACAAAACAACCACAAGAACTCTGATAATAAAAGTAAAAAGTATGCAAAGACCTGGAACTGAAACAATCAAAATCCAAATCCAGCCCTCAAACCATAGTTGGAAACAACTAAGGTTACCCTTCTGTTGGTCTAAATTATTTAGTTAAGTAAAGATAGCTGAGTTGCCACCTATTTGGGAAAGAGCTGCTGACTCGGCTTATCACTTGTAATTTATTGTTTGTTGGGATGTCTTTGTCAGTCTTTCCCTTTGATGTTGGGGATAGGGTTTGGGATCTGATTGTCAGTTCCTGAAGTGTAGTTACTCTTTAAATTTTATCTCTTGACTTTTTGGCCTGAATTGGACAACTGATGGCAGAATGGATATATATCAGCGGTCATTCTAGTCGCCCCATATTCCAAGGTTGTACTCGGACATAACGGACCATGGACAAAACGGACAAGACAAAACGGACCACGGTTAGGATAAAACGGACCACGTTTCAGGTCGAAACGGACCATGTTTCAGGACAAAACGGACCACGTTTCAATTGGGATATTTGAGCCCATACTTGTAACTTTTAAAGTAAGCAGACACTACGGGGGTTGTTGGTGGCGTATGCATACAGCTAACATCGATGCTGTTGTAGCAATCGAAGACGCAATTCACTTCTTTTTTGAATGTCAAAGATATGACCTACAAAGATCTGTCCTGTTTAATTTAACGAGGAACTTTCACCCCCTTAGTATAAACGTCTTGTTATATGGAAATCCTGACTTATCTGATCAAGACAATCAAATAATTTTCGACGCTGTACCTTCATTTATCAAAAATTCGCGACGATTTTAAGTTTAAATCGTATATGCGAAGGTGTGAGGCTATGTCCAAATACTTTTGTTACTGTTTTTCTTCATTTATTTTGAAATCTTATGTCACATGTAGGGCCTCGACGAACGAAGAATCTTCTTGTTTTCTTCTCTGTCTTTTGCCTTTTTTCTTTCTCTCCTGTCTTGCTAATAATTCTACATTGGCTGGCTATGTGCATGCAGGCGAATGCTTTGAACATATTATTGTTCTTTAACTTATTTTGTGATATGCTGTGGGCTTTTCTAATCATATCTATCTAGTGCTGAGCTGTCATGTATGTGTATTTACATGCTTTAGGATTTGCACTGTAGGGGAAGGGCCGTAACTAATGTTGTGAGAACTTGTGGCCCGACCCCATTGCTGTATTTTGAAGCAATAAAATACGTTTAAACTAATCAAATCGAGACGAGTGATACTAGTAACATCTCAGACCCTTGCTCTGATAGCACAACTGCTTTTTTACGATGTTGTGACAATTTATGGTAAATTGTGTGCGCATAAATGTGCAAAGTATAAAGGTCACAACAATCAACATTAATATTTGGGAGAGAATGGGGCACTGTTTATACTATGCATCATCAGTATGGTACTGAATGTATTATTCGCACTCTTGCCGAAACGAAAATGCAAGAGTGTGCACTGAGCCTAACCTAACATTGTGCTCCATAAGCGGCTTTTTTGTCAAAACGAAAATACAAGAGTGCTTTCATCTATTAAGCATACGAATTGATTTATAAATGTTGCAACTAAAATGAAACATGCGTTCTCAAAGTTAACGGAAGATGTAATTTCAATTCAAATGTTTCATATACATGTATATGAATACAGATGGCCATTATACAGATGGTCATTATGTCTAAAACATGGTCCGTCATGTCCTGAAACGTGGTCCGTTTTGTCTTTAAACGTGGTCCGTTTCGTCCTGAACGTGGTCAGTTTTGTCCCAACGTGGTTTGTTTTGTCCGTGGTCCGTTATGTCTCCAAGGCAACCTGTCTCATTTCTGTAAGCCCATACCAGTCCCTGTTAACACGGTGACTATGATGACAGCTGGAACGTTAAAAAATAAAAATAAAACTTGCGCATGCGGACAAGCTTGGCGCGAAGTATGATGTCGGCGGATTGTTAACATCGGACGTCTTTGTTTAATCCTCAGTGTAACTGCTTTGTAAAACTTGATCGAAATGTCGGCGTCAGCCTCTAGAGACAGAAGTTATAGACAAAAGAGAGACAGATATTTCAAAGACAGGTATAACTCCATCAATGACATATCTTTTTTCAGTTTATCCGCTTTGCAAACAAGAAAACCTTACAAAAGGAACGACAAGTCCACTGGCGCTTGAACAACAAATGTCGTGAAAATACTCATATGCACACTATACTATTACCCTATGCACGGGTGGGAAACTCCATAATCAGAGCCAATGGCTCTGATACGGAATGGTTATAGCGGTTTTCCGGAGCACGTGCGGCTATGATTATATCGGCTGAAATTTGGACTAAGAAAAAGTTAGTTTCGCATTCGTGGTATAAATTCGTTTTTACGGCGTGGAATCTCAAAAAAAGGAGAATGTAGTTCAATGCTCAGGTCTTTTAACTTCTTTTCTACGCTAAGGTAAGTTGTCATATGCGTATAATTTTGCCTGAATCATTTGTGTCGTGGGGTGATGGATGGCTAATTTACAGATGGGCAGCTAACATTTGTGTTGAAATTCCTGTTGAAATGATATAAATATGTGAAGTTTGGTGGTCAAAGAGCGTGCACTGATTGTCTGATCCTTCCCCATTCGCAAAATGTATGAATTGAAAGCAAATAAGAAAAATTGAGAATAAATAAACCGAGGCTCTGATTATGTCGAGCGGCTCTGATTATATCGGCCGGCTCTGGCGTAGTCGGCTTTTTTTGTAAGAGTCGGTTACTACTAAAGTAAATGTCTTGTAGTAGTGTTATTTACTGTATGGGCGTTGTAAAACAAAACTGTAGACTACATCACGTTCAGGGACTAGTGGTGGATGTTTATTTGGGTCTTAAGGGCTGACAAAATTAGTTGCAGTGTTTTACAGATGATTGATTTCCCGATATCATTAAGGCGAGAAATGGATGATGTTGTCCATAGCATACGTCTTGTACTGCATTATATATCAGTGTACAGGTTTCCCATAGCCTAGTGGCCGTAGAGGCAGTAGGAATTAGAGACCCACTGAAATAAAAGGTGGAGCTCTTCCCCCCCCCCCCCCCCCCCTCCCCCCTTTCGCTGCCTTACTTATCCCTGATTCTACACAAGTCCTCATTTACTGTTGGGTTGACAGAGAGTTTTCCAGTCGTCGGATGTCACTATCCTGGTTTGAATCCGCGACCTTCCGGCGACCTTTTGCACCATAGCCGTGTCACTCTAACCAGTCGACTACGGTCTCCAAGAGGCTCAGCGGAACGAATCCATGGCTGCATCTCCTGGCACTGAGTCTGTCTGTCCATTTGTCATTATTAACGTTACGACCAACGTTACGAGAATTGGAACAACAATGAATAATAATGACGAGATAATATTTGTATGAGGGTGTTTCACAGTGTTATTAACTACGGATTTACCACACTCAAAAGGCGCCGTAGTAGACTGGTTAGAGTGACACGGCTATGCTGCAAAAGGTCGCCGGAAGGTCGCGGGTTCAAGCCAGGGTAGGGACATCCGACGACTGGATCACTCACTGTCAACTCAACAGTAAATGAGGACTTGTGTAGAATCAGGGATAAGTAAGGCATCGAAAGGAGGGAGACGGGCTCCATCTTTTACTTCAGTGGGTCTCTAATTCCTACTGCCTCTACGGCAATCAAAAGGCGCCGTAGTCGAGTGGTTAGAGTGATACGGCTATGGTGCAAAAAGTCGCCGGAAGGTCGCGGGTTCAAACCAGGGTAGGGACATCCGACGACTGGAAAACTCTCTGTCAACTCAACAGTAAATGAGGACTTGTGTAGAATCAGGGATAAGTAAGGCAGCGAAAGGGGGGGGGGATGAGCTCCACCTTTTATTTCAGTGGGTCTCTAATTCCTACTGCCTCTACGGCCACTAGGCTATGGGAATCCTTTACACCGATATATAATGCAGTACAAGATGTATGCTATGGACAACAACATCCATTTCTCGCCTTAATGATATTAGGAAATCAATCATCTGTCAACAGGTCAAAGACTGCAACTAATTTTGTCGGCCCTTAAAACCCAAATAAACTTCAAACACACGTCCCTGAACGTGATATAGACTACAGTTTTGTTTTACAACGCTCATACAGTAAATAGCACTACTACAAGACATTTACTTTAGTAGTAACCGACTCCTACAAAAGAAGCCGACTACGCCAGAGCCGGCCGATATAATCAGAGCCGCTCGACATAATCAGAGCCTCGGTTTATTTATTCTCAATTTTTCTTATTTGCTTTCAGTTCATACATTTTGCGAATGGAGAAGGATCAGACAATCAGTGCACGCTCTTTGACCACCAAAATTCTCACGTTTATATCATTTCAACAGGAATTTCAACGCAAATGTTAGCTGCCTATCTGTAAATTAGCCTTCTGCCACCCCACGACACAAATAATTCAGGAAAAATCGTACGCATATGACAATTTACCTTAGCGTAGAAAAGAAGTTAAAAGACCTGAGCATTGAACTGCATTCTCCTTTTATTGAGATTCCACGCCATAAAAACGAATTTATACCACGAATGCGAAACTTACATTTTCTTAGTCCCAATTTCAGCCGGTATAATCATAGCCGCACGTGCTCCGGAAAACCGCCATAACCTTTCCTTTTCAGAGCCATTGGCTCTGATTATGGAGTTTCCCACCCGTGCTATGGTCGGGATCGCTGCAAACGCTTGGCAATTTTTGAACAATTCATATATCACAATATTCAACAGCATAGGGGCCCGGCGCGTTTTTTGGTTGATTTGCGACACATATTTAGCAGGTTAGGGAGAAGCTCAAATGGAGCTATATAGCCCGATCAAGCTATATAGCCCGATCGAGGTATAGAAATTGCATTAAAATTTGAAGATTCTTCACCTGAATCCACTTTGAATATAATTGCAAAATTTTGAGTACTGTGCTTTCAATATTGATGGAAATCATGTTGGAATGCAAAGCAATTTTATTTTTCTATCGTTGCGTTTTTGTGAAAGAACCACATGTATATGTATACATGTTTCTTCCCATTCCCCTGTCATTTCTATAATAGCAGTCCAATGATACCTCTGAGATGATCCCAGCGTAGCAGGTATGTAAACCATGACACAGAAGTGGATATATCTGTCCAGTTTGAGGGGGCATCTCAAAGATATTCTTGTATTTAAATTTCCTCAATTTGCATAAAACGCAACGGTGGAAGTTCAATTTTTTTACAAAATCATAAAAGGTTTTTCACCCTTTATATTGTTGTTCATATCAAATTCTGCAGTTCAGCTTCAGTGCAAATGCAGAAGCAATAATGCTTTAATTTCCACTCATTTTTATACCTCGATCCGGCTATATAGCTCGATCGGGCTATATAGCTCCATTTGAGCTTCTCCCTAACCTGTTTAGCGAAAAAAAGTATCGTGACGTCATATGCCGCCACTCCCGGTTTTCGACGATCAAATTGTGTCCGTTGTGATTTCAAAGTACACTGAATATCCAAAACCCAACTTATCATTCTAAATGACCAAACAGTCTTTTCTTTTTCAACACCAGAGCATTCTTTTCCGTCGGCACTTGTGGCGAGTTGAGGGTTCATAGAATAACCGAAAAGCACAGAAATACCGAAAAGCACCTGAATAACCGAAAAGCAATTTCAAAAATAAGTTTTACATGAGAATAATTATCTAAGTAAGTCTTTTCGGGGTTGGAAAGTATTTGTAGTACTATTTTTTGTGATATTTTTTCACTTCAGATGTCGTACTATAATAGCATTGTAACAGAAAAGGGCGATAATAATGTTCAGCATTTCTCCCTGTGCTTTTCGGTTATAACAAGGCATGGGAACTGTCATCTGCTTTATGTACAAACAAAACAATCCAAATTAGTAAATGAAATTGCATGATTGGGAATAGTCGAAAACAGTTTATTTCATATATATGTACTGAACACACTATCAATCTTAGACACAAATTTCAATGGTAAACATGACTAGTTTCAAGTGCTTTTCGGTTATTTGTTAGTGCACTATCTTGTGGATTCACATTGTCAATCGTGAAACCAAGACAACTGTAGTCTGTAAAATAACTCTTTTCAATGCATCTTTAACCCATGAAAATAATATTACAATGATAATTCCTATAAAAACTGATTTTTTAAAATTGCTTTTCGGTTATTCAAGTGCTTTCCGGTATTTCTGTGCTTTTCGGTTATTCTATGTACCGGCGAGTTGATAGAGGAGGCCATATTTGATCATATGACCTGTCAATTTTTGGTAATCACATCTCCCAGTTTTCGACGATAGAAAATCGGCATCTTAATATTCGTCATGAAATGAAAAGGAACAGTTAGAGAATGTGGTAATGTTATTGCATAGTGTTCCGGATTTTAGCAGATGCGTTTATAATTTTCTTGCTCCTCCGAAAATATGCAGTGCATTGAGTTTACGTGACCTACTCCTAAAATATTTCGTTCATTGCGAAAAGGAGCCATTGCACAAGTGGGCGGGGCCTAAGTTTATTACTCTATTTGTATTGGTCTAATGCACCTATTGACGATTTTAATATTAGATGGTTTACATTTTAGTAGCATTATGCCATTGCAACTCCTGGGCTTATATCGGAACTACTCACATCGTCGAAAACCGAGTGTGGTCGAATTCCGGGTGCTTGGCCATACATTATCGCCACTCATATGTTTTCGATACCTTCCTTTAGGTCACCAGATTTTCATAGATATTACGTCATTTGGTCACGTTGACCGTTGATCCTGTAGACTGAAGCTTTGCCGCCAACTCTTTCTTTCTTCTTTCTTCCATTTACTCCTTAACCCCCGAAGGGGACACAGACGGTGTACATATGTACACTCCGGTGTTGCAGGATGAAAGCCTACGTATAGCCATGTAGCTATAGTAGGGATCTTTAACCTGCACAGGGGATGACTCTCCCTGCACAGGGGGCCTCCAGTTAAAGTCCCGATCCGAAGGATGGCACGCTTGTTAGCATCATCCCTGCAAATGATGCTAGAAAAACGCGTACGGACATAGGAAGATTTCGCCTCGGGTGGGGCTCAAACCCACGACCTCTGGCTTCAGAGTCAAGTGCACTAACCACTGAGCCACTGCGCTTTTTTTAAAAAAAAATCAAATAAATATGCTAATAGAATCAAAGCAAGATCACTGTACTTACAATCAACATGTAATTTGTTCATTTTTACATATATCAATATTTCTTGGTCATAAATTCATTGAAAATTCCACTTTTGAAATTTCTGCAACTATGGACGCTTTCCTGTCTGTTTATTTACTCTATGGGGCTATAAATAGAACAGGCTGCAGCAAGTGACTGTGTTGGATTTCAAAAGTACGGAAGTGCAAACGTACCATAGGTCCTTATCATACAATATAGGGAATTTGATTTTTTTCTTGTTTTTAGCTCACACCTGTTGTTGCTGCTGAAAAGCTACTTAGATTTTATTACAATTTAAATTCAAGGTATATTTATTGTAGAGTGTTCGAGGTGTGAACTACATGTTCTAGACAGTATGGGGCATCTATCTGTTTCAAAAAAACGAATGATTTTCAACACCATGCTCTCAATAAATTTGTAGCAGTATCTATTTTAGCAAGTTTTGTAACATACCTTTTCCATTAATTGGTAATGTGAGCTTACAAAAACAAAGAAGAAAGTAACAGACGATTTTCGTCATGAAAATGAATAATTTTAATACCCCACCGCAGATTTTGTTGTTACACTTACACAGCGCGTGTCAATTTAGATATGCAAATGAGTATCGATAGCATATGACACACTATTTCATTGGTCAATTTCGAAGGTCATGTTTCTGGGTCGAGTAGCAAAACAGTCGGCGCGGAAAATGGCGTGTTTTCACCAAGAATAAAGAGGGAAAAGGCGAAGTTTCACGCATACAAGACAAATATATGTTGACGTTGCTGTGTTGCTTATAGACCGGGATACTTTATTAAGGTATCGATAACGCATGAGCCCAGGATATATTATTATGGTTAAAATATAGACAAGGGGTTGAACTCTCAAAAAGGATCCCCACCCCCCCATTTTCCACTTCAAATGGCAATTCTTAAGCACCAAGTATCATTCTGTTTGAACACTCTGGTCAGAAATGTCTGCAAACATCAACCTCAATTTCTGACCAGAGTGTAGATATCGGTCCAAAGTTCAACAGGGTACCACCCCCACCCCACTTCATGACCTTGATGTAAAGGTCATGGACTTAGAAAATTGGGAATATTTATGGACCGGATGTTTTGGTTAAAGTTTTATAAAGCCCAATATCTCCTTAACCCATGGATGGATTCCTTTGATACTTGCACTGTAGTTAGATATTGGTCTAAAGTTTTCCAAGGTACTACCCCCACCTCCCTCAGTGACCTTGATGTCAAGGTCATGGACTTAGAAAATTGTCTTTTTATTGATTGGATGTTTTGGTTAAAGTCTTTTAAAGACACATATCACCTGAACCAAGTGATGAATTCTTTTTATATTTGCACTTTAGTTAGATATTAGTCCAAAGTTTTGCCGAGTACTACACCAACCCCGCTCAATGACCTTGGTGTCAAGGTCAGGGACTTTGGATATTTGTTCTTTATTAAAGTTTTCTAATTGCATACTGATTCATAATGCTTGGCAGAGATTTAGTTTACACTTGAACTGATGTTAGACACTATTTTGAGTTTTTACAAAACACTATATACTTACCCCACTGGATGACCTTGAAGTCAAGGTCATTGACTTAGAATTTTGTCTTAAAGATTTTGGTTAAAGTTTTATATTTATGAAGACATAATTTCACTGTGCCATGATGGACTCAGTTGATACTTGTTAGATAATGGTTCAATGTTTTGTTACATCCTAGCCATGAAACTTGGGTCATGCATTCATCTGGAAAAGAAGAGCTGAAAGTCATCAATATTGAGTCTTTACCAACATTTTACGGCTGACAGACTTTGCAATTTTTTGTCCAGTTTTTGCGTTTAAGTCTGTTCCTCAGAAACTGTCAGGGCTAGAGCCAAGAAACTTGGTTCGTGCATACATCTTTGCTGATTTAGCTCTGTTTTGTGACAAAGCACCAGCAGGCGAGACACCGCATTCCCCGGAATTCTTGTTAAAATTGCCTTAAGATATTTCCCGAGTGATGCAAAAGATGCAGTGGGCTCAAACAGGACGGAGGAAGGGCAATGTTTTTATATTTGGACGTCAAATAATTATGTTATAGAAACGGAAATACACATATTCTCTGTAATACACATATTTTCTGTTTTTGGCCATACAATTACTCTGAAACACAATAAAGGGCTACAGTTTGTGACACATTTCAAACATCGGGTGACACTTGGCTGATGGCCTTTAATTTCAACCTTGAATATGACAGATTTAATTTTTAAAATCCTTTTTTTTTCCTTCTTCTTACTTTCCTTACAACTTTGGAAGTAATGCACAGTGCTGGAAACTCGAATGATCAATGGTGGCCCAAAAGCTTAACAGGCCTTACTTTCAGTGGCCCAAATTATCCACTACCTAAAGTTCCCATTCATTTAGTATTGCCAGAAAGATAAATTTGGCAACTAAAGGTCATATTTTGGAGATTTCTGGTGGCCCGAAACAAAAATTAGGCATATTTGGCCACCGGGCCACTGGGCGTTTCCAGCACTGAATGCATACGGCACACTTTCTCTTTCTAATCTGTAATCCAACTGTCATACAACTTTTAATGAGTCGTTTATTGGGTGTCATAATCCCATTATGCAACAGTCGTTAACTTTTTGACACTGAGTCGTAGAGCTGTCATCGATATCGTCGATATCGATGTATCGATGAAAAATATGCTGCGATATTTAACTCTTTAAGCCCCAGTGACGCAATTAGCAAAATTTGCAAACAGCGTAGATCCTGATGAGGCGGCTCATAATGAGCCGCCTCATCTAGATCTACACTGTTTGCCCTCTAGTCTTTGAATTCTCAATATAAAAAGTCTTGGACAAGGCATTTTTTTAATTTTTGCAGACGTAAATTTTGTTGTCTGCTTTTTGGTAGTGAAAGAGTTAATCAATATGGAAGAAGTAAATATCGATACATTTTGTAAAAAAATAGAATTTGTTCTTACAGTTACCAATGGTCATTTTCTTGTATCTAATGTATGATTCTGTTGCATAATTTGGGTAAATTCTTATTTATTTAGATCCCTGGTCTTGAATTTGTATGTAGACACCATTTGCGATTCTATGCCTACGTCTCCTTCTCATTAGCTGTTCAGGTCGGTCAAGAACCACTTTGGTTTTCAGTGCATTTTTTCACTATTTTGGGAATGGTGCTGGTGCCCATGGAATTGGGAAAAATCGCGTCATATTCTCCTAAAATTTGGACTTTCCGAAACACCTTTATTTAGCCACAGTGATGGGATAGGGGACATGATACTGAATATATAATATTTACATTCAATTATAACAATATATCTGTCAGTTCTCTAAGAAGCATGTAAATTTATGCATGTTAGATTGTCCCTAGATAAATTCTTCCTGCAATTGGGAATTTTTCAACTTGCAGTTGGGAAAAAAGATACTATTTTGAATTGGGATTGGTGCCTTTTATGGGCACCACTTATATAGAGAAAAAAATCACTGGTTTTGCTTTGGAAGATGAAAAGACGAGCAGACTATTGGATTCATTTTTACTCACTTATATATAAAACATGCATAAAAGAAAAGCAAGAGCCTGTAAGGCATGCATGTTTCAACAAAGATTTCAACATTTATCAATATCGATTTATATCGATATATCGCAATATTTTCTATTGATACATGTATATCGATATGCCAAATGTTGAATCAATGACAGCTCTACTGAGTCGGTATTGGTCAAACACCGGATCAACCGTTTTTGTTGTGACAAACTATGATTAAGGACTGAAACTTATGGATTTATAAGTGGATTATAAAGAATAAAACAAGACTATCAGGTGGAGACATCTTTAATTCAACAACAAATGCAAATAAACTGTACCCCATAATGGACTAAAGCCTTCCTTGTTTTTTTCAACTCTTTGTCCACAGGTGCCAATTTTCTCGGTACAACGAAAGTTGCGGCAAACTTCGAGTGTACTTTGATGTACAGGACTCTATGGACCTAAGTATTGGGACACCTTAAAAATAATTATTTTTCGACGACGTAAGTATTGGGACAGCTGGAAAATTAAACATTTTTCTTGTCCCAATACTTGTGCTCAATACAGTATTAATAGCTACAGTTCAGTACTATTCAGTGATGCCCAGTTCAATACAACATTGCTTTCAGTAATAAAAACAGCTTATCTCAACCCCCTCCCTCAGCGCAAAAATGCATGCCTATATACTTAATACAAAATATTCAATTTTGGCAGCATGGGCCCTGGTACTCAAGTTAAGGAAATTAAGGTGAACCTGTGTCCCAATTTTTAGAATTTTTACAGAGTACTTTTTATTTCAGAGGTCAGACCGACAGATACTCAAGGACTGGTCCTTTAAGTCCCCTCAGAAGTCCACTGCGTGAAGAGCATATCAAGAACAGCAGAAAAAGAGGACTTCAGAGGAAATCTAGAGAGTGAGGCTATAGCTTATTTCAAACCTAGTGTGTGACAGTATGGTGCTATAGGGATCCCTCATAACCCAAAAGGGCACTTCAGTTTTGTAGCCAGTGTTTGACATTTTATTAACCTACATCCCTCACTCCCTTAAAGAGAAACTTTGAAGAAAATCCTTTTCTTGAAGATGATAGGCCCATTATTGCCAAAGCCTCTTATTTAAGAGGTAAATTTCAGGCTACAAATAAATTACAATTCTAAGTTACTGTAGTACTAAGGATGGCTGTTGTACCTTTATGGTTACCTCTAGTGTGTGAATGTCTATGGAAAATAGTAATGATTATTAATTTAATTAATAAAGTAGCTTTAAAGGTATTTAAAGGTAAAAGAATTAGAATTTTCTTGCATGAATGAGTGTAAGAGGTTTGGGTAAGCCAGGTTTCATCAAAATTTATCAAGTTGTAATGAAATTAAATTGATTTTTTTTGTCAAACTACCTATACAATATATATTTTGTTATTTTATTGACTATATGTAATCTGTTTACAGGGATTTGTGTGAACTGAAGACGGACAGTATTTTGAAACCTGATGAATTTCCACCACTTTCAGATGAAGCGTAAGTTATAAAAACAGAATGGATGTGTGTACATTTTGTTCAAGAGATTTTAATATGATCAGTCTGCTTCTATCACAGAATAAAAGATATTGGAGCTGCACCATGAGAAAACAACAAAGTGGCATGTGTGCTCAGGGAAGACTCAAATCAGCCTGGGCATCTGCTCAGTCTGATCAGAGTCTTCGCTGAGCACATGGAGGTAGCTCAGATCCTCAGCTATCCTTTAAGCGCAAAGCCAAGACTCTGATCAGACTGGGCAGATGCCCAGGCTGATCTGAGCCTGCATCGGGCACTTGGTTTTCTCATATTGCAGCTCATTGATTGTTTGTTTGTCTTCATCAGAGCTCAGTATCGCAAAAAAACAGTAATGCAATACTATCATGACATTGAGCTGGTGTTTGATACCATACTGTATCATAATAATTTGACTCTCAAGGTTTCTAGCTTATCACTTAGAAGAAGAAACACTATCATAATCAGTGTTCCCCCCAGAAATTTCAGAAGGCATGTCGCTTTTAACACAAAAATCTACTTTTACTTGCTGATCGAATTTTAAAATCCTTAAAATAGCAATGATTTGTCAAAATTAGCCTAAATTTACATTATAAATGATTTATTGATGATCCTTGATGCATGTGAAACAACATAACTGGCTAAGAAATGAAAATCTGTTCAAATTACTTTTGCAACATGCCTTAATTTCAACGAAAATTTATAAAAATTCCACCAGATGGAATTTTTATAAATTTTCATTGGAAATTAAGGCATGTTGCAAAAGTAATTCGAACAGGAATGCATGTTGCAAGCGACATGCCTTAATGGTCTGGGGAGATCCCTGATAATGTTTTCATGGAAAATCTCCATTAAATATGCCATACTAAGGTGGTTGTTTGTCCACAGTTTTAGATGACTTCTCTAAAACCACTTTATTTTCTGGCTTCACTCGGAAAATGGACTTTAAACCATGTGTACACAAAACACTCGTATCAGCCTGTACATCTGTAAAAACCAATTGAAGACCTCAGCTTTCAACATTTAGAGTACACAGGATTCATAGATTTTATTGCCAAAACAGCAAGACTCTTATCAGAGTGCCCAGACTTGCAGCCTGATTTGAGTTTTCCCTTTTTGCACATAGCTTAGGGTCCTTTTCCACATGATGCCAATCATTGCTAGAAATGAACCGCAACACAACAATACCAACAAAGTGGCTTTTGTGCCCAGTGAAGACTCAGTTCAGCTTGGGCATTTGTCCAGTCTGATAAGAGCATTCGCTGTGTGCTTAAAGGGTAGCTAAGGGTTTAAGCTAGTTCCATGCGGACAGCAAAGACTGATCAGACTGGGCTGAGGGCACATGTCACTTTGTTGGTTTTGTCTTGCTGCGGCTCAAATGTGGTCTTTATGTTACAGCTGGACACCAGAGGCAAGTAGTAAATGGCTGGTGTCAGGCAAACACCTTGACTGGTCAGCTGAGGTTGAAAGGGAAGAGAGCCAAGCACCTGAGAGGTAAGCATCACATTAGAGCTCTAGATGGAGGGAATATTGATGATAAATGTGAAATATTTTTGTCTTTTCTGGGATTAGCAGAAAGCAAGATTTAGGTATTCTGTTCGCAGCATGAGTATTTTCAAACTAGATGGTTGTATTGCCTGTGGACTTACAATTTGCTTTTGGTAGCATAGATTTTATCAAGTGTTTTGGTTTAGCTCTGTTTTGTGACAATGTGCAGGTAGGGAAGACATGGCATTCCATGGAATTCTTGTTTAGCTCTATTTCTGTGAAAAGACAGGCGAGGGACATCTACACCTGTCAGCTGCACACCATCTGTCATACTTGACTGTTATAGTGGTTGCACTTTAGAACAGAGAGAATCCAATAGGATAGTCAGAAAAGGCAGAAAAAAGAAACGTTTCGGCTTGGCTCATTTTCATCCTGCTGTTTTTCCTCTGCCACTCAGACTACCATAGCAGTCTCTTAGATTCATACCAACCAGTATGTCCTGAGAAGATGATTAGTCTTGTTTACATTTAAAAAATGGTTTAAAAATAGCATGGTAGAAAGGTGCCAAACAGGGAACCTCAGCCACAGAAGCTAGGAGATATTTCCACTGTCAAATAGTCCTTGCAAGCCTGAGCAGGTATTTTGTTCATCCACATGTCCAGACAGATTTGAATGTTGAAGTTTGTCTCAAACTACTGATATCCGGAGAGAAAAAATCTGGTCCCAGAAAATTTACTTTGAGATACCAGTTTTGGTCCCAGGAAATTTACTTCCCGATATGGCAAGCTCAGATATGTTTTACGCACCCAAAGTTGAATTTAAAAGGCCAGTAAGGGCAAGCAAATGGTATTTTATAACCCTGTGATGTCAACTTGAATGTACAGTCAAACCTCGATAATTCGAACTGACAGGGACCTCACTATTTAATTCGAATTATCCGTAGTTCGAATTTTCGAATTCGACATTTCCCGTTCATTTCCGGACATTTTCGGAATTCGTTATTACGGCAGTTTTTAGGCAGTCCCGTATTTTATTTCTCTATGCTTACTGACGTTCGTGGATTTACAAATCAGTGAAAACAAAATCAGAACGTAGAATAATCAACATAACATACTGGAAACATCCAAAATATCCACGATCATTTAATATCGCGAGACACCCCTCATATTTGGCACATGTACATGTGTATTGTCCGAAAGCCGCACAGCTGCCGAACATTTCCCAGCTCTGCAAATCAATTGTTTATGACAAGGCAGCGCCGGCAAAACATCAAAGTCAGACTGAACGGAAACAGGCTAGGCGCTCAACGCCTCGGACATTACTGTACTTTCACTTTCCGTTTATGTTTCCGGGAACTAGGCTACTTTCGTTTTCAGAAAAAAAACCCGGCTCAACTGGTCATCTGAGCCGTGTCACAGAAAAGGTTCCTTAGTCATTCGGAGTTAATCATTGCCCTCTATTTATATATTTGGGAACGAAAACTCAAACCAGCCTCTCAGTCTGCGCAGTGTAGCTGGAAACTATTAAGTGCCGTGTGCAAACCTTATGATCCGTGCGCAAACCCTTACGATACGATCACCGACTAACGAAACCTAAGTTCGGATGCGCATGCTAGTCTGATCCTTTGCTGGTTACAAAGACCATCACATTTGGCCTTTAAATTTACAAACTTGAAACAAGATAATCCTCGACAATTACGCAATTAGACAGACACCTTTTGCTCAACAGTAATTAATGACTTAGCCATCAAAACTTAGTGATAATTACCTGTGCAGGTGGCAGTGATGACCTGAGGCTGTTAATATTTATCTCATCGATGACAAAAAGGTGTTATTTTTCGGCAGGAAATTGGAGCATGAATTTTGATTTCGAAAAATAGGGGAGTATTTTTAATGGATTTTACTCCATCGGGACCTAATTTTTCTTTCGAAAAATCCGATTTTTCGAATTATCGAAATTCGAATTTGCGGCGGTGTTTTTGCATAGAATTAATGGGCCTTCGAGCGGAACCGTGATTCAACTTCGAAAAATCCGGTAGTTTCGAAAAATCGGCGTTCGAACTACCGAGATTCGACTGTACGTTACTCTTGCTCAAAGTTGTTCTAGAGCTACATTCTTCATGACAACTTAATCTTTTTGGAAAGAAAGATGGTCCATTATACCAAAAGAAAAAAAAATTGAATAAAGAAAGACAGAAACTTAACAGCAGTTTTTTCATTGTCTGAATGAATAAATACATTGCCCTAATTTTGGTTCTTGAATTTTAGATCCAGACGGAAGCTAGATATGCCAGAAAAGGATGAAAAAGACAAGAAAAGGTACAGAATATAATATTATTGACTAAGACTTGATCTTTTTATATCCTGCCACACATTAGTGGCAGGGTATTATGTTTTCATTTAGGCTGTACATCCGTTTGTCCCGCTTGGGCAAATTTTGATAATTTATGACAGAGTTATGGCACTTGTCAATGTATTAAAAATGCTTTTTGGCCTCTAGTTCCTGTATTTGGAGTTTCATGATGAAACTTCACAGAAATGATAGAAGTAGCAAAAGCTGTACATTACCATAGAAATTTTGTCCTCTGGGGTTACCTGCCCTTTCCCTGGGGCAATATACATGTATAAAATCATGAAAAAAATCTGTCAAAATTCTGAGTTCAAAGCAGTTCTTCTGAAACATACAGCAAATGATCAGTATAATAAAAGCCTTCCATGATGCTCAAATTTACCCTACAAGGGGTTATCTGCGGCTGCCCATACCCCCACATGCATAAAATTTTCAAAAAATCTATAAAGTCATAGTTTGAAGTAGCATGACTGAAACTTACAGCAAATGATCAGAATAGTAAGAGTTTCCAGTGTTTCTCAAAACTGACCTCTTTGGGATTATCTATCCCTGCCCTTTGGCTATATACATGCATAATATGCTGATAAAAAAAAAATCATAAGTTAAACAGATTTTCTGAAACCTACAACTGCCTTCAGGTAATACAGTGAAAAAAACACAACAACAACGAAAAACAGTAGATCAGGAAAAAGTGGATGCAGTGGCGGGGTATCAGGCAGTAGTTTGCAATGCTTTTATTAATAAATACAGTTGAAAAACACTGATTTTATGAGTTTTAATACATTGTAAAATTTTATAGGCCTCGTAATGTACAGTGTTTTTTATGCTTCGTATTGTACAGGGCTGAGCCTCAAAAAGAAATTACCAATATTGTGTCCTTCCTAGATTGGATGTAGTCTGTGTTGTTTTTGGAAGACTACTGAAAATCAAAAAGTCAATAAGACCTGGAACCCATAAAAAGTTCAGAAAAGTAATAACATCTGAGCTGCAACACAAGAGAACCAACAAAGTTGTTGTGTGTCCCGCACAGACTCATCAGCCTGGGCATGCTCCCAGTCTGATCAGAGTCTTTGCTAAGCCCTTAAATGGTAATTAAGGGTCTAAAGTACCTCCATGCGGACAGAGAAGACTGGTCAGACTAAGCAGACGCCCAGGCTGATCTGAGTCTGCACTGGGCACACACCCACTTTGTTGGTTTTGTCGTGTCACAGCTCATTTGTTAGATTATGGTGAAGCGACACACTTCCAGATGCTGCAACTCATTCATTTTTATATTTTCCTTTATTCTCAGTGGAGACAAACACTTGAAGGTATTTGCTTCCCTAGGAGCAATTCTTTCCTCAAGAGCAGGTGCATTTTGAATAGCGCTCCACCTTAAAATCCTTTATACATTACAGAGGTGCTGAGAAAGAGACAGATGAAAAATTACTGGCAAGACGCCAAAAAGATGTGGACTACGGGAAAAATACAGTTGCATATGACAAATACCTAATGATGGTTCAAAGGTAATTTAGATCACAATCTGATGATATGTCCCCTGAGTTGAAGGCTGGCCAAAGACATGATAAAGTATGTTTTGGAAAAGTCAGGGAATTTAAAAATTAATGGCTACGACAGTCTTTAGAAAATATATACTCATTCTGCTTTAGGGGAAAGGGTGCACATTCATAAAAGATAGTCCAGGCACAGAGGTATTTATCCTTCTTCCCATTGGGGCTACTGTTAAAGGGGGAGCAAATTATTTCTTTGTAGAGTAACCCCCAAGTTTTCAAGTGATAACTCCAGGGTTGTAAGTGTAAAGAGTGTAATCAACTTTTGGCTCCATTGAGCCCTTGAAGGGGTGTGGAAAACTGGAAAACACCTGGAAAAGTCAGAGATTATTTGAGCGGAGGATGAGATGCAATCCTAATGTAGGTGTTATTACTCAATGTGGGAAAAAGGTGCTTTGAATTAAGTTAAGGAAATCGTCTCTGTAGGACAACTTGACTTTTTTCAGATTCAGACTCCAAAATGGAAATAGGGTGTAGGAATATTAAAACGCATGAGTAAACCTCCATGTTTTTCACCATTTTTACAAAAGGGGAATAACTTTTGCGATTTCGTGATTGGATCCCTGGAGGATTAAGCTGTTTACAAACTGGAGTCCACACTTAAAGGAATTTTACTTAAAAAGTTGACTCCATTTGGAAGGGAGACAATATTGATAATGGCAGTTACTTTCCCTGGGAGTGTTCTTGTTCACCTAAAGAACAATATGAGCCGCGACGCGAAAAAACCAACAATGTGGTTGTACGCCCAGCGCAGACTCAGATCAGCCTGGGATTCCGCCCAGTCTGACCAGACTCTTTGTAAAGTGTCAAAGGATAGCTAAGGGTCTAAGCTACCTCCATGCGGAAAGCGAAGACTCTGATCAGACTGGGCGGATGCCCAGGCTGATCTGAGTCTGCGCTGGACGCACGACCACATTGTTGGTTTTGTCACGTCGCGGCTCATATATTATTTGTAGGCACAAGAGGGTTAGAGGACTTCATCCAAAGACACCGAACAAGTTCCAGAAGTGTAGTCGAAGATCCTGGGATGGTCAGGTTCGACTATGGAGGCGGGCTCTCCACCACTGGGATGGACCCACAGATTCTCAGGGGTAGGATATCTCTTGAAATGTACCACAGTTTTACAGACCTGTGTGTAAAGAATTATATGCATTGCTTATTCCTTAGGTCAGTTACCTGCAATAAACCTTCAAGAAACTGTCATTTTGTGTTCCCCTTCTGAGTCATTTAACAAGCAAATTGAAGAGGTCATTTCATAGTAAAATCATATTCACGGGTGGTAAAGTTTCAAATTGACCTCCGCGGAGGTAAAGTAAAAAAACAATTTGACTGTTTTCCGGTAGGCAATTTGAATACATCCTGTCACGAATTTTCGCAGTTTACTGACAGGGTTCGGGTAAAATTTTTCTCGCTAGAAAGGGAATTCCAAAAATCGGAGAATGTCATGCTATATATATTTTACAGTTGTATATTGAGACCAAATGACATGGAACAGTTTTAAGCGGTGTTTCTTAAATTACTTTTGTCCTCCAGGTTCAGTGCCGAAAACGAAACTAGGAAGGAGTCCTGCACAGTTAAATCGGCTTTTTGATGCATTTAAAGGCTTTTTGAGAAATCTTATCTATGAAGTAAGACACGTAGCTTATAAAGCTGCGTTTTATACACCCTTTCAAGAACATGCATGCTTTTGTTACTACACGCTTACCCAATTTTTGTCGGCGGTCAATTTGAAAACGATGAAAACAATTTGACTAATAGAAATTAACATGGGAAGATTTAATCAGCTAAAACGAAGAAAAGGCATGCTGAATTTTTAGAAGCTAGGTATCAATGGATTTGAATGCATGTTTTTATACATCTACAGTACACCAGATGTTATTACTCATGTAACATTGTCATTTTTATCGTGAAATAGTAGCACAATAGTGCTTTATCACTTACTTCGTTGTAAAACCAGACCTGCAGTCCTCTTTTGCTTGTAAAATAAAACGAACCCATGCAGATTGATATGTGCAGAGAAGAGAACCGATTTGCAAACAATTTGTTGTAGGCAGGATTTCCTTGTGGCCTTCTGCTATGATAAAGCAGTTCTTTTATCGCTTGACTAGTCTTCTGTTATATTTGTTCAAAATTACTACCTGTATTTCTAATCTGTACTATACAAAGTCACTGAACCCAAGCGGGAGTTGAGCCTGCTCCCTGAAGTGAGCTGAAGTCGAAAGAGCTAACTAGTTGGTCATAAAACCTTAACCAGTAATATACTGGTGAGTTCTTCTATAAATAGGGATTTCCATGTAAAAAGCAGTTGGTCAAATTGAATAGTTTTATTCAGTTTTTATGTTTTCACATCAGAGTAAAGTTTGCTATTGGGACTTCAATTTGACTTCATAAAACGAAACAATTATTTAATATGCACTGAAAAAAAGAAAGAAAATCCAGACTAGTTTTGCAGAACAAAAATTATTTTCCCGGGATGAAATGGAATCAAACTGACTGCACGCTTTTCAAATTGACCACAATGTAAAAACTTTTCTAATATATTATAATAATGAATAGTGACTGTGGTTTCAATTGCACACATTAACCTGCATCGGTTTGTGCTATGTTTACAAACAAATCAGTATCACAGGTCTGGTTTTACAACAAAAGAAAAAGGATAAAGCACTATTGTGCTACTGTTCCACGATAAAAAGGACAATGTAACATGGGTAATATTATCTGATGTACTTTATAAGTACGAAAACATGCTTTCAAATCCATTGACACCTAGCTTCTGAAAATTCAGCAAGTATGTTCTTCTTTTTAGCTGATTAAATTTTCCCATGTTAATTTCCATTAGTCAAATTGTTCTCATCGATTTCAAATTGACCGCCGACAAGAATTGGGTAAGCCTGTAGTAACAAAACCATGAATGTTCTTGAAAGGGTGTATAAAACGCAGCTTTATAAGCTACGTGTTATACTTCATAGATAATATTTCTCAAAAAGCCTTTAAATGCACTCAAAAAGCCAATTTAAGTGTGCAGGACTCCTTCCTAGTTTCGTTTTCGGTATTGAACCTGGAGGACAAAAGTTTTTTGATAAACACCGCTTAAAACTGTTCCACGTCATTTGGTCTCAAAATTCAACTGGAAAATATATATAGCATGACATTCTCCGATTTTTGGAAAACCTTTTCTAGCGAGAAAAATCTTACCTAAACCCTGTCAGTAAACCGCGAAAATTCGTGACAGGATGTATTCAAATTGCCTACCGGAAAACAGTCAAATTGTTTTTCTATTTACCTCCGCGGAGGTCAATTTGAAACTTTACCACCCGTGATATTGCTATATCAGAAAAGTGATAAAATGATCTCCTTTATTTCATCAGTTGACCAGTGACAGTCCATTATTAGTCCCTTATATGTGGAAGGCTCAGATCAGCCTGCACATCCCTGCAGATTGATCAGTCTTCCGTTACCATATACGCGCTATGAATACTAGCAATTGAGAAAAGTGAAGTCTTATCAGTGAAAAAATGCAGACTGATTTAAGGATTGGATTCACTATATGCACATTACTATGTTGCCTCGTCACCCAATATCAATCAAATGTTTCCTTGGCAGGTACTTAAAGTATACCTAAAGCAGAGCTCCAGATAATTTTTACAGTGGTTTCAGTATTTACCAAACAGAATTTTAACCTTTTCAGTATCCTGATGAGTCCTTTCAGTATCGGTACTCCTGAGATCCAGTGGTTGTTCAGTATCTTTTTAACGCACAACTGGTCTCCCAAAATGTCAGTCTACTTGTTCTTGTCTAGGGTTCTTGCTTAAAACTCTGGACAACAGGAACGACCCAGGCCGAACGGGAATAAGGCCGAAACGACCCGGGGCCGAAAGGGAATTGGGCCGAAATGACCCGTTACCGACCCTGACAGTGTTTTGCTTTCCTTTTACCACGCATCAGGGGACGATCGGCTGATCTTTGCTGGCTAGAGTTCACTAGAATTAACCACTGGCTTGCCGAGTCCAAAGTTTTCCAGCTTCGCACAACCAGGTTGGGCCATTTATTGACTGTTCAGTCAAGTAACAGAGACGTTTTTTGCAACATGTTTGTTCAACGAAAATGAAAGTACCTACGCAATCGACCGGAAAGATCATGTGCAATTTAGCGATTGGCTAACGCTCGGTAAATTCCAATACTCATGCTTGTTCCCGGTCTATTCATAAAAACGACCAGTAAAAGCCGAAAAGAGAATGCTGAAAATAGGTACCATGTGCTTTCCGTTTTCGGAAAAAGGTTGACTGCGCATGCTCAGACAGCGCATGCGCTGAAGCAATGATTAGTAAATGCTAAAAATAAGTAACATTCTGGCTATTGAAAAACGGTTGACCGCGCTTGCTATAGCGTAAATACGTAGCACATTTGAGCTGCTTTCGTAAGCTGAGAAATGATTACCGTATTCGGTACGATTGAAATTTCAAGACACTTCGTATTTTGTCTTTTTTGGTCCGTATTTTACGCAAATACGAAGCTTATCTGGCTCTCTGCCTAAAGACAAAAATTTCTGCACGGATGTTAGATAAAAATCCGTGCAGAACTTTTGTCCTTAATACTCTATATATTGGGACAGTTAGGTCTGAGCAAATAGTACAAATCCAGATCAGACTGCTCCTTGAGGAGCAGTCTGATCAGGGTTTATACTATTTGCCATCCTCAAGGAGCAGTCTGATCAGGGTTTATACTATTTGCCATCCCATTTGCATGTTTTGAACACATTACTGCACTGTAAAACCAAACTGTTCCAATTTTAGGACAATTATAGTAATTATTTTTGGTGTCCCAATATTAGCTCACCTGAGCACGAAGTGCTCAGGGTGAGCTTTTGGGATACTGTGATGTCCGTCGTACGTCGTACGTCCGTCCGGACATCCGTCCGTCCGGACATCCGTCCGGACGTCCGTCAACTTTTGCTTGTGTACACTCTAGAGGGCACAGTTTCGATCCAATCTTCATGAAACTTTGTCAGAATGTTAGTCTTTATAAAATCTAGGCCAAGTTCGAAACTGGGTCATGTCGGGTCAAAAACTAGGTCACTAGGTCAAATCTTAGAAAAACCTTGTGTACGCTCTAGAGGGCACAGTTTTCATCCAAAGTTCATGAAACTTTGTCAGAATGTTTATCCTAATAATATCTAGGACAAGTTCGAAACTGGGTCACGTCGGATCTAAAACTAGGTCACTAGGTCAAATCATAGAAAAACCTTGTGTACGCTCTAGAGGACACAGTTTTGATCCAATCTTTATGAAACTTTGTCAGAATGTTTATCTCCATAAACTCTAAGCCAAGTTTGGAACTGGGTCATGTCGGGTCAAAAACTAGGTCACTAGGTCAAATCTTTGAAAAACCTTGTGTACACTCTAGAAGGCACAGTTTTGATCCAAAGTTCATGAAACTTAATCAGAAAGTTTATCCTTATAATATCTAGGACAAGTTTGAAACTGGGTCACGTCGGGTCAAAAACTAGGTCACTAGGTCAAATCATAGAAAAAACCTTGTGTATGCTCTAGAGGACACAGTTTTGATCCAATCTTTATGAAACATTGTCAGAATGTTTATCTCTATAAACTCTAGGCCAATTTTGAAACTGGGTCTTGTTGGGTCAAAAACTAGGTCACTAGGTCAAATCTTAGAAAAACCTTGTGTACGCTCTAGAAGGCACAGTTTTCATCCAAAGTTCATGAAACTTTGTCAGAATGTTTGTCCTAATAATATGTAGGACAAGTTCGAAACTTGGTCATGTCGGGTCGAAAACTAGGTCACTAGGTCAAATCATAGAAAAACCTTGTGTACGCTCTAGAGGACACAGTTTTGATCTAATCTTTATGGAACTTTGTTAGAATGTTTACTTCCATAAACTCTCGGCCAAGTTTGAAAGTAGGTCCTGTCGGGTCAAAAACTAGGTCAGTAGGTCAAATCTTAGAAAAACCTTGTGTAAGCTCTAGAAGGCACAGTTGTGATCCAAAGTTCATGAAACTTTGTCAGAATGTTCATTCTCATAATATGTAGGA
Organism: Ctena decussata; assembly: GCA_963989385.1. NCBI lineage: Eukaryota > Metazoa > Mollusca > Bivalvia > Lucinida > Lucinidae > Ctena > Ctena decussata. The sequence goes on along the minus strand of OZ022498.1, from coordinate 112,060,941 downwards.
AAAGTTTGAAACTGGGTCATGTCGAGTCAAAAACTTGGTCACTAGGTCAAATCTTAGAAAAACCTTGTGTACGCTCTAGAAGGCACAGTTTTCATCCAAAGTTCATGAAACTTTGTCAGAATGTTTATCCTCATAATATTTAGGACAAGTTCGAAACTGGGTCGTGTCGGGTCAAAAACTAGGTCACTAGGTCAAATCATAGAAAAACCTTGTGTTCGCTCTAGAGGACACAGTTTTGATCCAATCTTTATGAAACATTGTCAGAATGTTTATTTCCATAAACTCTAGGCCAAGTTCAAAACTGGGTAATGTCGAGTCAAAAACTAGGTCACTAGGTCAAATCTTAGAAAAACCTTTTGTGCGCTCTAGAAGGCACAGTTTTGATTCAAAGTTCATGAAACTTTGTCAGAATGTTTATCCTCATAATATGTAGGACAGTTTGAAACTGGGTCATGTCGGGTCGAAAACTAGGTCACTAGGTCAAATCATAGAAAAACCTTGTGTACGCTCTAGAGGACATAGTTTTGATCTTATCTTTATGAAACTTTGTCAGAATGTTTATCTTCATAAACTCTCGGCCAAGTTTGAAAGTAGGTCATGTCGGGTAAAAAACTAGGTCACTAAGTTAAATCTTAGAAAAACGCTGTATAAGCACTAGAAGGCATAGTTTTGATCCAATCTTCATGAAACTATGTCAAAATGTTTATTGACCATATATCTAAGACCCCTATGAAAATGAGTCACGTCGGCTCAAGGTCAAATCTTAGAAAAACTTTGTGTACACCCTAGAGGGCACAGTTTTGATCCAATCTTCATGAAACTCTGTCAGAATGTTTATCTTAATGAAATCTAGGTAAAGTTTGAAACTGGGTCGTGTCGGGTCAAAAACTTGGTCACTAGGTCAAATATAAGAACGACCTTGTATACGCTCCAGAGGGCACAGTTTTGATCTAATCTCAATGAAACTGTGTCAGAATGTTTATTCTTACAATATCCAGGCCAAGTTTGAAACTGGGTCATGTCGGGTCAAAAACTAGGTCAAATATTAGTATGTTAAAAACTCTTATAAATCTTCACCAGAGCCAGTGAACTGATTAATGCTCAGGTGAGCGATTCAGGGCCACCATGGCCCTCTTGTTTAGAATTTTTAGTGTAGTGGATAACACTCCAGACTACCAATCCAGGAGTCGCAAGATCGATTCCCCGCTTCTCCAGTCTTTCGGATGAGACTTTAAACCGAGGTCCCGTCTCCATATGACCTCGTTGTTGGTGGGACGTTAAACCCGAGTTCACTCTCTAGAATTTTTACGGTATATTTCTTAATGTTACAGGTCTGATATTTTGTCTCAGGAAGATCTGGAAACATCATCAATAGCATCCTCAGAAAACCTCACAACAGTAACAGAGATAGAAATGGAACATTCTTCTGATGCTGACGACGAAGCAGGCAGTCAGATGTCATCTTCTCCTGGGATTACTCTCACACCAGATACCAAACATGGTCCCTTCAAGTATCCCAAGCAGCCATCTCCAAAAATGCCGAGGCCACAAGTTTCAAGGCAAACTAGGAATGCTTCAAAAATAGAAAAAGATAATGATGATGGTTTCTTCTCGGGTTTTGATTTAGATGATTGTTTAAATGAGGATATGGATTTAGATTCATTAGCCTCATGAGAGTTGAGAAGTTTTAAACTTATCGAGCACTGTCATTTGAAACAGGGTTTGATAGCATATGCAAATAGTGAAGACATGTAAGATATATACCAGCACATCAGCACTGTAGTCTGAGAACATCATTGGTGCTACAGATAAGAAGAAGTAACCGATAATTTAGAGATACCTTTATTCTTTTTTTGGGTGTATGTGTGTGTTTGGGGGGAGAGGGGGGGGGGGGGGTAGCATGTAACACCTTAAATCAGAATCAGAACAGTCTCATTTTTGTTTAGAAAACTTACCTAGAAATTATCTTCGCAGGGTTGATTGAAACATCTGGAAAATGAATTTTCTGGCTGGTCAGGAAAATTTGGAAAGTCAGGGAAAAGTCGGGGAATTTGAAAATAAATGGCTATGGCAGTCTTCTATAAATATTCTTATTCTGTTCAACAGGAAAGGATGTACCACCAGGGATCATCCAGGCACATCTCCTTCCTCATTTGGGGCTACTTTCCTTTGGGGAGGATATTTTTTCATTAAAAAATATTCTTCCCTTTACAAGTAACCCCCAGTGATACAGTTAGCATTGTTGAAGTAAAGTGTAAAATTGACTTGACTTTTGGATCTGTAACAAGGATATGGTAAATGTTTAATGTCAGGGAAAAATCAAGGAAAAGTCAGGAAATTTTGAAGTGAAGGATAAGTGGCAACCCTGCAAGTTCAAAGCCGCTTTGGGCACAAAGATTTTTTAAGTGTGATTTGATAAAATTAAGAGGGCCTCACAAAAGTTTCTTCAAAGCAAATTTAAACATGCATGGTTTTCCCTCAGCCTTGTATTTAAGGAGTTTTTGGGACCCACATACCAAGTTTTTAGGAGTCCAATGCCAAAAGTAAAGGGTCCAGTACTCTGAAAAAAATGTCATAAAACATCAAAATCAAATATCAGAATTTCATAAATACTTTATTTTGAAAACCATTACTTTGTTTTGTGCCAAGAATAATATAATTCTTATAAGAATTCATCACTGAATTGGGACTTGGATTTTGTTTTGAGAGTCCCAGTGGATGCACAGATTTTTTTCTGGGAATCCCAGACACCATTTTGGTGGTCTGAGAGTCTCAATCTTGAGTCCAGGAAAACCCTGACATGTTTAAAACGTTCAAAATGCTTTTTGTATGCAAAAGACAAATTTAATGGTATGCAGTTCTTATTTTGTCCTTGAAATGAAACAGTGGATGTAGTACTCCAGCTAGTATTGCACTGTAAGAGAAACTAAACAGGAATGGCATACTGAAAAACAGAGATTCTTGAGTAAATATGCTCAAAAAGGCAAAATAAAGAGATTTTATCTCATGCTTGATGAAACAGGTCTCAACAAGGATGTGTTCCATGAGATCAGTACATTGATGACTGATCAGACAGGACAGATGTACAAGCTAATCAGTGTCATTGCTAATCATATGCTATTAGGCACTTTTTCTGATGGTGTGGATGTATTTATTTTAAAATCATATTAATCATTAGTCATTATATATCATGATCATATGTCATAAAATATCAAGAGGTAACTAGTACAAACAACAATTCTTCATTCTGTGTTTTTGTTAAATCAGTGTTTTGGTCGATCAAGTATTGAAATAGAACTGATGTTCAAGATAAGAATAGAGGTTCAGGTGTGGTGGGATTTAGAGGATAACCTATTCCAAGATGATTTTGTCACTGTTTTGACTTTTGTTTAAAATGCCTTGTAGGGGTGTTCCTAATTAAGAGTCACACAAGGTTGTTTTATGAATATGAACAGAAATTATTCTCAAGACCCACCCGTGAATGCTTTCTATTAGAATGGGTATCATGTACATACTCATACTCTTTGGAGCTTTACTCCGCCAAATTATGAGTAAAATGATAATTTGTGTAAATGAAAGATTCCTACACACTAAGAGTACCAGATTCATCAATTATAAAATTATTACAGTGACAGTAGCATAAATATGAAATATATGTACTTAACTGAAACTGGAAAAGATTTAAAACGATACTGATTTTGGAGCTAGGTAAATTGTACCTATAAGTACACACTATCTGTAATAACATTTGAATATATTTTTCTAAATTTTCTACTTGTCCATGGACAAGTAAATAGACAAAATTAACTTGACCAAACAAATATATACTTGCCCAGAAAAAAAGGTACACATGAAATAAGGAAAGAATACGGTAATAGATAATGAACAGAGACAGAGAAAGAGTTGAACTTGATGACAATTTGTGGCTGTCACAAAGTTTGGAATTAAAACATAATGTTGTGCGCACCTGTTAGAATTGCCTCATCAAGGCAATTCTAACAGATACCCACAACATAGGTTTTCATGAGAAAATATGAAAAATATCTCAGAATTATCCTGAAATACTTCCACTGATGGCACTTTGAATACTTGTCCCAGGGCAAGTAAACTGGAATTTCTCACTTATCCAGAGTGAAACTGGATATATCCACAGCCCTGCTCAGAGGCAATAAAAAGTATACAGGTTTTGATTTTATATTGGGTCTTGTGTAAATGGCTGCATGGAAGTATTAATAATGTCATTTTGGCATACGTCTAGCTCTGGAAAACACAAACATAAATTGTTTTTGCAGTCATTGATAATGGAGGCAGGGTCTTTAATTCATATTCAGTAGTTCCAGCCAAAACACGCTTTGCTCATGGCTTATGACATTCTGCACTTCACCAATGTCTAGCGCTAATGTCTTTGAGTAAAAACCACATTGTCATTTAATATGAAACTCCCACCAAATGGCTTCAATCATAGTTAAAATGTTATATGTCTTGAATTATCTCCCTTTTAATTAAAAGTTATACAGAACTAAATATTTTTCTATTTTACCTGGTGTTGGTTTTCATCAGTGTTATTTTATTATACTGCAAGAATTCACAATTCCGGAAGTTATTAAATGAAAGACATTGCTTGGCTCACTTACCCACATAGACATTTTGAAGAGGGAGGCAGGAGCTCTGGTAGCTCAGTAGGTTAAGCGCTGGCTTACTGATCTAGCAGTCCTGGGTTCAAGACTCGCTGGTAAATGGGATACCATTGCACACAGCTTTTCATTATCAGCCACCCATTGTTTTGATATGACTGAAATACTGTTGAAAACGCTGTAAAATTGCAAGTCATCCATCCATTTTGAAGTGGGAGGCAGTTTAAATGTCATCCCTTTGCTGAATTCTTAACCAAGAGTTGCTTCTTCCCTTCACAAATATTTGAGCCACGACGTGAGAAATTCAACAATGTGGTTGTGCGTCCAGCGCAGACTCAGATCAGCCTGGGCATCCGCCCAGTCTGATCAGTCTTCGCTGTCCGCATGGAGGTAGCTTAGGCCCTTAGCTACCCTTTAAGTGCTTAGCGAAGAGTCTGATCGGATTGGGCTGATGCCCAGGCTGATCTGAGTGTGCATTGGGCACACAACCACATTGTTGGTTTTCTCGTGTCGCGGCTCATTTACTTCCATATCTAGGGAGGAAACAAACCCCAAGTTTGGGTAAGGAATTGGGCGAAGGGAGATAATACAGTAATATACAGACTGATAACTTGATAGTTCTATGATATGCTACATTTTCCTTGGCATCTTTCCATTGTGCACATACGATTTAAAGGACGTTGTATGTATCTATGCCAGTGCAGTGTCATGAAGTTGCACTTATGTAGATGCACTGTTTCAACAAATATGTTTTCGTGGTAACTCCGTAAAGTTGAAATATCAGTGGCCATAATTACTTTGATGGAAGTAACAGTGATGTCAGCTTGCCTGTATGAAATGATAAGCAAGTGTAAGAATGTGTCAAAGAGCTATCTTGTATGTAGAGGGGGTCTTGTTTTGCTGCAATTTAAATGCAGTTTATGTCAAACACCATTTAAATGCACCTGATTTGAGGTATTTGCAAGCAGTTCATAAATGTCATTTTCAATTTGATACGTTAAAAGAATTAACAGAGCATAAAAAGGACTAAAATTATTTTTGGAAAGTCACTTGAAAGTTACTGACATCTTACACAGCTATCAGGTGTTTGGAAATGACATGATTGCTCCAAAACCAAGGGAAGTTTAACCCTTTTTTGACCAGTGGACTTGTCCATTCTTATCATTCAGATTATCCCATTTCTAGTTTTAGGGGTTTCTGGTGAATATTTCCACTTTTACTGTACTTTGCATAGAAATTCCTGTAAGCAAACAATGTAGACCCTGATCAGACGCCGCGTTTTGCGGCGTCTGAACTGGGTCTGCACTGTTTGCATAATGTCCCCAAAACGGGTATCCGGTCTAAAAAGGGTTAAAAGATTGTTCAGGCATAAAATGCCTCTTCGGTCCATCAATCATTATTCCTCTGTGATAATACATTTTTGAATTTTCGAAATCATTATTCATGTTTAACATTAGTGAAACAGTCATCCTTCTTTAATTCTTTATGTATGCAATAGAAATTTTTAGTATTGGGACAGATTGGTAAGAGAAAACAGTGCATATCTACATCAGACTGCTCCTGGACACATTTATACTGCATTGTAAACCCAAAAATATGTTTTTAAGACAATTGCTGTAATTATCATATGTGTCCCAGTATTCGCAGTAATTCCGTCATAGTCATATTTTGCATTATTGAAATCATAAATCATTCTTTATTGTTCCTTGAAAGACTGAAAAAAGATTTTTAAATACATCCTAAATATTCTTTAATCAAAGTTCCTTCAGATTTTTTACACTCAGAGTTCCATATCCAGTTCCAAATACAGTCAACTCCCGATATCTCGAACACTGATATCTCAAAGTATCTTCTTATATCAAAGAATATATTTCCTATTTTTATTTACATTTCAAGTCCTGCCATCTCAAACTACTGATATCTCAATTTACTTTGAGATATCTGTAGAATGGGCTGAAGTTGGATTTCGAGATATCGAGAGTTGACTGTACATTTAAGTTCATTTTGACTGCAGATGGGGTTTCCAGTATTAAATCAGCAGACTTTTGGAAACAGCAGTCATAGAACCATTTCTTCATTTTATTGGAACAATGGTATACATACATGTCAGTTGTTTTGCAGATTTTATGTTCTATTTATTATTTCTAATAATGTAGACTTAGTTTTAGTTTGTAGAGATTGATTTATTCTTGTAAGCAAGTAAAATGTGTATGCAAGATGGATGTTTTAAGGATATACATGTACTTCTTGTCTCGCCTGCTACTAGCAGAAGGGAAACGTAGGTATAACTTGCGGCATTTGCAGAGTAAATTAGTAAAATTCGTGGTTTAGCTCTGTTTTCTCACAACGTGCTGACAGGCAAGACATCCCCTTCCGTGTAATTTTTGTGTAAGTGCTTATTAATCTGAAATGAAAGATAATATAAGTTTATATTTTTATGGATTAGTGGGTGTACATGTGTGTTTCATTTGTGATTCATTGTATGCAAGTATACATGTTGTCGGATATAGGTAATTAAATCAGTCACAAAACTCCTCCTAGTTACAACAATGGTAGGTATGTTTTGTTGATCCTGGTTTCATATTTGAAGGAATAACAAAATAAAGATTTTTATCCCACAATTTTGACATATGAGACTGGACACAACAAAACCAACAAAGTGGCATGTGCACACAGCAAAGACTCAGTTCAGCCTGGGCATCTGCCCAGTCGGATCAGAGTCTTCCCTGTGCTCCTAAAAGGGTAGCTAAGGGTCTAAGCTACATCCATGCCGACAAAGAAGACTGGTCAGACTGGACGAATGCCAAGGTTGATCTGAGTATTTGCTGGGTGCATGTGCCATTGGTTTTGTCATGTCGCGGGGCAGTCATATAGAGCTCTGAGATCTGAGATCTGACCGAGCAGAAACTCGGATTGTCTCATTATTGGAAGACAGAAGTTGCTGTGTACATAATGTATATTTGTGTGCATACTACGAACATGCTAATATATGAGGTCTCAAATATGCACCTTAAAAGTATATATTTGTTTTAACTTTAAATATATATATTGTACTATTGTGAGATTTACCATTAATTTTTAGCCAGCTAGTGACTTGATGAATATAAATGTAAAGATCAAAGACTTATATGTAGATCAAGTGTGTAGACAGGGTCATTTTGTTCTGCAAATTTTATGTCAAATAAGGCTATGACCAGACTGCTAATTGGCAGCTCTGTCTGGTTTTGCACATGAAAAAAACTTCTGTGAAACCGCTTTTCCTTTCCCCCCAAACTATCTGCCTCAGCAGACCAATGAAGACCCAGATTCACCTGTTCATGAAGAGCATCAGATCATGGTTAGAGCTAGAGCAAATTTATAAAGCTTTTAGATAGAGCAAAGCACATTTCCAAATTTTAAGAGGGATAAACCCATTATAAAAATACCTGAGTTGTCTAAATACATGTAAATAAATGTATTTTGGTATTATATGAGACAGTTGAGTGGGGTATTCCTTTATGACACTGTGTTTAGGGTCCATGTTGAGACTACAAAGGAATATAAGGCAAATGAGCATTCAATACTCATTTGCCTAATATTCTTTGATTGTTTAGTCTTAAAGGAAACCATCTTTGATTGTTTAGTCTTAAAGGAAACCATGACATAAAAAGCTTTTAATATGATAAGTAGTATTGTAATGAGGCAAGTTTTATTATTGAACAAGACCATCATTGAAAAGATTATTTTGTACCGTATTTCTCTGTGGTTAAGAATTAGGAATCTTCAAGATCAAACATATTTTCTTGCATTTAAACAATGGGATCGGTCAAGTTTTGTTAACGACATTAGATAGTCCGTTCCCTAAACATAGACTGAAAGCAAATAAATGGTAATCCTTATACCCCAGAAGGTGCCTCATCTGGATCTACCCTGTTTGCAAATTTACCTATTTTCATTTTGGGGGCTTTAACTTACCTTAACCCTGTTTTGACCAGTGGACTTGTCCATCCTTATTTGTATGAGTTCATTTGTACTTTTAGGGGTTTCTGGTGAATATTGGCACTTTTACCGTATTTTGCATAAAAATTACTGTAAGCAAACAGTGTAGAGTGTGGACCCTAATCAGACGCTGCAACATGCGGCGTCTGAACTGGGTCTGCACTGTTTCCATATGTTCCCAAAAAGGGTATCCGGTCTAAAAAAGGGTCAATAACAAATGTGGCCTTTCAGTAGAATTGCCTTTCAGAGGTGATTCTAAACACGTTTTTATGGACAATTAGAGAAACTCTCCAAGAATTATCAAATACTCCCATTGTCTAGGGTAGAAATACAAATATCTCAGTCTGCTTTACATTAAAAGAAGTGTCAAGTGTGTTTGGAAGAATAACATCCTTGTTGTATTGTGTATTAAAACTTGTCAGAGTATAACAGACTGACTTCTTGTTTATTTCCTCCAATTCTTCTTGATCATATACTGACAGAAAAAAGAAACGTCCGTTTTTTAAGGTTCTGTATCTTTTAAGCCAGTAAAGTTGTAGCCATAGAAAATAAAACAAAATGTGTCCCGAGCGTCTGACACACATAAAGTTGCAACCGTTTTAATTTTTCTCCATAGCCACAAGATTTATCAAACCTAATGTCAAAACACCCTTTTTCTTCCTCAATGGCATTTTATTCATCAAAACCTGAAACATTTTGCCTTAAACGAGGGTCAGAAACATCGAAAACGAAAAATCAACTTTAAAAAACAAAAAACGCTTATCAAATGGACGAGAAAGCAGCCCAAAGTCTTCGATTTATAAAATTATCTCCCTTTTAATTGAATTAATAATGATTTTAGAACTTCCGTATCTCCATAACCGTTCATCATTTTGAAACCGTTTTTTGTTTCAATTGACTATACTTGTGTACAATAATGACAACATGTATCAAAAAAAAATTATGGCTAACATCTGAAATCCCGGTGCAATGAAACCCGGTTTTATTACCCCACCTCTTACAAAAAAAGTAATCACGTAATTTTGAAACTAAATTTTTGCAATGCTGAATAATGCTGATTCCAATGCTATTGATGGCTAGAAATGAATTTTGAAGCAGTCCTATGCCACTGACTTCCAAACTGATGGACCAACAAGGTAATGTTTGCGTGTATTTACGCACGGTCGTGATCGACGTTTTGTGACGTCACTTTACGTGACAAATTTATGCCAGCGGTTGTGAAAATTAAGAATGCGTCCAGCACCCATAGAATCTCAGCAGCATGTCTGCTCAGTGATGCTAGGATGAGCTGCAATGGTTAAAACGAGAAGAACACACGAGATACTGATTTTGTGACTTTCGAAATTTGGCTACTGGCGCTTGCGGCATTATCATTGTCGCCGATGTTCATTGAACGGATTTCTGTTTAGCGTACACCATTGCTGAATAATCGACGTTATTGAAACAAAACAATTAAATGGAATGTCTGTGTGCATTTGGAATTCTGAGACAAAATTGTAAAGCGGACGTTTCTTGTTTGTGTCAGTATATTTGTTGTAAAACAATTGTCTGGCTTGTTATTTGAAAAAAAGAAATGTGTAAGCTGTTTCATGAAAGTTTCCTATGCAAATTTACTGTAGTCAGATCATAAAGTGTTTTTGATTTGATCAGAGTTAAACCCCTCTAAATTTAAGTGAAAGGGTATTATACTCAAAGCAGTAAGTTTAGTCAGCCTTCTTAGCATGCCCTTAAAACCCCTAAATTTTGTTTTCAGAATTTAAAGTGACATTGCCAGCCACAATGTATTATAAAATGCATGAAAGACTCGTATGAGCTGCGACACGACAAAACCAACAAAGTGGCAAGTGCACCCAGCAAAGACTCCAATCAGCCTGGGCAGTCGCCCAGTCGAATCAGATTCTTAGCTGTGTGCTTAAAGGGTAGCTAAGGGTCAAAACTATCTTCATGGGGACAGTGAAGGCTCTGATCAGACTGGGCGAATGCCCAGTCTGATCTGAGTCTTTGCTGGCACACATGCCACTTTGTTGGTTTTGTCATGTCGCGGATCATATGTTTAAAGTAGATCAGAAGGCAACAATCAGGAACCGAAACAATCGCTCTTCACATCCTGCCCTTAACACCAAATGGGAAAGGAAAGAAAAGTTGGCACACAAAACAAAACAAGACAATCAAAAAGTCAAGAGGTCAGCTCTTTCCCAGCAGAGGGCAACAAGGCTACTCTAAATAGTGAACAAAAAGACTTGTAGAAAGCAGACAATGATAATAGTGAAGCACCATGGTCTTTTCACAAATTTTAAAATGCATTGCTGTTTCAGTTTGGTTTGTAGTATGGGTTATCTGCATGCTAGAAGCTACACTTGTCAAGGCTTTTGTTGAAATTTCATATTAGAGTGGCAAAGATTCTGTTGATTACCGTAGTGTGTGTAAGTATTGGGACACCTAAACTAATTAATTTTCCATTTGTTCCAAATGGAAAATTAATTAGTTTAGGTGTCCTAAAATTTAGGCCCATTACGGTAATTCAGGTGTACACGTATGTTGTTTCATTTCACTAATGACAGGCCAGTATCTTGCTCTTGCCTAAGATCCTGCTGTTGATGTTGATGCATCCGCTCATTTAGGTAATCTGGGACACTTAGCTAGAAGAATGTCACTTCTGAAAAGCTGTCACTATATACAGTACGCCTCACCTAACAAGAGCTTACAGCGACTACTATACAGCATAGCTCAACATGCATAAGCAGTCATCAGAGAGAACAGCTTCAGAAATGGTTATCAACAGTATAGCTCACCATAAGCCCTCTCACCATACAATGTTATTGTAGTGAACAGCAGTAACTGTTGTTCTCTCACCTGACAATGTAGCTCACCTAACAACTTGTTACCAGCCAGCATATCTCACATAAATAACCAGTCATAAGACAGTAAAGCTAATTTACTAAGAGTGCTTAACGAGAACTGTCACTAGAGCTTTGGTTCAGTGAGCAGAAGTAGTCACCAGACACTGGCAGTCTAAGAACTAGTGAGAGCTTTCTCCAGACAGTGTATTACCTTACATCAACTGTCACTGGACAGCAAGTGACTTTACAATAACAGTTACCAGTCAGTATTGCATACCTAACAAAAGCAGTCACCAGACAGTTAACTAACCTTTAAAAATATGTTTCAGTGTAACGTCAGTATTTTAACAACAACTGTCACAAGGAAGTGTTGCTCACTAATTCAGAGCTGTCTCCAGACACTATATTACAACAGCTGTCAAGGGGCAGTAAAACTCATCTTGCAAAAGCAGTTGATAGAAAGTACTAAACAGTCACCAGATAATTAAGTTCACCTATAAAAAAGATGTTTCCAGACAGTTTATCTCACCTTACAAAAGCTGTTGCCAGACAATGTAGCTCATTTATCAAGAACTGTCACCAGACACATTACCTTGCAACTGACACTGGGCAGTAAAATTGACCTTGTGACAGCATAGGTACCTTAAAAACAGTCACCAGTCAGTTAAGCTCACCTATAATGATGTTTCAAGACAATATATCTCACCTAACACAATCTGCCACTGGACAGTGTAGCTCATTTACCTGGAGCTGAAGCAGAGCCAAGACAGATTACTGGCAAATGAAAAGGTAGGTGCAATAAAAACACTGGTAGTCGTACCAGTTTCCCACTACTATATTCTAAGACTTTCATAAAGCTGATCTTACTGAGACGTCATGTAAGGACAAATTTTGACACCACCAGTCTGCTAACTATAGAGATGGCCCTATGCTTATACTGCAAAAACAATCATTTTCTCAGAATTTTAATTCACAGTACTGATATACATAAAACCTCCAAATATGAGCAAAATCAGATCTACTACAGAGTAGTATCCCTTCATCTAAGTCTAGTCTCGGATCCAATTGATATTAAATTTTTTACTGGTTGGAATATTTATGTTTCAATAGTTATTAGGTCAAGGGAGCCACTGCTTCGATCTTGTGTGTGTGTATTTTATGTATTTTTTTCTTTTTTGAGAAACCTCACTGATACTGATAACTCTGGGTCAATTTTTTTAAAATTCAAATCACATTTCAAAAACTTTCAAATCAGAATGCTTTGTATGCAATATAAACAGCCTTGCAGTTTTACTGACTACTGTATAAATATTTAAATTTATACTTCATGTGCAATAACTCTAGTGTAACTACTATGAGTATATCCATTTCAAGAACGTGTTGTGGATTTTTAACCCTCGGTGATAAAGTTTTGAAAACGATCTGAAATTTGCTTACAGAGATGCAACCCCTAACTAATGACTATAGACACTGACATATATATCCCTTGGAAATGGGAGGTCACAAAAGTGGTCTGCCTTTGTAACAATGGTGGCAAAACGTTGTGTTGTACCTTAAATCACTGAATATTTTCATGAAAATGAAATAATTCTTGCTGTAACAAAGGAGCGTTGGATCAAAGCCACTAAGAATATGCCACTGATCCGATACGCCTTCAGCACCAATTGTGCCCAAGGATTGTGTTGGTCCGCATATACCATACTGCACAAAATCAAACCACCTCTAGGGTTGCATGACCACTTTTGTTTCATGTGAAATAAAGAAACAAGAAAATGAAAGCAAAAAGCACTATCATACTAGAATGGTTGTCCAGGGACAACTTGTCGAGCCTGCTGTTTGCTTTAGTGACCTATCAGTATGTCGAAACTAACTGCTTCAATCTAGAAAGAAGCCAAACAATATCATGCTAATACAGCATTTTTCTTTTTAAAATATTTACTAAACTGGCACAGATATATCATTGGATGTTGCAAAGAAGTGATTAGATTTTGGTGACCTTGACCCCATTTTCAAGGTCACAAGAGGTCAAAGAGTGTTGAAAAATGCCTTGTCTGCACCATATCTCCTGAAGGGATGGATGGATTTGAACCAAACTTGCACAGATATATCACTGGGAGATGGCAAAGAACTGATTATGTTTTGGTAACCTTGACTCCATTTTCAAGGTCACAGAAGGTCAAAAAATGTTGAAAAAATGCCTTGTCTGCACCATATCTCCTGAATAAATGGATGGATTTAAATCAAACTTGCACAGACATATGATTGGAAAATGCAAAAGAAGTGATTATATTTTGGTGACCTTGACCCTATTTTCAAGGTCACTGGAGGTCAAAGAATTATGAAAAATAGCTTGTCTGCACCATATTTTCTGAATGGATGGATGGATGGATGGATTTGAACCAAACAGTCACAGATACATCACTGGGAGATGGAAAAGAAGTTACCTTGACCTCTTTTTCAAGGTCGCAGAAGGTGGCCATGACCATTTTTCGAACTCACAGGAGGTCATGACTTGGCAGCATTTAGGGAAATTGATACTGCTGGGAAAGCACAGGTGGGGGGACATCTGTTTTTGTCAAAAAACATTTAATTTCTAGTTATGTTTATTTTACAGTATCATAACAACAGATATCTTAAAAGCAAAAGAAAATTATATATGTGAAATAGAAATATCTTTATTGTAAAATAGTGATCCCTATTTATATGCATATACTTGAAAATACAGATTTATCTATTCTATTCTAATATGAACTGGAGATACCGTTAATTCTTATATGGCTGAATTTAAAAAAAAAAATATTTCTATTCTAACAGCAATATCTAAAATGCAGATATCTCTGATCTGTATTCACCCATGAATCTAATTTAATTAGATGTCTTTAATTTGATAGAAATATCTGTATTTAATCTGTTTATACTTAGGCATTATATGGCCATAGCCATATTGCTATACAGGTTAGTATTACATGGGTCAATGGAGACTGACTACTTCAGATGGGTTTATAATATATCGCATTTGTTCTGAAGCCTCCTAAATATATGCACTGTATTAATTACCTCATGTTGCCATTGTAAATGGACTGAGTGAATAAATGATTTGACTTTGACCTTTGACTTTGACTTCAGTCAGTTTCCTTAATTAGCATGCAAATGTAAACAAAGTTAGGGCCCTTTGAAAATAAGCATATGGCAACTATAAGTCAATATTCTGGGAAAACATGACGGCCATATTCTATCAGATAAAAAGTTATAAGGATATCTGTGTTTTAACAGGTATAGGCATTTTACAGTGTGCTAAACTTAATATTTTTACAACAAAGCTAGAGGCCCCATGAAATAATACCTGACATATTAAAAACACAGACAGACTTTACCGTATCTCTTTAAAAATAATAAGAAAGAAGATATCTGTATTTGGAACAGAGATATATAACGGAACTGAAATTAGAGGAATCGGTATCATTAAAGAATTAAGAAATGGATATCTACGGCAAGCTGCTTTCAGATATTTTATGCAAAAAGTCTTATAGGATATATGTTACTTAATAAAGGACATAAGATATCTGATATACAAATTCAGATATCAACTGTAATATTAGAAAACTTACGTCCTATATGATATCTTATATATTAGATATCTCTCTTTATTTCCACATATAAGATATCTCTTTACTATACATCTTATTTGTTAAGTAAGATATATATGACTTTACTTGTAGATATCTGATATACTATATCAAATATGTGACATGTTAAATTAAATACTTCAGTTACCTGAAAAAGTGAGCTCTCTTTTTTGAATATCAAATATATATCCTATATAATATATCTGATATATCAAATAAGATATCTTATACATCCAATTAAATATATCTTAGATAAGATAAATGCAGAATTCAATAAGGTATCAAATATGATATAAAAGATATCTAATATAAGATATCTGAATTAGTATATATTTTGATAGCTATTACTCCTATATAAGATATCTAGTTAGTAATTCTATTCTATTCTTTATTAATGAAATACTGAATACAACATCAGTGGTATCTACATTGCAAAGCATACATATCAGTATATGAAAACTAGATGTCTGAATGAATATACATGCGAGTTATCATAAAATGTATAATAAAGTATATCAGATGTCTTATATATTTTGATAGCCATTTTCCTATATAAGATATCTAGTTAGCATATGAAAACTAGATATCTAAATGAATATGTGAGATATCTTATAAAATGTATGATATCTGATATATAACATAACAGATGTGTAACATCATATACTAATTTATCTAATATCAGTAAATATATAAGATATCTGATTTAGTCCAACATAGTAGGTTTTTTAAATAGGTATATTAGATATCTGATATGTTATATTATACAGCTGATATGCTTTAAAATAGCTTATATTCTTACAAGATATCTGATATATTTGGATAATTTAGAAGTCTTATATATGATATGTATGACAAGCCATTTTACTATTTATTATGCATAGTAGATATCTTATATAGTATATTAGATATCTAATATGCCAATTAAGATATCTAATATGCCAAATAAGATATGTAATATAACATATAAGATATCTTAAAGGTATCATATATAGGATATAAGATATCTTATATAGGATGAGAAATCTTATTTAATTTTTCATATAAGATATCTTATATGTTATATTAGATATCTTATATGTTATATTGGATAGCTTAATTGGTAAATTAGATATCTAATATACTATATTACATATCTGATATATTATATCAGATATCTTATATGTAAAATTAAATAAGATATCTCATATCCTATATAAGATATCTTATATCTGATATAAGATATCTGATTAACTAAATAAGATATCTTATATGTTATATAAGATATCTTATATGCCATATCAGATATCTTATATATTGTGTTGTGTCTTATGGAAAAGTCAAATAAGATATCTTATATATCTATATTAGATATCTTATATAGTATATAAGATACCTTATATGGCATATAAGATATCTTATATAGTATATAAGATATCTTATATGGGATATGAGATGTCTTATTTGATTTTACATATAAGATATCTAATATATCAGATATCTTATATAGTATATTAGACATCTAATATGCCAATGAAGATATCTGATATAACATATAAGATATCTAATATAACAAATAAGATATCTCATATGAAAAATTAAATACAATATCTCATACCCTATACAATATCTTATATCCTATATAAGATATCTTATATCCATTATTAGATATCTTATATAGGATATAAGATATATATGTTATATTAGATATCAGATATCTTAATTGGCATATTAGATATCTTATATACTATATAAGATATCTTATTTATTATATAAGATATCTTATATTTCTTATAGAATAAATAAGATATCCTATATAACATATTGGATATCTGATATAATAAAAGAGGTATCTACATTCCATAATAAATAGTAAAATGGCTTGCCATAGATATGTTATCTTGACTTTCGAAGATATCATATTGGATATATATATTTTGATAAATATTGTATATCAGATATCATCATATAGATCTACATTTATATAAAAGTTATCTAAACTGTTAATTGGATAGACTCTATCAAATATTTTAAAAAATATTTACCAATTGGTATAAAAAGAAAATTAATGGTTTTAGGTGTCCCAATACAAAGGCAGTTTTAGGGTAAAACGAATAGATTTATATCCTATTTTTATTTCTTCTTCTTTTTTTTTTTCATGGGTCAGTGAACAGTGATTACCTCAGTTTCTTTAATTAGCACGTGAAGGTAAACAAAGTCAGAGGCCCCGGGAAAATGAGCATTTGGCATCCAATCAATATTCAGATCACTGGTCATGTGACTAATGGACTCGAGACGTAAACAATAAGCTGAAATTTTTGTGCGAAAACTACAAGATTTTTGCGGATTATTGGAACACAGACTTTCGACAGCCTAAATAATTTGTGTTTGTTGAAACTTTAGCGTGTGTATTTTGTAAATATTTGCTACATTTTTGTGCAGCATTCGTATTTTTAGGTGAAAAATGGCTTCTGAGGTGGAATCGACTGTCCAAAATGGCGAGGTCGAAATGGAAGAAGCAAATGCCAGTGATCTCAGTGAAATAAAAGAACTCCAGGACCCAGGAAAACCAATCAGACTCGTAAACAAAGCCAAGAGATTTCATAGGAGCAATTCTGGAGGAGACGCGTCTGCAAATGGTCATGCGGGTGTTGCAGGACTCGCACTTGCAAAAAACAGCAGAAAGTCACGTGACGGTCGAGGGAGAGGGGACCCAAAGAAAGGTTAGCTTATTGAAAAGTTGCACAGTGGCAAATATCATATTCCCTTAAAAAATAACAGATTTTCTATCAAAGCGAATGGCATGCATGCGGTAGTCTTAGAGGGTAACAACAATATAGGGGTTGTCTCAAAGGTTTCGTCAAGTTGCGCACAAAGGGCCCTAAGGCTTAAGTAAAGTGTAATTTATGACCCTTTTAACAGGGGTTGACAAATCAAAATTTGATCAACTTGTCCTATACACAGATTCTGCTACAAAACGCTGAAATCATGAGGTTTTCCCTATATATCCTATACATTTTTCTGGGCATGTAAGAAAATATTTTACTTGCCCAGCAAAAACTTTAACTTGTCCGGGGCAGCCGGACAATGGATTTGTTAAAAGTTTTAACCATATTTCAGTCATCAAGCCAATAATGAAAGGCATGTACATGTTCAATGGAATGTGTTTGCTGTTGATGCGATTCAAATCTAGACCTCTGGCATAGGGCCGCATTTATTAAAGCCAAAGGCTAGGATTCCAGGGCTCATCTGCCTCTGGTGGTTAAGTAAGGCACAGACCAGTTTTCAGGTTCAGAATCAGAATTGTGTACTGGTGATACGTCCAAGGACAATCATTCACCAGGACCTGTGAATCAGGGAAGCTAGTCCCTAGCCCTTATAAGAGAAGGAAACTTAGTAACTGAATCCGCTGCACACTCAGCAGCAGAAATAAGGGAATCTTCCAGGGAATTCCAATCTTTAATAGTCTGGGGGAAGAAACTGGACTTGTAAATGTCAGTCCCAGTCAATGGGGTTTGAAATGCCAGGGAATGATGGATGATTCCTGGTACGCCTTCTTGGGGGAACTAGGTCATTTATGGGCATAGATGTAAATTTATGGGTCCCCCCCCCCCCCACCCCCCCTGTGCATGAAAAGCCGCCAATAGAAAATATAGACTTTTGTCATGTTAGTAGTCATAGCTGAAGTTTGCATTTAATAATAGGTGAATAGCTGGGATTTATGGTAACGTCAACATAAATCCTAGCTATGGTAACATCAACATTGTGTTTCCGTAACAACTGCAAGCCTTAAAAAAGGGTATCATTGGCTGGGACTGGCAGTTTACAAGTCCAGTTTCTTCACCCTGACTATGAGAAGTTGGAACTCCCTGGCAGAATCCCTTATTTCTGCTGCTGAGTGTGCAGAGGACTAGGTTCTCTTGTAAGGACTGGTACTAGCTTCCCTGATAACAGGTCCACCTTCCTAGTGAACGATGAATCTTTTCACATATCACCAGTACCAGGGCTTCCACTAACTTTCAAAATTTGGAAGTCCAGACTTCCATGGTGTCAGACTTGGACGTATTGAGAGAATTTTTTGGAAGTCCGAAGTTTTTATATAGGAATGACTTATGCATGGTTATTTTTACCTCCACCCCGCCCCCCCCCCCCCCCCCCCCCTCTCTCTCTCATACTGTAGTGAACTTTTTGCTCTCTCTCTCTCTCTCTCTCTCTCATACTGTAATGAACTTTTTGTTCTTCGAAAGGAAGCCTAAACATTTGCGCAGTCTAATCAGAGTCATTCCTGTTTGTTTGTGAAATATATGCAAGTCCTGAGCACTCTAAAAACTGAAGACTCGCCGTTGCACTGTCTGCTATTGCATAATATTCCCTTTCATTGCCGCTGAATGGGCCGCTTCGGAAATACGGTGACTTACGGAAGGTATAATGACACGCTTCCACCGAAGAACTCGGTTGTCGCTAGGTCGATGTTCATTATTATTCATGTTAGATGCGAACAAGAAAGACCGGTCTGACTGCTTAGTTGCGTTGGCTGATACGATTGCAGGTTATCGGTGTTTGTACTGAGGTACCTGTCTCACGGTATTACACTGCGTACGGCACGCTTATATACTCGCAGGGGCGTCTTTTATCTTTACATCAAAGAGAAAACGTGCTTGACCCATAAACGTGCAGGTAATTGTATATCAACGCTACCGTATATGTAATCGCATAGACCCTGATCAGAATGCGCTATTTCAGTGCACACTGTACGGCATTATTTTCGCACTGGGTTGCATGACGATATGACGATACAACTAGGAAATCGGTGAAATGGACGTTTCAGTATTCGTATTTTAATAGTACCATTAATCAAAACAATGTATAGTACCAGAGCATAGACCATAACACGTCGGAAATAGCGACTATTAATATTAACAGTGTATCTTCGCTTTTTGAATCAACACTTTTCGCGGAAGAGGTTCCTATTCCTAAAAACTCCATTGACGACAGTATGGATCATGACAAGACCTTCGTTGTAAGGACAAGCGTTAACATGAATGTTATGTTTCTTAAAAATTTGTCAATACATGCTTCAGTATTCGTGTATTATGGATACATACACAAACTTTTGAAGTCGGAATACGCCTTACACATACAGGTCAGTTACATTCTCACGATTGTAAAAATAGATGGACACCTTTCCTCCAAAAGCTGAGTCATCGTGATTTGATAAGTTGTTTTGCAGACTGCCGTAAGAGGTTGAATCTACGAGTGGGCGTTATTTTGATAATCTTTTTTTGACAGGTAGGCGGTCCGACGTGTGTGACCTGGTTCAGTGCTCCATACGGACAATCTCGATTGGCCCGTAGGCGGTCTTTTCGTCTGGCTGACACCTGCGTTAATCCGATTAATTATGACACGTGCTAGAATTTTAAAGTCAGTGGCGATATTTTATACGTCGGGACAAGATCAAACGGCCGTATGTGACAATTATCGGGCGTATGCCAGACGCCAGAGGTCCCATTTCTCGACGTACGGGAGCAAATCCTGGGCGTAATATACGGCCATACGCCCGTTAACGGAAGCCCTGCAGTACACAATTCTGATTCTGAATGGGGTCATATATGCAATGGAGGGGCGAGTTCAGTGTCTATTCTAGGATGCGCGATTGCGGGATTCACGCTAATTTTTCTCATATACCGCATAAATTCAGACCGAATGCGTGACAGTCCCGCGTAAAAAATAAACAATGAAAACGTCCCAAAACAAAGAATTTACTCTTGCCTCGCAGAAAATACCGCTGTTTTGAATAAAACGGCATCAAGCCATCATTGCCGAAGTTGTTTTCGCCATATTATGTCCATTAGAGTAGC
The DNA here is from genome assembly GCA_963989385.1 of Ctena decussata. NCBI lineage: Eukaryota > Metazoa > Mollusca > Bivalvia > Lucinida > Lucinidae > Ctena > Ctena decussata. The sequence continues at coordinate 112,040,029 of OZ022498.1, read as the reverse complement.
TTCCCTTGACTTCACAGGTTCGACGAAATACCGGAACGAATTTCATTAGAGAGTGGGTAAGATGCGTAACCCGCTGCCGCACCTACGTTAGCATACCCGCGGTGGAAATTTATAAATCGCTGAAAAACTATGTATGAGCAAAATAATCACTGTAAACCCATTGAAATACTTAGATATAAGACTAAAACCTTCAAATCAACTCTGAAATATGTAACTGGAATGTGATAGGGATTTAGAACTGAAAAATCTATCTCAAACTGGGTGAAACAGGTCAGTTAAGACAGATATTACTGTATAGTCTTGGACAGGAATAAATGTCTAATGTCTTTTTTATGAGCTAAATGTTTTCTGTCTGTTCGAAAATTGTCCCCCCTATTTTCTGAAAATCCCCCCTATTTTTGAGATGGAGGGGGGAAAATCCCCCCTCATTTTCAGTTTCTAGAATAGACACTGGCTCAGTTCCTACCCCATATTTGCCTGTATATCAGCAAAATTCGAGTTCTGCAATGTTAACAAATGAGACCAGAAAAGATCTTGTGAACATTTTGTGAATGTAAAATTGAGTACAGTACATGTACCAGAAATGAAAAAGATGAACATGCTGAAAATGAATCAGTGAAGGGTAGCGACGAAAATTATAGAATTCCAATAGGCACTTAACCAGGATCTGACAGCATATTGTCACGGTGATTTTTCTGAATTGTTGATAATAATGATTGTTATATATCTCAGAAGTGCAGAATACAGCTGCGTTTTGAGGATAATTGTATGATTTTTTTTTATATATACACGTATATTGAATAAAAACGTTTTATATTATGCTCATTAGAACAACCACTATAAGGTGATTCTAATGATAAAAAGACGACATGGTCTTTTAATGAGAAATGAAAAAAGTACCCTGGAAGTATCCAGCAGGCACATGACATTGAAATGACGCCATAATGATGCCAATGCGGCGTAATTACGTCGCATTGACGTCAGTGCGCCGTCATTTTTGACGTCATTTGCCCGCTGGCTATCTTCTAAACCCTGCCTTCTTTAGAACTCTTTTAAATACTGTCTTGGTTTCAGGAGGTGCTGGGGGTAAGGGGACTTGGGGAGCCCCAGGAGATGAGCTGTTTGCTGAAGGAAACTGTCGTGACAAAAGTGACCCTAACTACGATTCTGATACACAGGTATTTACACACATATCATATCAGCTATAAGACAGGAGAGGCTTTTCCTCTCCAGACTGATCCTTAATATTTATTAATATGTATTTCCTATTGTTGGATGTTTCCTTTTCAAAATATTCCCAAAAATCTAGATCTGTCAAAACTTACCTTTGCCCCTAGAGCCTTCATTTGGTACTTGTAGACACACTCTGACCAGTCTTCATATTTCACCAAATGAATATAGAATCCACAGATTGCTGTACCATGTATTGGTTCATTTAAGCAGACTGATCTGCTAATATGAATATTTTAGATGTAGCGCATCATTAGACATTTTGGTGGTATGACCAGAATTTTTGCCTGTAGGAAGAATATTGCACTACCTCAGCATCAGAGTTGGCATCAGGGCAAAAGTCCATCAGAACTTATGAGATGATTATTTTCAAGAAAGTTTGGAAATTCTAGCAAATGTCTATAGAGGAATTGTATCAGACAGATGGCAGCCCAAATCAGCTGTCTGATTTGGTTCTGCATTAAATATGAGATTTCATGTGACAATTTCTGTTGATTCCATTTAGGCAGTTCTAATGAAGGGTCACAACATAATTGAGCCACATCATGTGACTTCCAACAATATGACATTATGACAGTTTTGTCATGTGATATTCAGATCATTCTTGTCATTTACACCAGTCTATAGAGGCTTTACTTTTGGCTGTATTGTTTGGGCCAGTTCTAGAGACGACTGATATGACAAGTGACTGCACTCAAGTGCTATCAGAGCCTTTACAGTGTTCCTTTTCAGGCCATTCTGGGGCCGAAATTCGGCCCCATTCCCAATGGCAAAACACCTCCTTTTTTCCCAGCTGGCTGGAAAAAATTCCCAATTAGAAACTGAAGAAAAAATGTCCATTTTTATGACAGCCACGAAAATATGTGACATTGAAATTCTAACCATTTCTGTTGTGAAAAGTATGCCCAAATAATGTTAGATTTGTGTAAATATTGATTTTCAAGCCTTCAAGTGAATAAAGCACTCATTATTTTGGTCTGGCTTCTCTCTTTTGCACAGAATTCAGACCGATTTCACACCTGTCCAGTGGATAACAAGAACTGACTTTTGAAAAACAACAAACAATAACAACAAATATGTATATAGGTCGGTCGCGCTATAGTGGCAATGTTTTGTTACATTTTTAATGTCAACAGTGCCTGTACTATCATTACGGTGCAGTTCATGTAACTTCTTGATCTATGGTCATAATGGCATATTACGGTTAACTGGCAGTTCTAATTTATCGAAATGACACTTTCTGAAAGCTTAAAGACAGGAACTGTCTCTAGTTTAAGAATATCATTGATAACAAAATTGATAGTAACAAAATTATTCAAATTTATTCTTTCATTCCCGTGAGTTGGATAAGCTGAACTCTGCTATATAGTCAATCAGTCACAATAAACACAAAACAATAACATTGCCAACTTATCGCGTCCGGGCTATAGTGCATAATTGCTGTCTTTTTGCTAAATAAATTATTAGTTTCTTTAGATTTATTTTGTACATAACTAATGCTTAATTTTGTAGAAAAATGTAGTCAATGAATTTGATAATAAAATCATTATTATATTTTTTTTGGTG
>OZ022498.1:111933656-112037033 GCA_963989385.1 Ctena decussata | reverse complement strand
TGCCACATTGTTGGAAATCACATGATGAGGCTCAGTAATGGTTTTACGGATAAATAGGATATAATGAATCCCAGGATTATTGCAGGGATTATTCTGGCCCAAGATTTTTGTGAGATAAAAAATCCCATTAGGTCAAAATTAATGAGAAATTTTCAAATCTGATGAGATTTTTTCTCTCGCTGGGTCAAAGTTAGTGAGAAAATTTCAGTTCCTGTTGATTCTTTTCATTGCATGAAATATAAATCATAATGGTTAATATAAAGAAAATAGGTTTTGTTTTTCTTTATTTCCAACAATTTATTAAGGAAAATAATTTCATTAAATGATCAAATATCAGCTTTCAAACAGTTTATCTCATACTGTATAACCGTAATGATCCAAGTTTTTTGACAGATATGTCTGGGCAAGCAGTGCCGACCCAGACCAGACTGCTCCTAGATTGGGGTCTTCACTGTTTGCCATTCCACCTGCATCTTTTGTAGGCATTACTATATGGTAGGTAGAACCTCAAGTGTTTGTTTGAACTTTAGGTTTACAGCAATTTATTTTGGCTGTCAAAAAATTTAGGAACATTACAGTAATTAACCCTTGTCATGCTGAACCTGGATATGCCCCATCTTTGCAAACAGTGCAGATTGAGATCAGATGGCTTCTGAAGAAGCTATCTGATCTGGATCTTCACTCTTTGTCATTCAGTTTCTGAAAATGTAAGAATAAATTACATCAAGAAATCTGACTGGTTGATAATCAGAAGTGTGATTTGACAGGGGCCTTGCTGTTATTATTTTCGTCGACCCCCCCCCCCCCCCCCCCCCCCCCCTGACCCCGGGTTTTCGGCTTGTTTATCCACTTTCTCGGTCGCGAAGTCTTGGAAGGCAGATAATGGGGTCGCCGAGGTCTCTACAGTGTAGCAAAACTATCTCAAAATGCCCTCTCGGCTCGTTTGGGCCGATATCAGTTTTCTTTTCTTCGTTTCTGCCTTTGAAGACTCCATTTTGCAATGAACTACAAAAGCGCTTGCAAAATATGAGACACTGATAGCAGATTTTCGCAAGAAGCTTTGCAGTGACATAGACGATGCTGGTTACCCGCATATGTAATGCAAGTCGTTTGGCGCCAAACATTTCCGAAAACCAAAGCCTAAAAAACAATCCGAATGTACCGAAATGGTCCGCATGTGCGAATACAGAAAAACGCGATGCGAATTGAAAGAATTTCTCGGTGCGATTTTTTTTCTCAATCAGCGAACTTTTTTGCGATTTCGTGTAAAAAAATGCGAGAATATCACGAAATCGCGCCAGAAAATGATCCCTGTTATTGTGAAATAATGGTTATAAATGCTGCATAAATTATTTTGTAGACACACCTTAGTGATGATTTGGGTCACAACACAACAAAACCAGCAAAGTGGCATGTGTGCCCAGCGAAAACTCAGATCAGCCTGGGCTGTGTTCCAGTTTGAGCAGAGTCTTCGCTGTGTGCTTAAAGGGTAGCTAAGGGTCTAAGCTAGCTCCATGCAGATAAAAGACTCTGATCAGACTGGGCGTCTTCATTGGATGCACATGCCACTTTGTTGTTTTTGTCATGTCACAGCTCATTTTTCTTTGTGATTGTAGGGTGACTATGTGGTGGAGAAGATTTCACCTCTCGTTACACCAGAAGAGTTTGATGAGATTGTTAAACCAATTTTCTTGGAATATTTTGATCATGGAAGTACTCAGGAAGTTTTGGTAGGTGAAGGAACCATGTTTTATCTGTGCTCTAGGCTAGAATTACAAAAAGGGGGAAAGTTCTTTTATTTTCCCTCAGTTTTTGTCTCTTCTGTGACTAGCAGAAGGGAGACATTTGTATTAATTTTCTGGTGAACGTTTGACAAGTTTAGCTTGTTTTGTGACAACATCGCAACAGGCAGAGTACACCATAGGATTCTAATGTTAAGCGTTTTTGCTGAAGTGAAGGCACTATGTTCCAACAGTCGTAGGCATAGATTCAGTTAAAGGTAGTACAAGACAGCTTCTGCCGGGCAGTGTAGCGCAGTCGGTAGCGCCTCTGACTTATAAACCAGAGGTCCCGGGTTTGATAACCAACCCAACCACTTACTTTCATTCCCCTTCCGCTGATTCAAGAAGGGCAGTTGTCAGTAACTGGTGAAAGTAAAGTGCACTTAGTACTGGTTACCCGCTTAGGAGGTCTAAGCCTGCCCAGGAATAGTGACCGTCCCGTCATGACCACAGTTGTTTACAGTGGACGTTAAACAAAAAATACAACAACAAGGCAGCTTCTATTAAGTTTATGTTAAAATTACTTATTGTGTGGCCACACAATAAAACCACCGTGGCTGATCTATTCTAAATCATGAGACAGTCAGGTCATTAAAAGGAATACCTTGGAATTATTATTTTGTCACCACTGACGATATCTGGAGTCAGGTGCCACTAATCTAGCACAATCTGACAAAAATACAAACCTGCAGAATTGCTTTTTCAAACAGCAAAGACTCAAAACAGTCAACAATCTGTGCAGTCTAGCTAGAACCCTCGTTTTGTTCTTGTGGATTCCTCCAGGTTCATACTTAGCAGAGCTCCAGATAAGAAGGGGAAAAAGGGATCATTCAGAGATAATTTTTCTTATTCCTCAACGAAAACATACATTGTGACCCCTCATTAGAACCGTCTCAGTGAGATGGTTCTAATGAGGGGTTACAATGTATGTTTTTATGGAAAAATAAGGAGAATTATCACTAAATTATCCCTGTTACCCCTTCTTATCTGGAGCTCTTAGTGCGTACAATTAAGGCTCTGATCTGACTGCACAAATGTGAAGGCTGGTCTTAGTCTTGGTAGGTTGAATATGTGTTCAGCACCACTTTAAGTGGCTTCTTTGTTGTAGGATCTTGTTAAAAAGTTATTGTGAAGAATGACCTGATGCACCTTTCACAATATGTAAGTTTGCATGATACCTTACAGAAAAGTGTACATAAGTTACTGGTATTTAAAGATAGGATGAAAGTATTGTGAACAATGCTTCTGTCTGTAGTAGCCTGTGGTATGTGGTAGACAAAACTTTAAGTTGCTTTGGTGCTTACTGTAAATGAATTATCATGCCTGAATGAAAGTGTCTTTGATTTTGCCAAAATAAAACTTTTTACTTCAGACTAGTCTAGAGGAAGTGAACATATCCAAAATGCGACCGAGAGTGGTGGAGCTGTCTGTAAGTATGGCATTGGATAGGAAGGCTTCCCATAGAGAGTTGACGTCGGTTCTAATCTCGGACCTGTATGGCAAAGCAATCAAAGCCAAGGACATCCAGCAAGGATTTGATGGTCTTCTCAACAATTTAAACGATCTCACCATAGATTACCCAGAAGCCCCAAAGGTAGGAAGTGCCCACAGTACCTTTTTAAAAACATAAACAGTGGAGCCTTATTATAACACTTTTCATTATTTATGTGTTTAGATTTTACAATACCATAAAGGAACATAAGGCAGAGCATATGGGAGCCATCATAAATCAGAGCTCCAGATAAGAGGGGGTATTGAGGATAATTCGAAGATAATTTTTCTTATTGTCGAGCCCGCTTGCGGAGAGCGAGACATAGTTGTTACAATGTCAGTTCGGTGTATGTCCGTGGGTGCGTGCGTGCGTGCGTTCGTGCGTGCGTTCGTTCGTGCGTGCGTGCGTGCGTCCGGATTTGTCCGGACCATAACTTCTACATTTATGTATGGATTTCAAAATAATTTGGCACAATTGTTCTCCTTGATGAGTAGAAGTGCCTATTGAAACATTTGTTCAGATAGGTCCAAGGTCAAGGTCACACTTGAAGGTCAAATGATAAAATGGCCATAAATTGAGCTTGTCCGAGCCATAACTTCTACATTTATGGATGGATTTCAAAATAATTTGGCAAAATTGTTCTCCTTGATGAGTAGAAGTGCCTTTTGAAACATTTGTTCAGGTAGGTCCAAGGTCAAGGTCACACTTGAAGGTCAAATGATAAAATGGCCATAAATTGAGCTTGTCCGAGCCATTACTTCTACATTTATGTATGGATTTCAAAATAATTCGGCACAATTGTTCTCCTTGATGAGTAGAAGTGCCTTTTGAAACATTTGTTCAGGTAGGTCCAAGGTCAAGGTCACACTTAAAGGTCAAATGATTAAATGGCCATAAATTGAGCTTGTCCGAGCCATAACTTCTACATTTATGGATGGGTTTCAAAATAATTTGGCACAATTGTTCTCCTTGATGAATAGAAGTGCCATTTGAAACATTTGTTCAGGTAGGTCCAAGGTCAAGGTCACATTTGAAGGTCAAATTATAAAATGGTCATAAATTGAGCTTGTCCGAGCCATTACTTCTACATTTATGGATGGATTTCAAAATAATTTGGCACAATCGTTCTCCTTGATGAGTGAAAGTGCCATTTGGAAAATTTATTCAGGTAGGTCCAAGGTCAAGGTCACACTTGAAGGTCGAATGATAAAATGGCCATAATTTGAGCTTGTCTGAGCCATAACTTCAACATTTACAAATGGATTTCAAAATAATTTAATACAATTGTTCTCCTTGATGAGAAGAAGTGCAATTTGGAACATTTGTTCTAGTAGGTCCAAAGTCAAGGTCACACTTGAAGGTCAAATGATTAAATGGTCATAAATTGAGCTTGTCCGAGCCATTACTTCTACATTTACGGATGGATTTCAAAAGAATTTGGCACAATTGTTCTTCTTGATGAGTGGAAGTGTCAAGTGACATATGTGTTTGGGTAGGTCCAAGGTCAAGGTCACACTTGAAGGTCAGATATTGTAACTGGCATAAATTGAGCTTGCCTGGGTCATCACTTCTACTTATTTTCCTTTGTGAAAATTTGGAGAAAAAAAAAGAAGAAAATGCTGGCTAAGCATGATGTTTTTTAGCTTCTTTCTAGAGTGAAGCAGTTACTTAGTCTTGACATACTTATAGGTCACTAAAGCAAACAGCGGGCTCGACCAGTTGTCCCTGGACAACCTTCTAGTTTCTCAACAAAAACATATGTTGTGACCCCTCACGAGACGTAAGTAAGTAATTAAGTAAGTAATGTCTTTATTTATAGAGGGTAAACACAGTTGGTAATAACCAATCTTCCCTGAGGCCCTCTGTGACTATCAAAACATATATAATTTTAATCTTTAACAACAATATTTACAGTATTTGACTATTTGCTCTTGCCATGCTGATTCAGACTGCCCTGCTGATCCAGACTGATCTAGGTAGATGCTGCAGATCCTCAAGAATCCAAGTAATCAGGTTCCACACTGATGATGATTGTTGAAGAACTGGCTGTACATTCTATGTAGCCAAGTAGCTGAGAATTTATGGTGGATACAGCAAATTGACTGAATCTGCATCCCAAGAGCTAGATACAGACATAAATTTAAGCTTATCATAAAGTATATCAATTTCTATAACAACACAATTATAATACATTCCAAACAATGAAAGCAGCTAGTGGTCACTTGTTTGACTATGCCAAACAATGAGATTATGATAACTTAATTGGTATTAAACATCTCTACCAAACCATTACCTATCTGCTAAACTCACATTTTGTTCTTTTTGTAATTACTGGAAGATTGTGATCCAGCCCTATCATTACTCAGCATATTAAAACTTCTTCATTTTTCATACTTGATGAACTTTCATAAACTTGAAATCCCATAAAAATTTTAAGTATTGGGACTGGTAAGTCTGGGCAAACAGTGCCGACCCTGATAAAACTACTCCTAAAGGAGCAGTCATCAGGGTCTGCACTGTAAGCCATTCTGTTTGAATCTTTTGTGCCACATTTACTGCACTGTGAACCTGAACTGATCTAACTTTAGGGTAACAAGGTGATTATTTGAGGTGTCCCAATATTTTAAATTTTATGGTAATTTACATTTCTGCAAAAATAAATATGGCACAACGACGGTTTGACAACAAGAAACCGGCGGAACCCTACGAAAAAACAACAATATGGCAGGAGAATATCCTATGATTTTGAGTACACCTAGATAACATGACCACTTGATCATGAAGCTGTTTACCATATTAATCCTATTTAATACCTCAGGGACACTACATTTCAATAAAGGGGTGATGTTGTTTAGAGCCTAAATAAGCCACCCACCAAGGTGTTGCTAATTAGCATGGAACAGAAAAAAGGGGGAGGGGTGGGAGAGGGGAGGGTGGCGGGCTTGTATGATATAAGATATTTATCAGGAAAAGTATGGTAATTCAACTCTATTAAAACTGTCTTCTAAATACATCCCTTATAATATCCTTGCAGAAAATACACACAAGATTATAACAAAAACAGCTACTTACAACATTATATATATATATTTAGACTAGGATAATTCGAGACGGTTCTAATGACAGGTCACAAAATATGTTTTTATGGAGAAATATGGATAATCATCCCTGAATTATCTTTGTTACCCCTTCTTATCTGGAGCTCTGATAAATGGCTTCCCTAGTTCTTTAAGGTGAATGGGTACACTTACTGGATAAGCAACAGTTATTGTTATTTTCAGTTTTGCTTCCCTTTTAAATGGGGTCTACTCTTAAAAGGAAAAAATCAGGGAAAGCAAATTAGAAGTCACAGAAGTTGTCTTTTTTGGAAAAACATGGAGGTGTAGTGGTGTACCCGTTTGTAGTGTAGTGTATTGCAATTTGCATATAACAATGTTCCTTTGTATGGATCCAATCACTGTCTTGAAAGACTGAACTTTACATATTCTTTATAAACATATTGTAGAGTTACATTATATGATGTCTTAGCAAGAACTAGAAAAGGTTTAATGATCATTCTGGTAAAATTGACTACATATTTCATTGCTCGAGAGAAGAAGGGTTACAGAGATAATTCAGGGATAATGTTCTATAAAAACATAAGTTGTGACCCCTCGTTAGAATCATCTCATCTAGACAGTTTTAGTGAGGGTCATAACATGTTTTCACTGAGAAATTAAAAACTACCTCTGAACTATTAATCCTAAAAAACAATACTATCTGGAGCTCTGTTTGAATAATAAAGAAAAGACATTATGACATTCTATAAACCAGAAACACTAAATGCATGAGCACTTCTAAGGAGAAGGGGTGTTGGGGGGGAGGGGGGGTGGGGCTAGCCATTTGCATGAGCACTTCTAAGGAGAAGGGGTGTTGGATGGCAGGGGGGGGGGGGGGGTGGGGAGGGTGCAAGGAGGGGGTGGAAACTGTTGTAAATTAATAAAGCTCTCGATTGCCAGTGCAGATATTGTGTGTTTGACAAATGCAAAAACAGTGACCCTTGGGTCAAATTTTCACTCGGCAACTCACATCCATAGAAGATTTGTATTATCTTGTAATTTTCTTTTTATTTCCAGGTTTTAGGACAGTTCATAGCCAGAGCGGTGGCTGATGATTGTCTACCACCAAAGTACATACATAGTTACAAAGGTTCTGTTGATAATGTTCACACCCAGGCTGCCCTGGAGAAAGCTGACCTTCTTCTGGGACAGAAACATGGCATTGTTAGATTAGACAACATTTGGGGCACAGGAGGGGGAATTAGACCTGTTAAATATTTAGTTAAACAAGTAAGTAATAATCAGTGCTCCAGATAAGAGCTCGTAAATGATAATTTGGGGATTTTTATCAATATATTTCCATAAAAATCTCAGTAGCATAAAAACAAGCTGTGGGTTCTCCTTGTAATGGCCTGGCTGAGGTGATTCTTTCAAGTTCCCACATAAGTTTTTATGGAGACTGGAATAGATTTCAATGCTCTAGATGAGAAAGGGTAACAGGGATAACTCAGGGATAACTTAGGGATGATTTCCTATATGTCTGTATAAAAACAAATATTTTAACTCTGACTCTAAGACGGTAATAATGAGGGGTTGCAGTGTATGTTTTCAGTTCCTACAAAAGTTTTCATGGAGACTGGAATAGGTTTTCTTGAATATTCCCCTATCCCTTCCACAGTGACCTCATTTTGGAGGATGTAAGTGGAGTTTAAAGATTAGTGAATAATTACCTTCTGCATGTATTTTAGTGATTAGCTATTAAAGGCCTTATTTTATAGTGATTATCGATTTTTGGGGCTTTACCAATAAATTTACTGGAATATACTAACATTTACAATGAAAATGGCTTTATCGATTACTGATTGAAAGGCTGTACATGTAATTTTAGTGATTAGCGACTTTTGGTCCCCACCATGCAGACCTTCATTATGATGCTGCAAGTTTGAGTGCAAGGCCATTACAATGAATGGAGAGCTAGCCCCATTACTAGTTTAATGGAGAGCTAGCAGAAATAATCAAATCTCACCTTACCCCAGGCTGTCATGTTACATTTCAGATGGTATTATTGTTAAAAGAATATTTATCGTCAAGTGATATCAAGGAAGCGACGAGATGTCTTCAGGAACTAGAAGTACCGCATTTCCATCATGAACTTATATATGAGGTACAACATTTCTTTGTACCATTTTCTGTTTCTATTTTTATAAGTAACAGTTATCCATTATTTGTCTGCCTGTGTTGGAGAAAATCCACTTGCCGAAGCTCGTGGATTGTCTCCTTGTACTGGTGGATAAACCATCGTATAACTATTTTATACCATTCTTTCCTGTATAGCCCTTGCACAGTAGTGAGTACAGAGTTTTGTGTGCCAAAGTTTGCATTTTTTGCAAAGGCAGTATAAACCTGCTTTTTACCACAGTTTGAAATTATGTATAGCTTCTGCTTGGATATTTTGCAATAGGAGAATTACATATAGCCTAAATGAAATTTCAGCAAGACTGCGCTTTGCAGGAAAAAAATTCCTGCCATTGGTTTTACCTGGCAAAGAAACGGATGTCTAAAAGCAATGCCTTTGGTCAAGCAGATGACTTACAGTATTTACTTTGATGAAGTTGTAGTAGTAAATTAGGTTCTATGAGAAATAAGGACAACGGACAACTTTAGCTACTTCCTGTTTATTTTCCTGGATGAAGGAGTCCTTCCAAAAGAAAAAAGAAGGTGAGGGATCAACTCTTAAAAGACTTTGCTTCCCTCTCAGCAAATTCTTTCCTATTAAGAGTTGATCCCCATTGAAAAGGGAGGCAAAAGTGAGAAATGTCAGCTGCTCAGTACTCCAGATAAGAAGTGGTAACAGAGATAATTTTGGGATAATTATTCATGTTTCTCCACAAAAACATATTTTGTGACCCATCATTAGAGCAGTCTCGCCGAGACGGTTCTAATGAGGGGTCACAACATACATTTTCACGTTTTCGTTGAGAAATAAGAAAAATTATCTCTGAAGTATCATCAATACCCTATCTTATCTGGAGCTCTGGCTGCATCCATCTGAATCCTGAAAGTTTCCATCCTAACAGTAGTATGTGTATTCATGTTTGGTTGATTATTTGAGTATTTTTCTCTTTATCTATACTAGGCAACTAACATGGTATTGGAGGACGGCAGTGAGCGGGCAGCCACTAGGATGTGTCAGCTGATGAAGTCATTGAGTGATGCCATCATCATTACACCACAACAAATGTCTCAGGTCAGTGGATGTGTCATCATATTATGTTTCTTGTATTCTTAGAGCAAAAATTATGTTTCTTGTATTCTTAGAGCAAAAATTATGTTTCTTGTATTCTTAGAGCAAAAATTATGTTTCTTGTATTCTTAGAGCAAAAATTATGTTTCTTGCAAAACATAAGATATGCAGTCAAGCTACTTGTTCGTGAAGTATCATGATAGTGTTTATCATGTCGGCTGTTTACAGTGCTCCAGATAAGAATGGGAAATGAGGAAAATTTAAGGATAATTTTACGTATTTTTCCATGAAAACATGTTGTGATCCCTCATTTGAACTGTCCTATTGAGACGATTCTGCTGAGGGGTCTTAACATATGTTTTTGTTGTGAACTAAGAAAAATTACCTTTGAATTATCCTCAATTCCCCCGTGTTTAGCAGGTGGAGATTTTGCAGTGGGAGACAATTTTTCAGTGCTATGTATTACAAGGGGGAACAGGAAAAATAAGGGATAATTTTCCATATTTCTCCCAAAAGCATATTTTGTGATTCCTCATTATAACCGTCTTGTTGAATCGGTTCTAATAAGGGGTCATATACAGTCGAAACTGTCTTAAGGGGTCACTGTATTAAGGGGTCACCTGTCTTTAGCAGCCACTTTTTGGGATCCCTTAGACCAAAATACAATACAAATGAACCTGTATTAAGGGGTCACCTGTCTTAAGCAGCCAGTTTTTGTGGTTCCCATAGGGTTACCCCTTAAGACAGGTTTGACTGTATATGTTTTTGATGAGAAATAGTAATAAAATCATCCTTGAATTTCCGTGAAACTCAGTACTCATTCATGAAGTCTGATAAAAAGTTCTTTCCTATTCATAACATTTTACTCATTCACAGTTGAATATTGTGAAGAACATTCTTAGTTGGCAGGTAGAAAGAGATTTGAAAAATGATGACACTCAGATATTACTATATTTAGAAGTTTATATACCAAAAAGCAGCTTGGTCTTATATTTTTTGACAATGAAAAATAACTTGTACCATCAAGAAATTTTAGAATTCAGTTTTAATTGGCTGGAAGCTATACGAACAGCCATCTGGGCTGGGTTGTTCAAAGCATTGTTAGCTAACAAAGTTGTCAGTTGGGGATTCCTTAAGTCTTACAGTACTCACAAAATCAGTTGTGGTAATATTTTTTTTGCTGAAAAATTGTGAGGAGCTTTTGCACTCACAATTTTTGGGCATTTTTCAGTATGTTTGAAAATATAACACCTCATTAATACATTAGTTTTGAACAAAATGAGCCTGGTTTATAGAATGTGTTTCTCCTGTTGTAGGGATTTAAGCGTGTATTTGACAACATGCCAGACTTAACTCTTGATGTTCCTAATGCTTATTCTTACCTGGAGAGGTTTGCTGAGATGGTCAAGAAGGAGAATGTCATGCCCGAGGATGCTTACCGAGACGTGCCTATGAGGTATCAGAGCTCTAGATAAGAGGGAGTATTTGATGATAATTAAGGATAATTTTTCTTATTTCTTATCAAAACCATATGTTGTGACCATTCGTCTGAACCGTCTCGTCGAGACGGTTCAGATGAGGGGTCACAACATATGTTTTTATCCAGTATTAACAAAAATTATCCCTAATTATCACCAAATACTCCCTCTTATCTAGGGCTCTGTCATGATTTTTTTCACAATTTTCTTTGCTTCCAGAGGTCTGGGATTAGTTAAAGCTCTAGGTAAACTCAGCATTCACATAATTATGGGCTTCTTAACCCTTTTTAGCTCACCTGAGCCAGAGGCTCCGGGGGAGCTTATAGGATGGTAAGGCTCACGTCGTCCGTCGTCGTCCGTTGTACGTCGTCCATCCACAATTTCAAACAACTTCTCCTCTGAAACTGCCGGGCCAATTGTAACCAAATTTCATATATAGCCTCCTGGGACCTTAGGAAAAAAAAGTTGTTCAAACGGTCCTGGTCACATGACCAACATGGCCGCCATGCCCATATATGGTAAAAACCTAAAAAAATCATCTTCTCCAGAACCAATAGGCCGATGGCCTTGAAACTTGGTATGTAGCATCGTGTACACGAGTACTACCAAGATTGTTCAAATTATGACCTTGGGTTGACCTTGACCTTTTTTACGATAAGGTCAAATTTGCTTCCTTGTGCTTTTATATGGCAAAATGCTAGAACATAAGATATCTTGGAAACTATTGAAGATTTTGGGCTAAAAATTAATATCTACAGTCATCTTAATGAGTACATGAAGATTTATGAGTACAAGAGGTCAAGGTCATTCTTTGACCTTTGACGCGGAACTGTCATATTTTGACAATTTCAAACAATCTCCTCAAAAGCCACTGGGCCAATTGTAACCAAATTTCATATAGAGCCTCCAGGGGTTGAGGGAATGAAAATTTGTTCAAACGGTCCAGGTCACATGACCAACGTGGCCGCCATGCCCATATATGTTAAAAATCTTCTACTCTAGAACCAATTGACCGAAGGCATTGAAACTTAGTATGTAGCATTTGGTACTCCAGTACTATCTAGATTGTTGAAAATGATGACCTTGGGTTGACCTTGACCATTTTACGGCAAGGTCAAATATTGGAAAATGCTAGAACATAAGATTTCATGGAAAGTTTTGAAGATTTTAGTCTAAAAATTGATATATACAGTCATCTTAATGAGAACATGAAGATTTATGAGTACAAAAGGTCAAGGTCATTCAATTTCCTTTGACCGAGAACTGTCATATTATGACAATTTCAAACAATCTTCTAAAAAACCTGATGGCCAGTTGTAACCAAATTTCAAATAGAGTTTCCATGGGTCGAGAGAATGACAATTTGTTCAAATGGTCCTGGTCACATGATCAACATGGCCACCACACCCATATATGGTAAAAACCTTTAGAAATCTTCGACTCCAGAACCAATTGACCGAAGGCCTTGAAATGTAGTATGTAGCAGTGGGTACTCCAGTACTATCTAGATTGTTGAAAATGATGACCTTGGGTTGACCTTGACCATTTTACTGCAAGGTCAACTATGGGAAAATGCTAGAACATAAGATTTCCTGGAAAGTTTTGAAGATTTAGGCCTAAAAATTCATATAAACATTCATCCTAGTGAGTACATGAAGGTTTATGAGTACAAGAGGTCAAGGCCATTCTTTGACTTTTGACCCAGAACTCTCTCATTTTGACAATATCAGGTGAGCGATTCAGGGCCTCATGGCCCTCTTGTTTTAGATTTGAAAACAGTTTGTGGGTAGTATGCAAACAGTGCAGACCCTGTTCAGACGCTTCAAAACGCGGCATCTGATCAGGGTCAGCACTATTTGCTTACAGAAATTCCTATACAAAATATGATAAAGTGAAAACATTCACCAGAAACCCCTAAAACTAGAAATAGACTGATCCAAACGATAGCGATGGACAAATCTTCTAGTCAGCAAAGGATAAATGGAACATTGAGATCACTTTCTAGAAGGGCCTTGCCCAGGTGGTTATTATGAGTAATCGCAACTTATATTTTTACAAAGATGAGTCTTAGCAAATAACTTGTGTGTATAGCATTTGCTTGTACATGCAGTATTGCATTTTGGAAAAAAAAGTTATGAAAACTTTAATTGATCATTTAGTGCAAAGAAAATTGATTTTCAGATATAAAATGACCTGGCCCGGAGGTTATAAAACTTTTTTCATGCTCAACTCAGCTGAGCATGAAACTTTCTCTGCTGATAAATATGAAAATGCCAATTAATGTTGGCATTTTCATATTAAAAAGCAGAGAAAATTTCATACTCAGCTAAACTGGGCATGAAAACAATTATACTTATCAGTAATTTGCTATATTTATTAGCGGGTAAAATTTTATGCTCAGCTGAGTTGAGCAGGAAAAAACTTTTATAACCTTGGGGCCTGGTATAAAATTGTTCATTCCAGGAATCTTATTTGATTGTGTACTTAACATACTTATTTCTGTTTCAGAGGAAGGAAGCGTTTTGTGTCAGAGGGAGACGGGGGTAGAGTGAAAGCACCTGTGCTGTGATAACCATGATTCCAAATGAACTGTACAGGAGCTGTCACATGACACATACAAGCATGACCATCATGTGACCTTTGTTTTCATTGGATAATTTGTGCTACATTACTTTTCTGTGATTGGTGAGTTTTAAAAAAAAACAATGTCACATGACTTCCGGGGCATATCTATGCTCAGGCAGAGCTAGAGAAGGAACTACACACATACTGAAGTGTGGACTGTATGTAAGCAGGGCTCCAGCTGAGTTTTAGATAAGGTAGGCATTTGATGATATTTCAGAGATAATTTTTGTATTTCTCCACAAAACCATCCACAGCAGGCACAGATCATTGAAACAGCATTGAATCTATGTTGATTCAACATCAAGATGTTGAATCAACATTGATTCACTGTTGTTTCAAGGCTGTGTGCCTGTGGGGTATGTTGTGACACCTCATCAGAACTGCATCTGTCTTGCGGCATATGGTTTTATATTGAATTACAGAAATAACCATCAAAACCCACCTCTATCTTGAGCTCTGTCCAGGTAAGGTAAACCTACGTATTTGATCATTTTGTCTTCTGTATTAACACTTAAAGTACCAGAGACGGAAATAGCAGAATTTGCAAACAGTGTAGATCCTGATGAGGCGGCTCATAATGAGCCGCCTCATCTAGATCTACACTGTTTGCCTCTAGTTTTTGAATTCTCAATATGAAATATCTTGGACAAGACATTTTTTTAAATATTGCAGACGTAAATTTTGTCGTCTACTTTTTGGTGCTTGGCGCATAAAGAGTTAAAAGTGTATGGGCAGACTTTTAAATTTTCTGCCATTTTACAAAGGGGAACAACTTCTTGGACTCCCTGTTTGTTTCCCTGTTTGAAGTCCTTCCAATGTGGGGTCTAGTCATAAAAGCAAAGAATTTATTCCTAATGCACGAAATTCTTCCCTTCCAGAGTTGACCCCAATTGAAAAGGGAGGTAATTGTTTCCATTGAAATTGTGAACCCATTCTCCTTAATTCAGATGTGTAGCCACAGCACATCTTCATGATAAATAGATGACTTCAAGTGCACAATATGTAACAGTTGCCTATACCCTGGAGCTCTGCAGTGTAATTGTGAATATTTGTAGATTAAAACACAAAAAACCAAATGGCATGCGTGAAACAATATTCTGATTACCAGATGCACTACACTTATGTGGTTGAAAATTCAGTTATTTTCTTGTTTCTCTGGTAAGACGCACCACTATGGACTTTCTTTAATGTTTGATAGAGGAATAAGAAAAATAAACATGTAAATTCACCCCCACCTGCTGTAAATAAAGCCTTAAAAGAAGCTATTCAAAACAGTATTAGAACAGAAAATATGCACTTTCATTGATAAAAATTCATTGTCACCTGTTAATACCCGTAAGGGTGTGTAAGTACACTGTCATTTTTACGCCAGTTTTCAAAAATTGACAACTTTTGTGACTTCCTGGCTGCTTTGCTAGACAACAAAACCCTCCCAAAAAGAGGCCTGCCCTGAAAGGCAATAATTTGCTTTGAAAAGCACAAATTCTTTCTTTTTATTAAAGCGTTTACACCTACTCTGTTTCTACTGATCTGATACTAGTTATACATAAGTGCTACCATTATACAAGTGCTATTGTTGATACTGCCAAACTGCTTCAGACATTGAAGAGTATTTGAGGATAATTCAGATCTGTTAGTTTTATTCACTTGCCTACAGGGGTAGGGTCGAGTCGGGTAACTTCGGAAAGCGGGTAAATTCATTTATACCATTGCAAACAGTGAAAATCCAGATGAGACGGCTCATTATGAGCTGTCTCATTAGGATTTTCACTGATAGCCCAGTTATTTTTGCTTTAATTCCAAACAACTGACATATAAAGGAAACAATGTCAGTGTCCGAATTTACCTGCTGTCAGAATTAACCCGACTAGACCCTACACCATGTTTTGCCTCCTTTTATTTCAAAGGAAGACAATTTGTGTGACACATTTGCTTCCTCGGATGATTAAACCCTTCCAAAGTAGGAGCTTGCCTTGTCTTCTCATTTTGGATCACCTCTTACAGGAAAGAACTTGCTTCCATAAAAGCAAATTCTTTCCTTTATGAGTTGAACCCTTTGATGAAGGCAGAAAGTCCTGGTACCTTTTCGAATATATTTGTTACAGTTAAAAAAGATTTTTATTGCAAGCACAGAAATGATTAAAAAAATTGCAAGTCCTGCTTAAAATTGGGGAAAATATAATCAGCCATGTTTTGAAGGAATTTATCCAAAAGTTGCACAACCTTATTTAATGTTTATTTATTAAGATAATTGCCTGCTTTAGCATACCAGATGCTTTAATGAGGTAACCTTCAAGGGTGCCTATACCCAAATACTTCTGTGTATATTGAAAATATGTAAATTTGACGTATTGAAACTTTGCGAGTTTAGACAGGATTTGAAACCAAATATATGCTCTCATGGCAGTGTGAAACATCTTAGAGGATAAACGCTTAGACTACACCTTCTGGGGAATAAAACTTGATTGTGGGTAACATAAAATCATCCCTAGGTAACCATTCAATACACATCAGAGCCCTAGATAAGAGGGAGTATTTGGTGATAATTACGGATAATTTTTGTTAATTCTGGATAAAAACATATGTTGTGACCCCTCATCTGAACCGTCTCATTGAGACGGTTCAGATGAGGGGTCACAACATATGATTTCAATGAAAAATAAAGAAAATTGTCCCTCATTTATCATCGAATACCCCTCTTATCTAGAGCTCTGAATACACATCCTTTTGTCAAAGCTTCATGATAGGTTGTGGGTCTGTCATAAAAAGGTTGTAGGACTTGTTCACATAAGTATCTTAAGCATCTTACAGTATTGGGATAAGAAGAGATATCAAATATTTAGCTTTATAAATTCAAATTGCGACTGTACATGTATTATTACTGATTTTTAATGAATTTTGTATGAAACTGGAAAAAAAGAAATGTATTTTTGATATTTTGTTTGAGATGTAATATTCTTCATTCTTTTTTCTGTTGCTTTGTTTTGTTGTGAATGGCTGCATTTTTTGCATGTTTTAGATATAAAATCATGATACATCTTATTTCTTGGTAAAATAATGTCTTTGAAATTGTATATATGGTCTTCACAGAAGGCCGATTTGTATTTTGTGCATACCTCAAAACGTTCAGTACTAATAACCCGTTGTTTAGCGCTCTTGGTAAGAAGGAGTTGAATGATAGTTCTGGATTACAGTGCTCCAGATAAGAAGGGATAATAGTGATAAATTAGGATAATTTTCCTTACTTTTACATAAAAAAGTATATTGTGACCCCTCATTTGAACCATTTTGGCAAGAGGTTTGTAATGAGTGGTCAGACTGTATATTTTTGTTGAGAAATAAGAACAATTATCTCAGAATTGTCCTCAACATCACACCTTATCCAGAGCTCTGCAGGTTACTTCTGTTATATACCATAAAACCTTCGCAAAATGGCTCTGATGAGGGGTCATGGCCAAGGTTTTAATGGATTTTGAACATCAGTAACCTTCACATTGTCATCTGTACCCCCTCTTATCTAGAGCTCTAAGTCTGTTCTATATAAGTATTAGAAATTTTAGGAGCATGTCATTGTGAATGAAGACAGAACCTGCTAGACATATACTGGTATCCTTGGCATTTGGGTAATATATTCAATATGTTTTCCCACACTAAAGTGGCCTTGCAGACTTCTAGGCTTCCAGTTTCAAATGTATGAAATTGTGCTCATCTTTGAGCACAGACTTCCTCATAATGGCATTAATTTTGAGTAGTGTAAAAGTGTTCATTCTGCTGTTTGTTACATTGATATAGCAGGGAATAAATTTCTTGCCTACTTGTGTTTTTGTGTCTCGTAAACAAACCACATTACCAAAGTTCCCTGTCTATAGGCACTCCCTTAACTAATCTAAATTTTAATATTATGGTGTACTGGCACATCTCCATATTTTTCTACCATTTTAACGAAGGGCAACAACTTTCATGACTGCCTGTTTACTTCCCTGGATGACAAAAAAACCTTCCTAAAGGAGTCTACTCATAAAAGAATTTGCTCCTAGAGGAGCAAATTCTTTCCTTTAAGAGTTGACCCCTTTTGAGAAGGGATGCAAACAAGAAAGTGACAGTGTTGTTTCCCTGAAAATGTGCCCTACCTGTTCAGCTGAAAGTTGATTATGTGTCAAGACAATGCTGAAAGAATACCAAAGAAACTGTGGGCTAATGGCACAGTGCTGACTGCTGAGACAGTTCTGTAATAACAGGTGTAATACCGGTACTTTATCAGAGCTCCAAATGGTAAGGGGTAAGTTATAATTTAGGGATAATTTCCCTTATTTTTCAATTAAAACATACATTGTGACCCCTCATTAGAACCATCTGATTGAGACGGTTCTAATGAGGGGTCACAAGGTATGTTTTCGATGAGAAATAAGAAAAATTATGTTACCCCTTCTTATCTGGAGCTATGCTTTATGCTAGTTAGTGTCATTGTGATATAGTACACACTTTGAGCTCCATTTTCAGCAGGGCCCTGGTAGCTCAGTGGGTTAAGTGCAGCCCCACGAAGGTAGGGTTCCGGGCTCAAATCCCAACTTAGGCTGAATTTTTTTCAGCTGTAAACGGGATTCTTTTGCGCACAACCTTACTTTAACACCCATCGCCTCGATATTACTGAAACAGATGAAATTAAATTCTAAAAGGCTGTAAACCTGCAGTTCATCCTATGGAGATAATTTAGGGGTTAAGCCACTCAATATAGAAAATAATACTTGTGCAGATGACTATTTCCCAGTGAGAAGTGGAAATATTTGTGAGATAATGTGTCCTTTGTCCTTTGGACTAATTTTGATAGAAGCTTTAAAAAAAAAAAAAAAAAAAGTGACATACTTAGCTGCTAGGTAATAAACCAATATTTATGATACAGTATCAAGCAAAATCATGGTACCATGCAATAATTGAACACCTTTTTACAGTCATTATAGCAAATATGGGATTTCATTTCAAACTAAAGAAAAAAAAAAGAAGAAATTCTAAGTTTACTGTAATTACCAAAAATTTTGGACACATTAGCAAGAATATCTGACTTTGGCTCTTCTGTTTGAGTCAGTAGGACAAAACCATTAGCTGTGTGTGCCGGTATAGAACCTGTGTTTTCAGTTCTCATTAACCAGAGTTTAAAACTTAGAGTTTAACTGGTCGTACATACCTATAGTTTTCTGTCAGAACTAGGTAACACTTAGTATACATGTAATTGCTAAAATCTATACTGTCATATATAACTGGTTCATAAATCGGTCAAGGATAAAATTAGCTTTCAATACAACTTACTGCCAATTGAAATGTGTTTCAGTGTTTCTGTCACAGTTTGCTTGATACCTGGCATATTTATTTGGTTATAAGACAGTTTACCCTCCCAAAATTACCATAAATTTGTAAAGGCAGTCTTGTGTAAAAAAAACTGTAAAATAGGTTTTCTCCTTCAAAACAATCTGCTAGGTCTAGATCCATCTCAGACACCTACAAGGTGGAGCTAGGCCTATGAGACTGTTTCGTAAGGAAATACCCTGTCTTATAATTGAATAAATATAGTACAACAGTACTGGGCCCGAGGTTATAAAACTTTTTTCCTGCTCAGCTGAGTTGAGCATGAAATTTTCCCTGCTAATAAATAGCAAATTACTAATAAGTACGGTTGTTTTCTTGCTCAGTTTGGCTGAGTATGAAATTTTCTCTGCTTATGAATATGAAAATGCCAACATTAGTTGGCATTTTCAAATTTATCAGCAGAGAAAATTTCATGCTCAGCTGAGTTGAGCACGAAAAAAGTTTTATAACCTCGGGGCCTGGTCACTTTAAAATGTTGCTGTCTCAAATTTGATACACCAGGCATACATGTATTTACTGTGTTTTCAGAGTGTTAATTGCTCCTAGATTTTTGTTGCTGCTCCTACAGAGAGCAGTTGCAATGTGGTCTAATTTTTAAGTTCGTGCAGCTGTTAATAGTTATGCCAACCTGTGCATTCCCATTTCTGACTACTACGAGACCAACAGTTATCAAACTTCGTACTAACTGTGATTCTAAGCTGGTGCCCACAGACGCAGGGAAGTTTTGCTACCATGGCCTAGGTTTTAGGACTGAGCATGATGCAGTCACTCATCTGTGAAATTTGGATGACTATTGATCTGTTGATAGGTCTCAAATTGTTTTGAGTTGATGGGAAAATGTTAGATGCCCTACTTGGCATCACAAGAGCCTCTTCTCTAATCTAATATGGCTTTCAGCTGTCTAGATATCTTGAGTATTGGGATGGAAATGTGAACACAGTTCAGACCCCAATCAGACTGCTCCTAACCCAATCAGACTGCTCCTTAGGAGCAGTCTGATTGGGGTCTGAACTGTTTGTCATTGAAAAAAAAATTCCCATGATAGGGTAACTAGACTTGTCTGAAAAATGAAGTGGAAGTGTCCATTACAAAAAACTGTAATGTTTCCCAATACGTAATGCCCTTTAATGACATGACTTACTTTTCTATTTGGGTAACCGAAGTACCTAGTAAATAGTACTTTGGTGATATCAAATATTGTAAGGCATATTACCGCTCACTTTGGCTGGAGATAAATAAAGAAAAACAAGGATATATCTCGGTCATGTCATCATAATTTTAATACAGCATTAATTCATTCAGCATGTAGTATTAATCAGATGGGGTAATTATTCCTGTATCCTTGTTTGAGGTGAGTCATGAGAAAATGAACCTTATAATTCTTTCGACTCAGATTAGCCTGTGCATCCATGCATGCAAACAAAATATGGATCCCACGTGTATGCATAGTATCTGCGAATTGAAGTCCACCAATAGACATTACATAATCACCTGAGGCTGCCTAGTTATAATAAATATAGCTTAATTTTTATTATGAGGACCTTAATCCTTGACCCTCTATTTTTATCCCCCGACCGAAAGGTTCGGGGGATATAGCGATGAGCCTGGCATCCGTCCGTCCGTCCGTCTGTCCGTCCGTCCGTCCGTCAGTAAACATTTTTCTTGTCCGCTCTATATCTTGAATACCCTTTGGAATATTTTCATGGTACTTCACAGTTATGTAGAACAGGACATGACGAAGTGTCGCGTACAACAATGGTAACTCTTGCTATTGTACTTTTTGAGTTATCTTCCCTTTGGTGAATTTTTGGCAGATTCGTGTCCGCTCTGTAACTTGAATACCCTTTGAAATATTTTCATGATACTTTACAGATATATAGAACAGGTCATGACGATGTGTCACGAACAAGAATGACAACTCTTGCATTCTTACTTTTTGAGTTATTTCCCCTTGATGGTTTTAGCTGTGATTTTGTGTTGATTTCGTGTCCGCTCAATAACTTAAATACTCTTTGGAATATTTTCATGATACATTACAGATATGTAGAACAGGTCATGACGATGTGTCGCGAACAAGAATAGCAACTCTTGCTTTCTTACTTTTTGAGTTTCCCCTTGATGGTTTTAGCTGTGATTTCCTGTCGGCTCTATAACTTGAATACCCTTTGAAATATTTTCATGATACTTTACAGATATTTAGAACAGGTCATGGCAATGTGTCAAAAACAAGAATGATCACTCTTGCTTTCTTACTTTTTGAGTTATTTCCCCTTGATGGTTTTGGGTGTGATTTCGTGTCCGCTCTATAACTTGAATACCCTTTGAAATATTTTCATGATACTTTACAGATATGTAGAACAGGTCATGACGATGTGTCGCGAACAAGAATGACAACTCTTGCTTTCTTACTTTTTGAGTTATTTCCCCTTGATGGTTTTAGCTGTGATTTTGTGTTGTTTCGTGTCCGCTCTATAACTTGAATACCTTCTGAAATATTTTCATGATACTTCACAGATATTTAGAACAGGTCATGATGATGTGTCGCAAACAAGAATGACAACTCTTGCTTTCTTACTTTTTGTGTTATTTCCCCTTGATGGTTTTAGGTGTGATTTCGTGTCGGCTCTCTAACTTGAATACCTTTTGAAATATTTTCATGATACTTCACAGATATGTAGACAAGGTCATGACAATGTGTCGTGAACAAGAATGACAACTCCCCCCCCCCCACCCCCAACCCACCCCCCCAAAAAAAACAAATTTTTTTTTCCAGATTTGGATTCTTTGTCCAAATTCACTTACTAGAGAGCTCAAAAATAGATTTGTATGGCTTGTACTTTAGAAGTTCTTCACACATTTTGAGATGTTGAATGTATCATATGCTATACATTGTGTACATGGTGGCTGTTTGAGATTTTACCTCTTTTTAGCAGTCTGGCATACTGTTTTGGTCTGAGTGTTAGATAATCATGCATCTGTTAAACAGATAATGTCCATCAGAAGCATAGTAGAATGACATTATATCTATAATACTAAATAAACGAAGTAACGCATAAACTGCAAAATTGGTGGCATTTTCAAGCGTAATTTCTATACTGGTTCTTTCGCATATTGCTATCATTGATAATTTCGGTTAGCGTGTGTTTTAGTTTCACGTAGATTTAAAGAATTTGGGAATTAAATTCGTCTTTCATTTTAAATTCTCCCAAGTATTTTTCTAGAAACTTCGACTATTGGTCGAATTTTTTTTTTGTCAACAATGGGTGCGTTCGAGTGAAATTATCGTGTACTCGAATACACGCGGTCCTACTAAAAACAGAAAAGGACTTACCCCACCGAAAAGAACTTTCGGGCACCGAAAAGGACTTTTATTTGCCGTTAAATGTCATATAAAACATATGTTTTAGAAATTTTAATATCATCAGGATAGTAATCAGCGCTTGGGTGCGTTCGAGTGAAATAATCGTGTACTCGAATACACGTTTTAAATTAATCCGGTCGTTTCGGTTCTGCGTCGTTATACCGGCGCGCTGCTTAGCAAGTCCAAATTTAGCAGGTTCTAATGCAAAAATCCGACCCATGAACGTACGTCATTCCCCATAAATAACGATTTATTTTGTATTTTGCTCATATGTTTAAACGGATGAAGAACTAAATGGTCATAGTCCCAACGGCCCTGGCTTGAAACGACCCATTTTCTTCCAGAACGATAGTCAATACGAGTAGCCAATCGAACTCGCCCATTGAAGAATAAAGCTCAACGCACATGGTCTTTCGAAAAGTTGGACGGACATACGGCGCCAAGTGTGTGCGGCTATGGTTACGTACCGCTGAGCCACTTGGGTAACGTCCTTTGGATAATTCAAACTGAACTGAACTTTCGAAAAGACAAAAATTAAAAATGTCTAAGGTTAACACACATGCGCCAGGTAAGAATGGGCATTTTTTCCAGCGAAGCAGACAAATCAATTTCAATGATTCAGCCTTTAGTCTTCAGAGGGCTTGAATATTTTCCCCAAAAACGTTCCAGGACACAATTTTTCAGAAAAAAAAATCCCAGGACAGGTCACATAACCAAAATGGCAAACATTTATTATGGTAAAAAATTTCAAAAATCTTCTCCCCCAGAACCACGCCGGGCCGCGTAGCGCAATCGGTAGGGCACCTGACACAAGTCAGAGGTCCTGGGTTCGAAACCCGGTCTGGCCACATACTTTCGTTTCTCCTTCCGCTGATTCAAGAAGGGCAGTTGTCAGTTACTGGCAAAAGTATGTGCACTTAGTACTGGTTAACCGCTTAGGAGGTCTAAGCCTGCCCAGGAATAGTGTGGTTAGGTTAACTGACCGTCCCGACATGACCTTAGCTGTTTACCGTGGACGTTAAGCATCAAATCAACCAATTCTCCCCCAGAACCACAAATCCTATGATCTTGAAACTTAGCATGTCGCATCAAGGACTCAAAAGCTCAACAAAATTTATATAAATGAGGACCCTGGGATGACCTTGATCTGTTTGCGGCAAGGTCAACTTTTGAGTCATTTAGGTTTTTCTATAGGTAAAAGTGAAAAAAGTTAATGTTTTTCAGAAACAGTGCAGTCTGCTACCTGAAAGTTTGTAGATGCAGACAACTAATTAGGTAAATGAAGCTTTAGTAAGTATTCATGGTAAAGGTCATATCTTCACCTGGGCCTAAGGCCATTTACATTGAAAAATTAAAACTCACTTTTTTATATAAACTTGACCATCATGAAATATTCCGCGCTTGCGCGGGCTCTTTTCTAGTTACTTATATGTGTTTTGAAGTGCATCCTGTTTACCAAGGCAGAAGGGGCCTTTGGTCGGGGGATTTGCCATCTCCTCTGATGGCTATTTTTAGCTCACCTGAGCACGAAGTGCTCAGGGTGAGCTTTTGGGATACCCTGATGTCCGTCGTACGTCCGGACGGACGTCCTGACGTCCGTCAACTTTTGCTTGTGTACACTCTAGCGGGCACAGTTTCGATCCAATCTTTATGAAACTTTGACAGAATGTTAGTCTTTATAAAATCTAGGCCACGTTCGAAACTGGGTCATGTCGGGTCAAAAACTAGGTCACTAGGTCAAATCTTAGAAAAACCTTGTGTACGCTCTAGAGGGCAGAGTTTTCATCCAAAGTTCATGAAACTTTGTCAGAATGTTTATCCTCATAGTATCTAGGATAAGTTCGAAACTGGGTCACGTCGGGTCTAAAACTAGGTCACTAGGTCAAATCATAGAAAAACCTTGTGTACGCTCTAGAGGACACAGTTTTGATTCCATCTTTATGAAACTTTGTCAGAATGTTTATCTCCATAAGATCTAGGCCAAGTTCGAAACTGGGTCATGTCGGGTCAAAAACTAGGTCACTAGGTCAAATCTTAGAAAAACCTTGTGTACGCTCTAGAGGGCACAGTTTTCATCCAAAGTTCATGAAACTATGTCAGAATGTTTATCCTCATAGTATCTAGGACAAGTTCGAAACTGGGTCACGTCGGGTCTAAAACTAGGTCACTAGGTCAAATCATAGAAAAACCTTGTGTACGCTCTAGAGGACACAGTTTTGATCCAAAGCTCATGAAACATTGTCAGAATGTTTATCCTCATAATATGTAGAATAAGTTTGAAACTGGGTCATGTCGGGTCAAAAACTAGGTCACTAGGTCAAATCTTAGAAAAACCTTGTGTACGCTCTAGAAGGCACAGTTTTCATCCAAAGTTCATGAAACTTTGTCAGAATGTTTATCCTCATAATATCTAGAACAACTTTGAAACTGGGTCACGTCTGATCAAAACCAGGTCACTAGGTCAAATCATAGAAAAACCTTGTGTACGCTCTAGAGGACACAGTTTTGATCCAATCTTTATGAAACATTGTCAGAATGTTTATCTCCACAAACTCTAGGCCAAGTTCGAAACTGGGTCATGTCGAGTCATAAACTAGGTCACTAGGTCAAATCTTAGAAAAACCTTGTGTGCGCTCTAGAAGGCACAGTTTTGATTCAAAGTTCATGAAACTTTGTCAGAATGTTTATCCTCATAATATGTAGGACAAGTTTGAAACTGGGTCATGTCGGGTCGAAAACTAGGTCACTAGGTCAAATCATAGAAAAACCTTGTGTACGCTCTAGAGGACACAGTTTTGATCTAATCTTTATGAAACTTTGTCAGAATGTTTATCTTCATAAACTCTCAGCCAAGTTTGAAAGTAGGTCATGTCGGGTAAAAAACTAGGTCACTAGGTCAAATCTTAGAAAACGTTGTGTAAGCACTAGAAGGCATAGTTTTGATCCAATCTTCATGAAACTATGTCAAAATGTTTATTGTCCATATATCTAAGCCCCCTATGAAACTGAGTCACGTTGGCTCAAGGTCTAATCTTAGAAAAACTTTTTGTACACCCTAGAGGGCACAGTTTTGATCCAATCTTCATGAAACTCTGTCAGAATGTTTATCTTAATGAAATCTAGGTAAAGTTTGAAACTGGGTCGTGTCGGGTCAAAAACTTGGTCACTAGGTCAAATATAAGAATGACCTTGTATACGCTTCAGAGGGCACAGTTTTGATCCAATCTCAATGAAACTGTGTCAGAATGTTTATTCTTACAATATCCAGGCCAAGTTTGAAACTGGGTCATGTCGGGTCAAAAACTAGGTCAAATGTTAGTATTGTAAAAACTCTTATAAATCTTCACCAGAGCCAGTGAACTGATTAATGCTCAGGTGAGCGATTCAGGGCCACCATGGCCCTCTTGTCTTTTAGTGACTTCAGGACAAGGGAAATTTAGTTGACAGTGCAAGAAGGCAGAGGGAATGTGACAACTTGCAGTTTTCTTAACTACAAAAAGACAGCTGGCATACATCGGCAGTAAAACTTGTCACATACCATTTACTATACTAACTGTTGCATTAGGGCATCTCTTGCATAGTACAATTTTTGTAAGCATTAAAATTACACAAGTTTACTTTCCATGTTGGGTTAAGTTAATAATAATGACAAACAGTTTAGAGCCTGATCAGACTGCTCCTATAGGAGCAGTCTGATCAGGGTCTAAACTGTTTGCTGCTGCATGTCTGTCCCAACCAGTACTTCCTGGTTTATATGGTAGCTGAGGTGAAGGATTTATTTATCATGGATGTCAACATAAACAGCTGATTATTTCAACATGACAGTGCAGCCTGACCTCTCAATGTCATCACATATTTAATACCATAAAGCCCCAGTTATTTGGACAAATAATTGAGCAGAGTAGACATGGATGAGTCTGAACAGTGATCAAGACTTGTACTAGCCATGCAGCCTGCAGAAACAGTAAATTCTCTCATTTGTCAATGATCACATGGAGGTTAAGTGGCCAAATATAGAGGACAGTTTTGGTATTAGGACATCTGTACTGTAGAAAGTGTTTTTTTTATGTCTTTCCGTCTATCCAGCCATCTGCAATACAGAATTCCCTGGAATTCTTCTGTTAGACTGTAACCACCAACATAAATGCAGTGTTGGTGGCCACAGTGCTGTGAAGTTGACTTGCAGGTTAGCTTATCTACAACGGTGGGCCAAGTGCAATATATAGTCACTGTGGCAGAATCAAGAATCTCTGTTCTTATGCAACTTCTACATTAGTTGGGAAAAAAAGCTTGACTTCTAAGTGAAGGAGTTCCCCCAGTAGCTCAGTAGTTTAAGCGCTGCTGATCTATTGGTCCCTTGTTCGAGCCTCAATGTAGGTGGGAATCTTTTCAATCATAAATGGTGTTCCATTGCACACAGCCTTTCATTAATTATCACTCATCCATTGTCCTGATATGACTGAAATACTGTTAAAAAGGACATAAAATCATGTCATCTATCCATCCATCCATCTTGAAGTGAAAGGGTACACTGTGTTTTTCTGCCATTTATACAAAGGGGAACAACTCAAGCAACTTCCAGTTTGCTTCTCTGAATGATGAAACCCAGAAGGAGGAGCAAATTCTTTCCTTTCCCCCTTTTGTTGAGTTTAGCATTTAGCCCCCGTTAGGTCTTTTGATAGGAGCCTCAGTATCTCAGTATGTTAAGGGCTGACCTGCTGATCTAGCGGTCCAGGGTTGGATCCCGGCTTGAGGCCAAAATCTTGTTAAGTAAACTGGGTTCCATTGCACAGCCTTTCATTATCACCCTCCCATCGTCCTATGACTGAAATACTGTTGAAAAGGACATAAACTGCAAGTCATCCATCCATCTATGCCTTTTGACATACTTATTATTCTCGGCTTGTAAACTATGGCAATCTGTCCATCTGTTAATGCTATTAAGTTTTGTACTAAGTTTTTATTATTTTGCTACATAAATGGTAGCATTGGCAGGGGAGCATGTTAGGACCTGCTCTTGTTTCATTAAATGTATATAATGTGATAATGTGAGGTTTGCAGTGAAGTATTGACAGATGGTCTGGCTCATACAACCATACAGTGTCCAATATCTGTGTCAGTAGCAATACATTATACTGATACAAAATATTGGAACACAAGGGTCTGAGCCAACAGTGTAGACCCAGATCAGACTGCTCCTAGGAGCAGTCTGATCAGAGTCTGCACTGTTAGCCATGTTGCCAGCAATTTTCGACACAATCAAGTTATTATTGGATATTTACAGTAACAGCTGAAAGTGTCCTAGTATTTTGTGTAATTTGCCTTATGTGTCTCTGGTCAA
Source organism: Ctena decussata (assembly GCA_963989385.1). Taxonomy (NCBI): domain Eukaryota; kingdom Metazoa; phylum Mollusca; class Bivalvia; order Lucinida; family Lucinidae; genus Ctena; species Ctena decussata. Next base: position 112,009,312 of record OZ022498.1, on the reverse strand, counting down.
AGAAGCATTGCGGTTAAGTGTTTTAGAGCAGTTCACTTTGCCCCAGAGGGTTGCAGGTTCGAACCCAAAGGGTCTATCAACTTAAAACCCAGTAGTAAATGGGTACCTGATTGAAATCAGGAAAAGGTTTGAGGCAGCAGCCAAAACGGAGGACCTCTAACAGCCCACTGCCAGGCTATATTGAAAACCTTTAGCTACCGTAATGTGCTTAAATATTGGGACACGTAAAATAAATAATTTTCCATTTGTTCCAAATGGAAAATTATTCATTTTTTGTGTCACAAAATTTATGCACATTACGGTATTACCTTTTTACCCTAGTCAAGTTTCCTGTTTGCGCAGACTTGTTCAGTCTGTGAGGTAGAGCATATCCTTCTTGGCAGGATTTAAGGTTTATTTTCTGGTACCTTTTCTCATAACATCAGCTATTCAGAAATTTTGAGATGTTCCCTCTGAGGTGAAGTTTATTTACCTCTGTTTACCTGAATAAAGGATTGACCTCATTATTACAGGTAAACTCATTCATGAACAGCTGTATTTCCTTAAAGCGCCAAAAATTAAAATTGTTGAATAGGCAAACAATGTAGATCCAGATGAGGTGGCTCATAATGAGCCACCTCATCTGAATCTACACTGTTTGCCCTCTAAAGTTCGATTTCTCAATATGATATCGCTTGAACGAGACATTTTTTGAAATTCTGCAGACGTAAATTTTGTTGTCTGCTTTTTGGAGCATTAAGGGTTAAAGTGGCAAATTCAACTTTTGGTTGTGGCAAAGAGATTTTTCAATATTCAAACTAGAGTACATGTATCCCTTCATAGAAAGTCGGATATGTCTTCGAAAACAACATGTTTGTCCCAGTAGGCTATGTTTCAAAAGTATGATGCAATCACTTTTTCTATACCATATATACTGTTCACAAAAAGTAGGGGATATTAAGCTATTAAAGTTAATATAAATTAGTATAAAATATCAAATTCATCTGAACCTGCAAGTGGTCATCTGAAAAATATGACATTTTGCATGGAGATTTGGATGGAATATCCTATCGTGATCTGCAGCAATTCTTTTTAGACAGGGTTAATTTTTGACAATCAAATTTCGCACGAATCTGGCCCTGAGGTTATAAAACATTTTTCATGCTCAACTCAGCTGAGCATGAAATTTTCTCAGCTGATAAATATGAAAATGCCAACATTAGTTGGCATTTTCATATTATTTCATACTCAGCTCAACTGTGCAAGAAAACAACTGTACTTATCAGAAATTTGCTGTTTATTAGCAGGTAAAATTTCATGCCCAGCTGAGTTGAGCACGGAAAAAGTTTTATAACCTCGGGGCCTGGTATGGCAGAAGATCCTTTTCAGATTATAAAAATTATACAGAAACACTAGCCATGATTCATGTGGGTATATGGAGCAGTCTGATCTAGGTCTACACTTTTTAGTTTACTCAAGATATTTTTGTTAAATAATGCAAGATTTTTACATTGAATCTTATCAGTAAAATCAAGTGGAAACACACAAAAGAGAGAATGATAATATCTAAAATTTGAAGTTTTAAATCCTAGTGACCAGTGATTAAATTGTTCGAACACAACAAAGTTTACAACCTCACCTGCAACAGTTAAGAAATCAAAGCTTGCATCTAGCCCTTCATTTTGAGCTCACCTGGGCCGAAGGGCCATAGTGAGCTATTTCCATACCAAAGCGTCCAGCGGTCATCGTGCGTCGTTGGACATCCGTCAACAATTGAAAACAAATTATTCAAACATCTTCTTCTATAAAACTACTGGACCCATGGTTCTCAAAATTTACATGGAGCATGACCTGACTCCAAGGTCTCAGAATTGTAAAATTGGGTCAGGTCGAATATCCAAGATGGCCACTGTTACTAAAAATAGCAAAATTAACAAAATCATCTTCTTTTCCAGAACCACTAAGTATATTTGTCTGAAATTTGGCATGAAACATCAGTGGAACATTGGTATTCAGAATAAAAAAAATGAAAAAAATCTGTATCGTAGTTTTGTCGCAGTGACCTACTTTCTGTTTATGAGTGTAATTTTGCTTAATTGCCAATGTCCAAAAACAACCAATTTGAACAACTTCAAACAACTTCTGCTCTAAAACCCCTGTACCCATGGGTCTCAAATTTCACATGGAGCATGATCAGACTGCAAAGTTTCAAAATTGTAAAATTGGGTCAGGTTGAGAATCCAAGATGGCCACTGTTACTAAAAATAGCAAAAACAACAAAATCAACTTCTTCTCCAGAACCTTTGGGTATATTTGATTGAAAGTTTGGGTGGAACATCAGTGGGGCCTTGGAATCGAAAATTATGAAAATGAAAAAAATCTATAGCGGAATTAGGTCACAGTGACCTACTAAGTATTTAAAAGACCGATTTTGCTCAAATGCCAATACTTCAAGAAATCTTAAATGGATTCTGATCAGATTTGGTCAGAAATGGTTGTTGAATGGAATTATTTCAAATTTGTGCCAATTGACTATCCAAGGTGGCCACCAGGGGGTGTTACTTAAAATAGCACAAAACATGAAAATGACAATATCTCAGAAACTGTTGAATGGATTTTGATTAAATTTGTGGCAAAATGATTCTTGCATTGAGATGTTTCAAAAATAGCTGAATGTAGACCAGTCAAGTAGGCCACTGTTACTAAAACAAGCAAAATGTGTAAATGAGAAAACCTCAGTGGAATTGGACCAATTTTGTATCAGAATGGTCTCGTGGCAAAATAGCCAGGTGAGCGATATCAGGCCCATTTGGGCCTCTTGTTTAAATAGCACTTTGGAAGCAGGCTCGGTTGTTCAGAACTAACATCATTAGTCAACATTTGTTAAAATTTCAGTCATTTAATATCAGAAAATACACCAATATTTTTTGTTGAAAAATGTGAGAAGCTTTTGTAATGCAAAAGCTTCTCACATTTTTTCAACTAAAAAATCAGTGCATTTGGTTATAAAGTCAAAGATCACTTAACAAGTTGACCTCTAAGCTAGCTTGTTAGGCTAATGATGCTTTGAACAACTGGGCCCAGATCTTGCTAAAATATGAAAACTATGAACCATCAGCTGCTAAGTGAGAAGACTCACTCTTATTTAAAAAAAACTATTGAAAAAAATTCTAAAAAATTAGGTCGCCTAAAGTAAATGTTATTTTCCAAAAAATGGAATAGGTTGGTTTTGCAATGCAGTGACACATCCAAAAGATGCATATGGAATAGGGTACTTGTGTTCGGTTAAAGGCAATGAAAGATTGGATTATTAGACTATCTTCATATGCAGTGCTCCAGATGTGATGGGCCTCCAAGTCCCACTGACTTATGGCATCAAGACTACGTAGTGGAAAACATTTTAATCTGTTCTTGTTATTTTTTGAAGAAAGGAAATTTTCATGAAAGGCTCATGGCTCAACTGAATTTTCAATTCCCTCATCCTGAATTAGAAAAAACAACTTTTCAGTATCAAAAATAGCAACATTTGCATTGAAAATTGAAAGTATGGTTATTCAAACAGACACTGAAGGTGACATTGAGCTTTAGATAGATTCAGTTACAATTATTTAGTTACCAAACTTACTGTTTATATGGGGACATCTTTATTTATGTAATTATGGTAAAATTGAAAATAACTGAATTTACTATTTGGCAATTTGTCAAAAGATTCTAGGAGAATGGCAAACAGTGTAGACCTTGACGAGCAGTCTGATCAAGTTCTACACTGTTTGCTGAGGAAAATCTGTCACAATATTTTTGGTTATGTCAATAGTCAAGGTCTTTTCACATCATTATGATACATAGCATGCTTGCTGAGACATTAAATGCTCTGTCAACAAATAAAACTAGAGCCCTACAGGACAAAAAGGTTGTCGAGATATACTAGTGAAGGAGTGGCTTAGAATCCACCAGGGCAGTATGATCAGGACCTATAATCCCTTTATGTTACAGTTGACGTAAAATTGTTACTGTATATTGAGGCAAAACTGCAAAGGAATATAATCAAAATGGATTTTAATGATTAGGGTACACGCCATATATTTTTTACACCATTTACAAAGGGAACAACTTTTGTGGCTTTCTGTTTGCTTCCCTGGACAATGGAAAATGGGGTCTGCTGTTAAAGGGAAGAATTTGCTCTGAAGGAGGCAAAAAAGATAACTGAAGATTTGCTTCCCCTGAAAGTATACATTCACTTTGAATGTTCAATCCCATATTGATGCAATGATAGCAGATATCCAGAATAGACTCATTATTCCAAGTATGATGCAAATCCATTTAAAACTGTTAAAGATCATAATTGGGAAAAATCACTGGACCATGAAATACTGTGACCTGTAGATAATATGATGTCCATCAAAGTTTCATAATGAAATATTGTCTTAGACTAATTAAACTTACCCCGAATCTACAGCAAAACCACTGAACCATGAAATATAAGTAACAGCAACCTACAAGTAGTATAAGGTCATTTCAAGTTTGATGAAAATCAATTCAAATAGTGGTGGATATACAGGGCAAAATCACTGTATCAGAAATATAGGTCACAGTGATTAACAAATGGTATCAGGTTTTTTGGTGTCAGACTGAACCATGTACTGTCTGATGCATATCTATTAGACGACGATCAAAATACCAGGCTGTCAAATAAAGTTCATTCTGACTTACAAATACAGTAGAACTTCAATGGCTTGAACCCTGGCTGGCTGGAACTCTTTCTTTGGTCCCTAGAGGTCACTTTATATAGACTTTAACCTTGAATGGCTAGAACTACCTTTGGCTGGAACTAATTTTCATGGTCCTAAGCCTGTTCGAACCAATGAAGTTCTACTGTAGTATAAGGTCAGACACAGAGTATTCCAAGTATAATGTAAGTTCAGCAAGCGAATTTGTTGGATTTATATCCCCTGCCAAAGTGACTGATTTGTTTGCAGTTTAAGTTGCATGAAATTTTGTTTGCTCGTTATTTTAAATTAATTCAAGGGCAATAACTCATGAATTACAAATGCCATTCTTACAAAAATTGACATGCATCAGTGCATATTCAAGTTTCATCATTGATTGCTTAGTTGTGGCTCCGGACAGATGGACATAGGGAAACTATATCCGTCTGCCTTTGGCAGGGAATAAAGAATAATGTTAAAGATATTGGGCGAAATCACAGGACCATGAAAGCAATTGTAATATAATTCAGTTCCAACAAGTTTCTACAGCCTCTGGAGGCTCCACATAAAATGCTGTTCTGATCTACGCTGGTTTCAGAAGAGAAGCCGTCCAAAAGTGCGAACGGACAATAATTGTTATGACAGAGAAAAGAGCCTGCCTATCCTACAAGCTCTCCTTGGAGCTTCACTCAGGGGAGCTAAAAACTACTGGATTACATTTCAGTGTTGCTCAGTTTTCAGTAACTGTATGGGCTAGGATCATGATACTTAACACTTTTCAACCATTTTTTGACATCACAGACTTTTGAGACAAACATAAGCAGGGCTTAAAGTTTCACGCCAATCTCCTCATTCATTACAATGTATATGTCACACTAGTACTTGGATGTGAAAAAAACAAGTAACCACAAAATATATCACAGTTATAAATTTTATCACAGATTTCTTTTTACATGTAACAAATTTTAAACACAACACCCATCTTAAAATATATTCTTGCCCTGAACAATCATGTATCCTGAACAATCTTGTATTTCATATCAGCTAATCCTGATAGGGAACTATGGATGTCTTGACCAGACTTCCCATGCATACTGGCTGGTCTTGGAATATATAGCAAATGTCAAAGATTTGACACAGCTGACTCATACTGACTTTTCCAACGGACCATTGTGAAAATGTAATTGTGCCAAGAACTTCTAGAAAAAAGTTTTAGACAAAAGTTTTTAGGTATCTAAATTTGTAATTTAACATAAAAAAGGTGCAAGACTGGAGCATTCCCAGTTTTTCACAATTACATAGTTGTTCTGAGATTGACGTTTTTAAACTTATAAAAAATTTTAGAAGCCTAAACATGGTAAGTATTTGATTACAATTCTATGATAGTTTTTTTTCTAATTCTCCATAAAAACATTGGAAGACTCCTCATTATAATCATTTCCACAAGATGGTTCTAAAGAGGGGCCACAATGTATATTTTTATTGAGGATTAGAACATATAATTATCTTCAAATACTCACCATTATCTGGACCTCTGCTCTTTGTGTTGGGCATACCATATTTCTTTGGTTATGTTTTTTTTTCCTTCCAAAATACACATATCCCCAAAAACGGATGGATCAAGAAAGGTTTTTTTTTTCTTGAGGGGATCTTTATTTTATAACCAAATATGCAAATATAGTAGGCTGTTTTCCCTGGCATGTCTGTCCTAATACTTACGAGTTTAATGGAAGTCTTTTTTAACCTGCTTTGGATATCTTTCAACCATGACAATTTGAAAGGCAAGAGGGGGCAAAATTTGCTTTTATTTTGAAGTGTATTTCAACATACACCAGACAGTCAGGTAGAAAAACTTCCTGCAACAGTATACTGGTCAAGGTCAAGGACTAGTGTAGCTAAGGGGTATGGATACAGCACAAAGAAAGTTCATGTTGAAAATGTTTTGCCTCTCTTTCAAAGAGGGAAGGCATAAAAATTTGTTTCTCTCAATGGGGAATGTAGGGTAGGAGGTCTACTCTCAAACTGAAGAAGTTGCTTCTCTTCTTTCAGTTCAGAGTGTATTGTGTATTCGTTTAGGAAAGAATCTGCCCCCCCCAGGAGAGTAGAACATTCATCCTCCATTGAAGCTAGCAGTAAGTCATGGAAATTGTTCCTCTTTGTAAAAAAGGTGGAACAACATTCACCTTCAATCCCACTGATTCAGGCCATGCCACAAAAAATGCCTTTAGGAATGACACAGATCAGCATGCACTCAGTGACCAACTATAAACTTTCAGGAATCTGTAAAAGCCAACCAATGGCTGATAAGCCCATGCAATTTATGAAGTCTGATCTGTGTGTTTATTGTTCACAGGTGCGGAAAGGCACCAACTCTCAAGGCTCATTTCTATCGAGTACATCCCTCATGTGGGGAGAGTTCTCACTTTTAAACTTTCATGATATGAGCCACGACACGAGAAACCCAACAATGTGATTGTGCGCCCAGCACAAACTCATTTCAGCCTGGGCATCCACCCAATTTGATCTGACTCTTCTTTAAGTGCTCAAAGGGTAGCTAAGGGTCTAAGCTACCAACATGCGGACAGCAAAGGCTCTGATCAGACTGGGCGGATGCCCAGGCTGATCTGAGTCTTTGCTGGGCGCACTACCACATTGTTGGTTTTGTCGCGTCGTGGCTCATATGGCTGATGACTACCAATCAGACTGTTCTTCCACCGCATCATAACGGGCCTCTCTTTGTAGAATACGCCTGAAGTGAGAATAAAATAGAAAGAAAATATTTTCGTAATTTGTGTAGCATAAAACACAGACACTTCATTCTGTATGATCTGTTCATTTCTTTACTATCAACAGGTCACCACCTAGCTGAATTTATTGGTAAGCTCTCAGAACTTTCATACAGTTATACTATAGTAAAGGCTCAATATCTCTAAGTTGAAGTTCATCTCCAACTACTGGCATCTTAAAGTAAATTATCTGGTCCCTGAAAATTTACTTTGAGACAACAGGCTTAAGTGTATAAAACAACCAGAAATGTACCTACAATATATTCTTTGATATTAGATGGTACTTTGAAATATCAGAGAATAAGATAATGAGAATCAACTGTATTCTGTTGGTTTCATATCACCAACATTAGAAATACAAATCATTAAAAACTGCACTGGGAGAGTGATGAGGCCTTTAACAATATAGGGCTAGTGGAGGGTTCTGTTATGGCCCACTCTCCTGCTAAACAGTATTTTATTTGGGTTATTTTGTAACAGTACGAGCATTTTTATTTGCAACCAAATTCTAGCCCAAATGGAAGATTTGGGCAAGAATTTCGTTGCAAAAAAAACCTAATAAAATACTGTTTAGCAGTAGATAGATCCGTCCGTCTGTCCATCCATCCAGTCTGTTTGTTGAAGCACCAATAACAGGGATCACATCAAGTATACCAAATGTCTTACCTAGATATATTTCTTGACAGTAATTTGACCTTTGACATGGTGATAAGATGTTCCTCCCTGTGAAGCACCTGTGACTCGTGATCGACCAACACCCGAGCAGACCCAGAACTACTGGGCCTCTCACGCCATTCTTTGATCTTTTGGTTGATTGTATCTCGAACTATGTTGGTAATCTGTAGTAGGCCAAGGTAGCTGGCAATTTCTGAGCTGGTTAAGGAGAACAACTTAAATTCAATGGAGCACCGTTACAATGTTACTCATTGTATCCTGATACTGATCTGGATGTAATGATATCAGCAGGGTTGTCACTCATCTTCATTAGATAAATTCTCTGATCTTTTCCCCGACTTTTTCCCAATTTTCCTTACCCATTCACAGATTCTGAAGTTGATTATACTAAAAGTATTTCTCTCGAAAATCTGGGGTTACTAATAAAGGAAAGGATTTGATCTTCCAGGAAGGAAGGAAATCCTTTCCTTTACAAGTAACCCCCATGGTAGAGGAAAATGAATAGATTCTCTTTCCTGAAAGTATTTTCTTCTCCCTTGCAAAGTGTCTTCCAATTTTCTACTCTGAAAGACAAGAATTTAGTCCCGGAGGTGCAAATTCTTTCCTTTAAGAGATGAAACCCAATGAAAAGCAAAGTAAAAAAAGAAAGTGATTAAGTTGCTTTCTTAAGGCCCACCCATCCACCTTAAGATGATGACTTTTTCTGCAGTTCATGGCAGTCTGGTAATATAAGGGAGATAAGTCATTTTAATGGTGTAAAGACTGGAAACTGAGAAAAATTAGGGATGATGATAAAAAATGAACTTTTTTTGGAATTTGGCCTTTTTAGAGTGATTTTATAGAAATTTTAGGAAGGCCTCCAAAAAACAGACTTTTTTTAGGAACTTTAGGATCCCTCAAAGCCCGAGTTTAAAGTAATTTTAACATTTGTTTAAATAACAAAAACAAATACATCTTTTACATATATTTTTTGTATGCCAGTAAACTGGACTTTCTTTTTTAGATAGGTTTTGTCATTCAAAGAAGCATACAGGAAGTCACAAAGTAATAAAGTTTTCTTCCTTTGAACAAATGGGAGAAAAACTTGGCTGTACTCATACATCTTAACAGCTATTGGGAAAGGATACGTGACAACCTCATTATGGGAACACTGTCGGAGTAACCTTCCTTTCTCATCAGCTTCTCTGTCTCAAAGAATAACCGCCTTCTCAATTTATCATTGGTCAGTGGGAGAATATTGCCAATGGCGTCCTTGAAATCCTTCTCAGACATGACTGGGTGTGACGTGTCAGGGTTCTTGAAAGGTATCAGTCTGTTTTCCATCTGTAGAATGGTATAAGAGAAACATGGGATGATGATTGTTTTAGCACAGAAGATGACAGAAAATACAAATTTATTTCAGTTTTCTTTGTGGCTTGAAACTAAAATAAGTTGTAGAACATTCCATGGTTTGTACACAATGTACCTGTGATTATGGCATATCCTACCATGATCTTAATATGATTCTTACTTTTATGGCTAGCAAAAGTCACACAGGCTTTTGCTTTTAGCATCACATATTTTCCTTAGTGCCTGGTTTTCTGTGCTTCCAGAAAGAAGAAATTTCTATAGCATTTAATAAGTATTAAGCAAGTGTTTATATTCATGCCTTTTATGTTTTGTTGTGATTCTGAAATGACATTATTTTGTATGCTCATTTTTATGCTGTTTTTTTTTTTTTTTAATTTTTTTAAAAATTTGTTTACCTCTAAGAATCTTGGTTCTCTATACTTTAACATGAGATGTATTATAAACTGAGCCACCATGCCCTCGGAGATCTTGTTCTCACTGTAAGAGGTGTAACTCATCTGTAGACTCTCAAGGTCATCTTCCTGCATATAAAGGCCAAAAAGGTTATTAGAAAAGAAAGGTGCAGAAATAGTGTGGACCTATGTCATCAGACTGCTCCTTAGGAACAGACAATCCAGGTCTGCACTGCACTCGTATAAAACAGTCTGAGTAAGGCTGACCATTCTTAAGACTGTGTTTATTATTATCAATGGTTTCTTTCATAGCCAATACAGCCCAACTGGCTAAGTCTATTACCAGCTTCATTGAGGGATAAGATTATTAACAATAATCAGTCAACTCTCACTACCTTGAAGTGGAAGTTCATCTCAAACTACTGATATCTCAAAGAAATTTTTCTGGTCCCAGAAAATTTACTATGAGGTACCAGTAGTTTGATATACCACCTTCACAAGGTCATAGATTATTTGTTTAATACATATGAATAAATCAAAATCATACATGTTCTGAGTTCATTAACTTTTATATAAACAGGGAAAACTCTGATCAGACTGCATAAGCAGCTGATTTAGTGTTTACTGTTCTCATAAGCTACTGGATACTCTTTATGCCATGGAAAAAATACTGTGTAAAGCTGACTGGGGTTTCAAGAAACAAAGAAGTTATGCCATATGCATACAGCAAAATCTAAAAGCAACTTACACATTTGCACTAACTGATCAGATTCTTCACTTTTCTGTGTTTTTTTATGTGCAGATGCGCATGCTGATCTGCATCTTTCCTGTTTGCATATGCCATATGGTACTTTTTCATGTGACACCACTCAATGCTGATACAGTGAGAAAATTAAATCAACCATATATATTTGGCTATAAGACAGGAGTTTCCACTTTCAAATTTGCCCTATAATTGTAAATCAGCCTTGCGTGATTCATATGCAAGATGGGAGTATCTCTTCCAGAACAATCCAAAAATTTAGAGCCATCTTGCAAGATGGCTCTAGATTTTTGGATTGTTCTGGAAGAGAAAACCCATGTCTTATAAGTGAATAAATAAGGTAATCTTCTTCTTTCTAACTTGCACTTTAAGTTTTACCATCCTACTTTAGTCTTAAGATAAGATAAACCCTTACCCCTAGGAATGGGTAAACTACAGCAGCAAATGCTCTGAAGTCTTCCACTTCCTTCCAGTCCACAGCACACACAAAATCACAGAGTAACATGAGGTAGCGGAAACAGGCTCCTTCAAAGTTACCAGCTAATATGTTACCATACAATTGCACTGTCTGAAGAGGAAAATGGTCAGGAAATAAAAGTTGTCAGTAAAATAACATGCTTGTGTTTATGTCTATATGGACAAAATGAGCAATTATGGGCTCCGTTATTCCAAACTAATGATGGCATTAGTCTAGGAGACATATTTTTAAATGACTTTTGTGCACACACTTACACACACATAAAAGCAACAATAAAACAGTGCATTGTAAAAGATCCTCACACTTTTTCAGCAAAATATATTAGCAAGCTTGATTTTATATGCACTAGAAGACATAGCATATCCTTGACCTACGTCTTTGTTCAACTAACACTGCTTTAAACAAATGCACACAGAATCTGATGTTTCTCTGGTAGACTATGGATGATTTATGCATTTCCAGAGATATCATTTTTTTGTGATAACTGATAATGTGAATTTGGAGATAATCACTCAACTTTTATTTTTGCTAAATCAAAGATGCAACACTTTGTAAAAATAAAACTTTCTCAAGTTAGTCATAGCTTTCAACATTGCAAAGACCCATTTTAAGAACCTCAAATTCAAAAGTCTTTGAAAATTTTAAACTCAAATTTCCAAAAATAAGCATTCCCCAAAACTCTCCATTATTGTACACTACACTGCAAAGATTTGTACAATTACAGGTAATACTTTCAGCACCATTGTCACCGAGATGGGACTGCTAGGCAGAGAGCGCCATTGTCAATTTAATGAGACCAGTACACTCCTGATAAATAGCTTACCAAGGGAAATAATTCAAAGTCTATGACCAGATTATGGCAAACAAAGATTTTTTTTATTGAGAAAACAAAATTTGGCTGTTTTTGTTGAAATTTAGAGACTTTCAAGGGTTTTCATTTACCAGAAATGCCCCATCTTGTAAAATAAATTTGGCACCAGAAAGTGCATTTCTATATAAACTTGGTGCCAAAAGAGTTAAACTATACAAATGTCTGAAAATGATCCACTAAAACAAATCTATTTCCAAACAATTACTGATAATTTTTTTTGCTATATAACTGCAATTTTGTTGTTGGAGCAGGTTTGAAAACACAAAATAATAGAAAGACAAACAATCAAAGTAATTTCTTCACAGACGCCGGCTTAGTTGATCTTTGTCACAAAATATACCTTTGACAGTATATTCACTGACGACTTCTGCAAGGGTCACTTTGTTAGCAAAAGGTTTACACAGTGCAGTGAGGCTCTGATAAAGAATGATGTCACAAGTCTAGTTGCTGCGATTAACTGAGCGGTTTTAATATAGTGATAATTGAATCAAAAGAAATCAGTACTTTGGTGAAAAATTTCATCTAACAGTTGACAGTAACAAATTTTCATTGCCTTTAGGAGGATGTTTGTTGCATTACCGATAGACAGAAGATGCATGGTAAGTCAGAAAGAATCTAGAATCAATACCTTATCACTTTCAGCATATTTGACAACTCCATTCAGGAAATCGTACGTACACAGGTACATAATATCAGACACCAGGTAGCGCTCTTCCATGTAGCGATACAATTTGTCCTGAAACAAAAAGAAATTTTCCTCTACTTGTGTAACCCAGTTTTAAATTATCCTTAAGGTGTTAGGGCATCCCTCCATGTTTTTCTGCCAATTTCAGACAGCTACTGTGACTTTCTGTTTGCTTCCCTGCATGCGACCGCCCTTTTGAAAATGGGGTTATTACGCATACAAGAAAGAATTTGCTCCTAGAGGAGCAAACTCTTGCCTGTAGGAGTTATCCCCTGATTAGAAGGGAAGTAAAAATGAAATTAGCAGAGTTGTTTCTCCTGAAAGTGTACCCATTCACCTAATTATTGACACTTTTACCAAACACTTGTTTAAAATGTCGACATCTTGATTTTACTATCCAGCAATTTAGCAAAACAATGCTGGAAGAATGGCAGATAGTGCAGTTCTGAACAAATAGATCAGGGTGTCAGTGTTAGAAATTAACATATTTTGCAGGTAGCAAGTACTTGCTACCTGGCCTAAAATTAGGTAGCAAAAGGAACCTACCTGGTAGCAAAAAGCGGCAGACAAAATAATAGCCCTCCCTCCCACCCATAGAATGATGGTGGATTACTGCCTTCGACCATAAGGGAGTGTATCTGGCCTAAAATCATCTTCCATCAATCAAACAAGGATGTTTATTTCATCGACATACCTTCATTCGCTTCACATGATGACTCAGACGTGTCAACTTTACGCTTCGATAAGGAATTGCAAAGGTCCATTGTTTTTGGGCAGAAGTAAACAGCACGTCTTTCAAGACATGCGCACAGTTACTACGCTGTTGGGTAATTACAGTTTCACGTGACTCATTTTCGTCCATTGGTAATAATGCAGACCATTTTTAAACGGACATTAGCGAAGATTCACGAAGGTGGTTATAAATACAGATCATGTGTACAATCGCGTGTCTCATTAATGCTCACATGTTTCCTATGTAACATTAAATTAAAGGTGACTGGAGATTTACGACAATCATTCTAAAAATAGATAATGCGTGATTTGATGAAAAGCACAGTTTTCTAAAAAAAAAAATACCGAGTGGAAGTCTTATTTCATTGAAAATCGGCAAAACACTTCAAGCAGACAGAACTACCTGGTAGCAACCTTTTGCTACTGCCTTTGTGGCTGGGTAGCAAATTCAATTTTCAGGTAGCAAATTTGCTACTTGCTACCGCCAATTTCGAACCCTGGGGTGTACAATATTAGCTAAGTACATTGTAATTCAGAAATATCTATAATCATTACTGTATGTCATGGTCCCCTTATGCCACCAACACTGGAAAAGTGATATCCATGTCTCACTTCTGCAAGTCGCAGGCAGGACAAATGCCATGGTAGTTCTTTTTGATATCATGTTTATCAGGCTTGACTGGCTTGGCAAGCTCACCATTCATACAAGTTTTCTATCTCCCCCAATAAACATGCCAACAAAATGAACCAACATGGTATGCTCAATACACCAGTAGTGTGATAAAGTGGTCCAGGGCCTGGAGTATCAGCTAAAGAACTTACTATGATTGAGAAGTGAATTTCCTCTTCTTTACCATTATCATCCTGCCATATGATGTAGGTCCAGAACTGTTCCATCATTGACATGCATAAGCTCTGGAGAAAAAGTAGAAAGATGAACAAATAAAACTGTTTATGATTGGCTGGAATATGCATGCCTCTGACTGGCAGGAATTTCTATATGAGAACGCTTCATTTGAAGTTAGAATTATCAATATCCTAAAATGATTTTTCCAACAGGGAATGAATAGTAAAATGGTGCTTTAGAGTTATCAACATTACTGGCATAATATCTGATGAACTTCATATCAGCCCTCAATAGAATTTTGAATTAAACGAAGAATGCAGGCAACATTAAAGTGTATTAAATGATTAAACACTGTTTCCAAAATAATCTGTTTAATATAACTTTTGAAAATAAATTGAATTAGCTTTGTAAAAATGGCAGGGGCATAAAAGCTCATTTTGGTACTAAAATATAACTTTTGTCCTCTCGGAATCAAACTTCTTAGCACTTAACTCTACTTTGCTATCACTAAAATTATTTTCAAATAAGCCATAGCTATAGCATTACCCACCAACTTTTAAGGTGAATGGGTACACATTCAGGATGAGCCACTCTTCTATTTCTTTTTGCCTCTCTTCTTAATGAGGACAACTCTTAATGGAAAGAATTTGCTCCTCCAGGAGGAGCAAAATCTTTCCTTTAAGGGTAGACCCCGTTTTGAAAGGATTTTGTCACACAGGGAAGTAAACAGGAAGTCATAACATTGTTTCCCTTTGTGAAAATGGCAGAAAAATGTTCTCATCGAGAAAGATTCTGGAGTAATGTATTTACATCACTGAGGTCCCGGGGTATATCTCTCTCCAAGTTTGTTCTTTGTTTATAGTCATCAAACAAGCTGTGCAGAGTGTATGGCTGAAAGATAAAAGAATACACTCAGTCATCATGAATTATAAAAAGTGATATAACAAAATTCAAGAACAAATTCTAGATAGGTGAAAAAATGAAATAAAAATCATGCTAAAGTACAACTACTGTAAGTTCAAAGCAATTAAAACTGATTACTATCACAATGCTTCAAATTCATTCTCTTTTACTCATTCTTTTTAACAAGTTTTTTCCCCCGATACAAATTACATTCTCACACAGTGACTGTAGCTTTTGAGGCTGCTATATGCCATTAAAAGAAAACTGCTGTATGCTCAAATAGAAATTACTGCTGTTACCTTAACAACTTGTGATTTGAAATCGCTTATCACTATTTATGCCTCACTCACATTTGGCCTGCGATGAGTCTACAGCACTTATATCCTGCCCATACACAATGTGAACACAAATGCCGTAGCCTGATCTACGATGCCTAAAAAATCATACAGAAAAACCTAGACCAATTCATTGCATGGTGCCCGGACAAATGAGAACTAGCCATTACTTCTGTGACAGGTGAATAACTGGATGACTAAACAAGCCAGTTTAAGGCACTCTTATATCCCTTTTACCAAGCATGTTTCAAAGACAACAGAAAAAACTGGGAAACAGAACCTTGTTGAATTTGTTCTGTATAGTTTCTTTATCTGAAAGCGGTAGAAAACCAGTCCAAAGCCACTACACTAATTTCTATGAAACTTGTGACAATTATCTGGTCTTTCCAGCCAGAAACTTGTGACAATTATCTGGTCTTTCAACCCACAAAACCAGAAAGTAAAAGCATCCTCCACCAGGGTGACTGTGAAAAAGCATATGCACACTCATTTCAAGTACCAATATAACACTAGAAATTATATTTTCTTTAAAACAAATACAAGATACTTATTTAGGATTACCCATAGCTTCAACATGATATTTCAGGACAAAGTGCCTGAATTTGTGTGTTCAAACATGCATCCAACACTGTTGTGCATCAACTTACATTCTTAATTATTACTGAAAGCTAAAAATTTCAAATGAAGAATACCATGAATATGCAATAAAGTGATAAGTTAGAATTCAAGTATGTAACTTCGATTCTGCATGAAAATTCAAATCATTACTGGCAAGATCACATATACATTGGCTAACTGAAATCTTAAGCTCCCATCTTTTGAAATCAGTGTTAATTAATCTCTGCATTTCATCAATCATTTGAATTCGGCTCATACAGAATTAAAAAGAGCTCACCTGCCCTGTATATCTGGTTACCACTACCACTTATTTATACTTCTCCCATAAATAAATGTTGCCTTGAAATTATCAAAATACTCTAAACTTAGTGTATTTCCAGTTAGATTTCATACCAATGTCTATTAAATGTCTGCGGTGGGATGTTATTTCAATGTTACGTTTTATGTTTCAATTTTGTTATATACTGAATAGTATCCTACTGAATTGTAATATAACCAAAATAAGGCAATTCCATTTTTTTGTTTTGTTTTGTAAAGTTTATACAATGATGATATGCTATACATTCTTTCACACTGTCACCAATCACTCTTAGCTTTCAAATATGGATATGGGTTCTTGTCTGCACCATTTTAGTCAAGCTCTACCTACTATCCTAGCTATACAAACACTGAAAGACTGTA
The DNA here is from genome assembly GCA_963989385.1 of Ctena decussata. Taxonomy (NCBI): domain Eukaryota; kingdom Metazoa; phylum Mollusca; class Bivalvia; order Lucinida; family Lucinidae; genus Ctena; species Ctena decussata. The sequence goes on along the minus strand of OZ022498.1, from coordinate 111,992,511 downwards.
AAGCCAGGAATATTTGTGGATTTGATATTTTCGTGATCTTTTCGCAAGTGTCATGGATACAGTGCAATATCTCTCTATATACTCTTTTTACATACCTTGTGGCTGATAGCTTATCAATTCAAAACTAGGGGGTCAGACAAAGTCACAAAAATATAATGCCACAAACATTTCCCATTTTACAGCATATAAATGACTGACATCATATGAAAACAGACTGAATGCCACAAGTGTGCAGTATAAATCACTTAAATCAGTCTGCAAATCAGTGCAAACTGACCCTGGTTTACACTTTTCACTTTTCAGATTAACCAGGATTTATGGATTTTCTATGCAAAAGAAAAGACTCTGATCTGACTGAGAGTGCAGATGCACAGACTGGTCCGAGTCTTATCTGTTCATACATATCACATGGTACCTTTTCACATGGTGTCCATCAATATTTATTAACCTGTCTCAAGCTGTATGTTTAATTTTATAGCCACACCTTAAAATTCTTACTCTATGAGTGAGATGCACTGAAAATTAGTTTTTAATTCTGGTATTTTATTCTTAAATCCAGCTAGAAAATTTGTGAAAGCCATTTATTTTTCTAATACATATGCAAACTTCAACATGTAACATATGCAAAAACAGAAAAAGGTCTGTATATATTGATAAGGGTAATTAGCAATAGTCTCTTAAAAAAGAAAACCACTGAGCAAAGGAACCAATATTTCATACACCTCACACACAAAGTCGTGACTGACCTTATTTACACCAGGTATCATCTATTAAAATGCAAATCAAATTTACAGTAACTAATTCTGTTAGCCTTATCATTTATCTTGAGGACAGGAAAATTTCACACTTGGATCCATTTACATAAATTGAATCCCATTTTACCCTACATATTCTGATTTCTTCTGAATAAACAATTAGTCTGGTGGTTTATGAGTGAAATTTTGGATTTGTGGGCACTTTCGCAGCATGACGGGCAACCGGGCTCATTGAAGTCAGTAAACCTACCTAAAACCATTTTGCCCGGTTGCCAGCTCAACAGACGTCATATAAGGTCAAAATCGGGTCAAAGGTCATTTGGTGCATTTCTATATATCAGTTTGTTAGTGAATTATTGAATTAATGTGCACTTTCGCGAAATGAGAGGCAGCTTTGGCAAAGGAAGTAAGTAAACATACCACAAAAGCTTTTGCCAAATTGCCGACGTCATATCTAATCATTACTGGGTCAAAGGTCATTAAGTACACTTTTGTATAGTGGCATTTTATATCATTTATTCTAAAAGCAGTCTTTCGAGTTACCAATAGCCCATAGACCTACCCCACCAATCTGAATGAGAGGCCTTTGACAATTTTTGTTTTTCCAAAAATATATTACAACATTACATGATACCATTGTCTGCTATCTGACTTAATGCGTTTGACAGCTATCGCCAATGTAAATACGTTACCATACCAATCCGCTGAATTATTATGTTACTATACCTCTTACTCAAATGAATATTGAAACGTATATTAATCTTGCTATTGACGAAAAGCATCGTGCTGCTTTTCTATACAATCATATAAGCTATCTCCTATGGAGCATAACTGTTGCCTACATTACCGGATTTTTTCCTCGAATTTAATGTTTCGGATGGATTTACCATTTTACTGAAACCAGCTTATATTTACATTTTACATTAACACAAATAAAAAGAAAAATGAGTGTATCAAACTTTGCAGAAAATTACACCGTTACATATGTTACCAGGCATATCTAATCAAAAATCATAAACCAGAAACATGGCCATTCATATTATAAACAGCATTTTACGAGCTGGCACTACAAAGATCAACTTTTATCTTTAACAGATGAGGCGATGCAATTTCTAAATATAGACGTTTGGTTAATAGAGCCTGAACAATGGTCTGCTAGGCAATTTTGTAGATACCTGGGGCAGTACATTCGCCTCTTCTGAAATATTTTAGTCAGTCAGCTGTCCCTCATAATTGAAAGTGACAATTTATCGAGAGAATTTTAACTTGTTCTAGAGTGTTGACAGAGAGCAAACTTAGCTGAAGAACAGATATAACTGTCTCTTTAGTTGTGTTTTTAGGTAGTCGAACAAGATAAAGATGCAGACAGAATATATTATGGAATCACATAACAGAGAGCAATGACGCTCAAGGGGCTTTGTTGTAGCCTCAATTTCTAAAACCATGTCAATATATCCTTTTTTCTTACCCTGTGCTGGTACCACAGACTTTGTAGATGTCTGGCAATACACTCTCTGGCACTGAATTCTACCCATATTAATATAAAAGAAACAACTACCATGACCATATCTCTAGGGGTATTTCGGTAAATTGAGCAGGTGCCACAGTCGATGCACAGGTTTGGCAGCAGCATAGGTAGGTACCATGATATATGCTGATGTCTTTCAATAGCCTGACCTGACACCACAACAGTGTTTACAGACGTGTCTAGTAGATTAAGATGGTACCCTTTTATCTATAGACGTCTTTGTAAAGCCTTATCTGCAGTGTTACGTACGTTACGAAATATGTATTACCACACATGGATATGAGCATTGTAGGATGTGCGTTTATGGCTGCCACTACAGGGGTATTTCAGCATACTGACAGAGGACATTTGGTGGCCAGAACTGGCATGCTAATCACACAAGATGACTAGTAGAAGCATGAGATTGTAAAACATAGATTTCTTGTAATGTGCTTATCCAGCACAGCAGTGGCAAACGTGATGTGTACTCTCGCACTACAGTCACCTTTGCTGTTTTCACTAAATGCTTTGACTGTTATCACAACATATTCAGACGAGTTAACTGAGCTGGTGTAACAGTAGGCCATTTGATGTCTCAAGCTTGCACTACAGTAAAGGTCTTGTTGTTACGAGAGCTTGAACAACAGCTTCAGAAATGTTTCATAGTAGACTGTGTCGATGATTAAGTCCTCTAAGTGATTTGTAGTGTGACCATAATATTTTCACCCCTACATAAAGTCTATATATATTAACACCTTGAATTATAACTGGTTTCATTCATTTATGATGTCAGAACCGTTGACAAATGTAGTATTAAGATAGCTGGAGTAGTATAGTATAAATCCTGCCATTGGGGATGGCTGGTGCTATTTTACCATTTTCACCCCTCCGTCCCCCACCTCCTTAATTCATCTGGTTCCATTTGCATTTATATAGTAAGCAACATATTGTTAAATATTTTACATGCACCATATGCATATTCATACGCAGACACAGATTCAAGTCAGTGTTATGCCCTTTTTTAAAGTTCAATAGATTTCAGGTACGAAATTTAAACACTTCCCATAACGTAAACTACACAGGCTAACGAAGTCAGTTTTAGTCCATTACATGGCTATGCAAAACAAAACATATGATGACTTAGCTGTGAGAAGCAAATGTACCAGCTTCGAATGCATTAATCAGAATGATATGAAACTTCTCAAGTAATAATGACCCACAAGGTTTGAATACAGCAGACTAGGTTTGATTTAATGTTTTCCTGAGAAATTCTGTAAAGTGCAAAACACGCCTCATGCAACCTGGAGCATCTGTCATTATTTCAGATAGCCTCTATAAGCTCTGTAGTAGCTGGATTAAAACTAACTAAAACAACACTCTGATGAAGTTATGGGAGCCATCTTAGCAGCCTCTACAAAGCCGCTTAACGACAGGGTACTTATAAATGAAAGCATTTGATTGTTATAATATGTAGTTTTCTCATATTTTTTCCATGCAAGTTATATGGTCATCAATCCCATGAGAAATGTATAGAAGAGGTGATTCAGACGAGGACCAACATAATGTCATATGGGCAATAGCAATACTTAGATTCGAATTACTTTATTTGTTTCCCACAGACCTGTCAGTCTTAACGTAAATTACATGCGGTGCTGTAACACTTACACAAAAACGTATATGTTACAGTAGTTGAACAAGTGTGCTTTTGAGTAATGCCCTTTAGAATCAAAAGCATGAGGCAATGAGTTTCAAAATATCGGTTGACAAGTTTCGATATTCTGGATTGTACATTTAAAATACTCCTTTATATCTGAAAACTTATTCTCGACATCCTGCTGATGTATATTGTATGTCTAAAGTAGTTTGCAAAATGAATTACTGTCAACTTTACAAACAAGAAAACATCTATAAACACAGAACATACATTATACTATGCTTTTCTATTTAATTGAATCGCTTAATAGTAATTTAAATGTCTAATTTACCAATTTGGTAACGTAAACTACATGCGATTGATTTATTTACATTGAATTTTATCTGCTTCACAGCTCACACTTTTAAAGTTCTTGCATCATAATGTGTAAACACCGTTACAAATAATTTTATGGCTATTTTTCTGCATTAGATTTCAGATGGCAACTGTAAACAATTTATGTATTGTAAACAACACATGCTAATGAAGCCAACTATTTGTAATGTAAATGTTGAGCTAGAAATATATGATATCTTGCTTAAGAAGGTATGATTACTAAATTGAAACGTGTTGTTCATATATTTATGCAGTACAGTCCTCGATTTATATAATATTAAAGTTAGCTCTATGAATGCATGTACATTCAGAAAATTAGGTGTACGGACGGACACATACACAGTTTGATTGAACAGAAACTGTTCAAGTATGCTTTACTATTGCCGCATGTGGTTTTCAATATGTTCAGCATTTAACTGCAGTGATATTTATACCTCAAATGTACAGTAATCATTTTCTAAGCAGTTTTTCGTGATTTTGCACTTAATGACCTTTGACCTCATTTATTCGGTACACAATGGTCAGTCAGGGTTGGCAACCGCCAAAAAATAAACGAGGACATATCGGTAAGTATTTTTAGCATGGTTGCCCATCATGCCGCGAAAGTGCCCACAAACTCATTTTCTAGAGCACTTTTCTCGAATCCGCCACCTGACTAAATGTGGACCACAACAAGCATGCCTGGTAAATCTGGAATTCAATTCCCCCCTTGGAGATTATTATGCTTCTGCAAATGAACTGCCAAAATATAACAAGGCTATTTAACCCATTGCAATCTGGGTATTTTTGTCGTCTGCTGAAATTGTCGTCTGCATCAAAAATCAAGAATATTTTGACAATATTGGTCTAACTAACCTAACTCTTGTAGAAATGATGTCTAGGCAGCAAACAGTTTTGATCTCGGATCAGGCCACATGTTTATGGAGCCTGATCTGGATCCAAACTGTTTGCCTAAATACCCCTAAAGGGGTATCCCGCATGGAATGGGTTAACTCATATGCAAGTAAATTTCAGTTTTGTAAAAGATAAACATGTGGAGTTATCACGTAACTTAAAATAACCAAACCAAAATTTTGGTTTGGCCACTTTCATTAGTTGTTTGGTAACTCCACCATCTCTTTTACCTCACAGCAAACAGGGTGCAAAAATATGCTTTTCATACATATGGGCTGAACTGCAGTGCAAGATTCTAATTAACTATTTGCAGAAGCTTAAATTTCCATGTCATAATAGAATTGCACATCTATAAGGCATGGTAAAACTGGCCCATATGATCTCATGTTAATACATTCCAGTTAACACTACACTTTAATTTGAAGAAAACATGTACTGTCTAACAACTACAGAAATTTAATGCAACTATATACAATAATGTTTTCGTTTGGGAAACAAAAGTCCATCCTGTAACAATCTGTTCATGTGCAGAAAAGTTTTACAAAAACAATGCATCTGTAAGAATTCAAGCTTGCACAAAACTTGCAAGCATCTGATACACTGTAAACACTGGTGTAAATACAGTATACTTGATAAAATGATAAAAGTATTTCTTACAAGATGGGTATCACTGCCTATCATGCTGGGACTACCCTGACTACTGGTGGGTGAGGCCATACTGTAGCTATCTTTGGTGGGTCCTTTAGCCAGAGAAGTTGGAAGATCAAATGTGGCATCTAGATTGTCTTGTTCCATTAGCTCTCTGAAGTGATTATGATACCAATATAAGTAAAAGAAATAAAAAATGCAAGAGCAGGGAATAAAATTGCATGCCTTTTTAATTTTAACAAGCATACAGTTTTTTTCATATCATATTATTCAGTTATAAAATGGGACATTCTTTCCAACATTACTGCAAATATATAAATCAATCCTATAATTTAGCTATAAAATGGGTTTTTCTCTTCCAAAATGGAGCCCCAGTAGCTCAGTAGGTTAAGCACTGGCCTGCTGATCTAGAGGTCCAGGTTCAAGTCATACTAGAGGCGGGAATCTTTTCAATGGTAAATGGGATTCCATTGCGCACAGCCTTTCATTATTACCCACCCATCATCCTGATATGATTGAAATACTGTTAAAAGGACGTAAAATTGCAAATAATCCATCCATTCATCTCTTCTAAAACAAAGATCTAGGCTCCTCTTACAAGATGGATCTAGATCTATGCGAGTGTTGTGGTAGAGAAACACTCCATCTTACAATGAAAGAAATATGACACTGCTGTTTAGTCATGAAAAGTAGTAAATATTTTAGAATTATTTTTATACTATTATTATTACTATTGTTTATGGAAGAGTTGTTGCCCCATGACACATATGGGGAAAGATGTTCACAAGTTTATAAAGGAAAGCAACTGCATCTGCTTGCAAAATTTTGACCTCCTTCAAAGACAAATGATGCATTATGCAGCATAATAGACCTTAAGATGGTTGTGATTTACTAAATGTACTGTTAAATTAAGAATGTTTATAGTGAATCAGGGAATAATTGTACTCCAAATTGTCCTTTGTGGAGGTAAATTGTCCATTTTATGATTGTTTTACAGCAATGCAGCAGATGAGCTGTAAAATTCAAATTGAAATCATAAAACCAACAATTTATTTCCAAAAATAACAATTTTCGGAACAGTTATCCCCAGTCTAATGCAATTTATCATATTTTCACTTTCAAAGTCTACTACTTTACACCCACAGCTAAACTCTGTTCATTAATTCTGAAACTGGGTTTTTCGCTGCTCATACTTTTTTAATCTAATCAATCCACGTAACATTGTGCATAGTGATAAAGCTCGACTTCCGCCGATTTCTCATAAAGGTCTCGTGTATCTTAGCCTGCCGTCTAAAGCTGCAGTTACATGCACGAAACAGCAAATTTCAGAAACCTGCCTGCAAACTAAGACCATTTGATGAAAATTGCCAGCCTAAAGTCATACATATTCAGATACGTTCCACGTGTATATCACGCTGGTCATTCGGGTAATAACTATTGTCACTGGAATAAGAAAAAAACAAGCGTTTTGACGTTCGGCTACTTTGTAGTACAGAAAAATAATACCAAGCTACCACATGAGCTATATTTTTCAGTTTTGACAACTCTGGATTTTGGAATTGAAAATCAGACCCAGTTTCTTTACCATATTTTGAACACTTGTATTTGTTTGCGTCGTATTTTCTCGGGAAAATTTCAAAAGTATAGTATACATATAAACAACGGGACTCTTGTATCATCCGACTCAGAAGCGAACTTCAGGCCCATAAACGTCCATGCATTTATCTATTTCTTCTTTTCTATCGTTTTTCTCATGGTCAGTTTCACGCAAAAATGTGGCATAATGTATCTGCGAACAGAAAAATCCCAAACTGGTCAGCTAGAGACTTTTTTATGTGCCTCTGTGTCCACACAATCACACATCAGATGTGCGAAAAGCAAAAGCTCAGATCAGCTTTCGCGTATATAATCGGAAGAAAATATCGCATGCATGCATGCATGCGGGCTTAACTTTGTACGTCAATGTGTATGATTGATTGATTGATTGTTTTGGGTTTAACGGCCCTTTGAGACAGTATTTCAGTCTATATCGGGCTGCAATGTCTATGAATACAGTTTCTTGGAAGTAAAAGATTTGCACGCTTGTGAAAAGGTACCATTGTATTGTACGAACAGGTAAGACTCAGATCGTACAGTCATATCAGAGTCTACATTTTTGCATAAACACTCATGGATGTTATAGAAAATGAGCAGCCTGTACAGCTGAGTATTAACAGTATATCCTTTTCACTTGACGCAAGTGAAATATATCATGTGAATCGCGAAAAAGTAACCTCTTGCATGTGTCTTAGCTTTTCACTTAAACTCGGTATCGTGAGGTTGACCTCGACTTCCAGTTGACTCTGATCAGACTGCATCCTGTTTGCGCAAGCTGTAAGGTTCGACGATGTAGCATTTATATTCAGGTATTTCTTGCGTATATATATGTTTTCGTGTTGCGAGGAAAGAGGTCGGAGTGGTAGACTAATTGAGGGAATCCTTTGTTGAAAAGAAGTGGGGGCGAATGTGAGGAGGGGGGGTGGGGTGGAGGGGTGGTAGGATGTGTGTCTAGAGACAAGGGTGGTGATTTGGGTGGTAGATTGAATAAGGAGGTGTGTGTTTAGGAAGGGGTCATGTTGAGGGATGGGAGTCTGGATGGTAGACTAATTGAGCGGAGGGGGCTGTTGGTAGTATTTTTGGGGGGATTATTTTTTATTTTTTTAGAGTGGGGGTGGGGGTGGGTGGGGGTAAGAAGGATGCAAGATGGCCTTTTGTCCTTGTATTTAACTTTGCAGTTTTAACGCAATATTGGTTATAATGTTTTGAAACTTTAGAACTTAATTACATACTGCGGAAAGCTGTTATATTTGCGTTAAGATAACGCCAATGAACATCATTACGTCGCACTGACGCTGATATGACGTCGTTTAGACGTTGTTTGCCAGTGGAGATACTATGATGAAACACTGAAAACCTTGTCCAGTGTGTATTTATACGGTGTAATCAATTTCAAATTGAAACAAAATTATCTGGATGACAAGCTTGTGGTCACGCTGACTGATTTCGCACGTGCAGAGCATGTGTTAGAATACTAACCCCACCCGTATACGAAACTATTTATAGCGACCACTTTATATGGTATTAAAAGGCGTCACCAACCTGTCCAATGGACTTAAGTCTCGGATTGAAAATCTGTAATTTGCAGTTTTGTGCAGGTTAGCCCAGCATCCTACGAAGGACAGAGTCATAGGACACATTGATGAGAAATCGGCGGAAGTCTAGCATTATCACTATGCAAAGTCTTAACTGGATTGATTAGATTATAAAAGTATGAGCAGCGAAAAACCCAGTTTCAGAATTAATGAACGGAGTTTAGCACTCTCAGCAATGTAAAACCAAACATCAGCTATGTGAAGTGACATTTCTTAATGACCCCAAGATTCCAACAGTATATCACAGGATACACTGTTGCAAGTTTTTGACGTCATCCAATCAGATGTCCCTTTACATTCGTGAGTGCATTAGAATGGTACTTAACTAAGTTTATAAACATGATAATAATCACGCCCAGGAATTTGCATTATAATAATGCATTAAAAATTTTTTGAACTTTTGAACTGCTTTGTCCCCATAATTGTAGCATTCTGGGCTCAGTTCTTCAAAGCATCCTTAGCTTAACAAAGCCATTTGCCAATGATTTGTTATGTCTTCTAGTACACTTTTAATCAAGTGTGCTAATATTTTTTGCTGAAAAATTGGGAGAAGCCTTGGTAATGCAAAAGCTCCTCACATTTTTCAGTAAAGAATGGCAGAGCTTTTGCATACAATTCATTTGAAAATTTAACGTCTTGTCAACTAATGACATTTTTAGTTTTGGACAACTGGACCCTGGGCTCAGGTTTTCTTAGCATCATCAGCTGAAGGACGTCATTTGTCAAGGATTCTTGAGTCTTCCAGTGCATATGAAATTAATGGTCTGAATATATTTTGCTGAAAAATGAAAAGAGCCTTTTACAGAGCAGAAGCTCCTACACTGTTTGGCAAAGAATAGCAGTGTTTTTTTCATACTATATGTTTGAAAATTTAACATCTCATTAATTAACAACATTAGTTTTGAACAACCGGACCCTGATTTCAATTCATGAAGCAACAGCTTAGAGGCCTACTGAATCTTTAACAGTTCCAAAGACATACACTACCTGATCAACTCTCTGTTTATTTTCACTTTAGGTCTTGATATTTTGATATGTGTACAATGAAGTGGCAATGAAAATATTCTTTCTGAACCTGGTAGCTTGTGAGGGCAAATCACAGTCTGAAAAGAAAAAAAATCAATTAAATTTTATCAACTCTCAAAAAATACAATAAAGTACAGTTGCTCTATTATGCTATGTTTGGGTCCCTGCAATACAGCATTAAAGTAATTTCAGCGGTTTTATCATGCTACGTGAGTCATTCCAATCCAAAATGGCTTTATTTTTTCCACTTTCACACTGAATTTTATTTGCATCATCATATATCGGTCACAAGATCGGTCTTCTGGTTCCTTTTGTGTGTGTGGTGGCGTACCACGAGTTTCTTCGATCGGATTGCTTCCCTGCTGGGTTGAGCGTGTGATAGACTGTATATATCTTTCAGTAAATTTTATAACGATGATGCTTGTAAATAAGTACTGCTGTGATAAGTCTCTTATAATTCTATATTGAATGGCTTGGTGTATTTTTATTTTGTAATATGTATAGATATGTATGTGACGTTGTACACCAGGATGAGACTCTAATAAACTAATAAACTATATGATTGAACAGGTAGGGTATAGTCAGATCATGAGAGGTGAAGGACATCTCATCTTAAGACCATTTAGAAAATAGTTCTGTTCAGAGTGTCAAAGTGATCATCATCCTTCACCCACTACATTCTCTCCACCAAGGTTAGTACTATCAAGCAGCCACCTATATTGAACAGCCACGTTCAATTATATGAGCCGCGACACGAGAAAACCAACAAAGTGGTTGTGCGCCCAGCGCAGACTCAGATCAGCCTGGGCATCTGCTCAGTCCGATCAGAGTATTTGCTGTCCGCATGGAAGTAGCTTAGAGCCTTAGCTACCCTTTATGCGATTAGCGAAGAGTCTGATCAGCCTTGAGTCTGCACTGGGGGCATAGCCACTCTGTTGGTTTTCTCATGTCACGGCTCATATGTAGTCCTAAACTGGAACTTCTTTAAGAACACTTTATCTCTGTTAATTAGCCATCTTCTTTCTTAAATTTTTTAATTAAATATCATGCAGTAGTTGTGACTCATTTTGTCATCATTATTTGTGTATTTTTATATATCATATTTCTCACAAATTTCAAATATGTCAAACCAAGAAGAAAAGTTTGGATTAACTATTAAAAGATAGCACAATTAAGAACAAATTTTTGGATTGCTATTGAAAAGAAAACGTCCTCCTCCGCCAACAACTTTTATTGTATCAGATATATTATTTGCTGATATGGTCAGACATGAGAGGTGAATGTTTGTTCATTACTCGGCTAGTCACTGTAGCTGAGTTCAAACATCTTAAAGTCATCATTTCATATCAGCATTTTCAAAGAATGTAAGAATATAACTGCTCTGTTATACAGTGATTTAAAATCATTACATGAATTTTATATTATGATCATACTTTACTTATCATATAATTATGACAACTATTAAATGTGAGAGTTTCATATGACTAATTTATGAGACTTTCACACATAGAAAGTATGAAAATCCCATAAATTAGTCACATGAAAGATTTTCACTTTGAAAGCTTTCTATGTGTGAAAATCTCATAAATTAGTCGTATGAAAAATATAATAGAGAACACACATGGGAAAACATGGATGCGTGTCCAATAAACCTTTCCACTGGTACAGTCAGAATAAGAGGTGAGGTAACGCATCATGAGCTACATCTTCATGTAACTCATTTCATTTCAGAGGTGTAGCATAATTTCATCATTCTATACCAGCATCATGACTTTGGTGACATCTGTGAGGTGTATGGGTATAGCAATGTTTTTCTTTCATTTTTACTAAGAACAACAACTTTTACGACTTCCTATTTGATTCCTTGGATGACAAAATGGGGCCCACTATTAAAGTAAAGAATTTGCTCCTTAAGCAAATTCTATCCTTCAAGAGTTGACCCCATTTAGAAGGGAGGCAAAAATGAAAATATAAAGTCGTTCCCTGAACATGAGCCCATTCACCTTAATAAGGGGCCCCGTTGTATGTTTATACAGAATGAACAGTCCGAATGAATATAACTCGTCTTGACTGTCTCAGAATGATCATAAACCAGAGGACCAATGGTCCTGTAGCTCACCTGACACCTTCTGTCAACAGACACAATTTGTCAATTCGCTCATTTATTACAAATTTGAAACCAGTAGCTTAAAAGTGCCCATATTTTAATTTTAAAATCTCAGTGACCTTGAGCAAAGTTCAAAAATAAACCTTGACCTTTGATGACCTTGTCTTCATGTATTCATTTAGTCAACCATATTTTCCAATTGTTATATCTAGGCTTAAAAAAATTCTGTAACATCAACTGTTTAAGCATTTTCCCACATAAAAGCATAACATACCAAAGTTGACCTTGCCATAAATTAGGTCCAGGTCAATGCCCCGTCATGATTTGTACAAACTATGATGTGCCCCCGAGACCTCAATGCGACATACCATGCCACGAGGTCATTGTGAATTTGGCTGCGGAGAAGTAGATTTTTGAAGGCGTTTTACCATATATCGGCATGTCATAGACTTGAATGGTTTGTGAGAAGTGAACTGCTTAAGCATTTTCCAATGCACCAAAATTGACCTTGCCATAAATTAGGTCACAGTCAATGCACAGTCCTGATTTGTATAAATTATGATGGGCCCAACTTCCAACTGCTAGATACCAAGTTTCAAGGTCATAGGCCTTTTAGTTCTGGAGAAGAAGATTTTTGGAGGGGTTTTACCATATATGGACATGGGGGCCATCTTGGTTATGTGACCCAGATCCTGGGAACCTTCTTTCTTTCCCCTATCCCATAAAGACTCCTTATGAAATTTGGCTTCAATCGGGAAAGTGGTTTCAGAGGAGAATATGTTTGAAAATCTTGACAACAGATGGACGGGCTGACAGAATGACCTTGACCTTTAGTGACAATATCTTCATCTGGTCATTCAGTTAACCATATATTCCAAATATTGTACCTTAGACTTGAATAGTTTCTGAAAAATCCACTCTTTAAGCATTCCCATATAAAAGCCTAACATACCAAAGCTGACAGTGTCATAAATTCGGTCAAGGTCAAATCATGGTCATCATTTGTATAAAATATGATGGGCCTGAGTGCCCAATGCTATGTTGGTTGGTTGATTTGATGCTTAACGTCCACGGTAAACAACTAAGGTCATGTCGGGACGGTCAGTTAACCTAACCACACTATTCCTGGGCAGGCTTAGACCTCCTAAGCGGTTAACCAGTACTAAGTGCACATACATTCGCCAGTAACTGACAACTGCCCTTCTTGAATCAGCGGAAGGAGAAACGAAAGTATGTGGCCAGACCGGGATTCGAACCCAGGACCTCTGACTTACAAGTCAGGTGCCCTACCGATTGCGCTACCCGGCCCGGCCCCAATGCTATGTACCAAGTTTCAAGGTCATAGGCCTTCTGGTTCTGAAGAAGAAGATTTTTGAAAGGTTTTTACCATATATGGGCGTGGTGGCCATTTTGGGCATGTGACCCAGACCCTGGTTACAAACTTTCGTTCCCCCATCCCACTGAGACTCCATATGAAATTTGGCTTCAATCAGCCCAGTGGTTTCTGAGGAGAAGATGTTTGAAAATCTTGATCAAGGATGGGCTGTCATCCGCACCGCACTGTCATCATTTGTATAAACTATGATGGGCCTGAATGCCCAATGCTACATACCAAGTTTCAAGGTCATAGGCCTTTTGGTTCTGGAGAAGAAGATTTTTGAAGGGTTTTTACCATATATGAGCATGGCGGCCATCTTGGTCATCTGACCCAGATACCCATAACAATCTTTTGTTCCCCCATCCTAGGTAGGCGTCATATGAAATTTAACGTCAATCGGCCCTGCAGTTTCAGAGAAGAAGATGTTTGAAAATCTTGACGAAGGACGGGCTGACAGAATGACCTTTACCTTTAGTGACATAATATCTTCAGCTGTTCATTTAGTTGATCATTTATACCAAATATTGTACCTTAGACTTAAACAGTTTCTGAGAAATCCACTGTTTAGGCATTTTCCCATATAAAAACGTAAGGTACCGAAGTTGACCATGTCATAAATTAGGTCAAGGTCACTGCATGGTCATCATTTGTATAAACTATGATAGGCCCGAACACCCGATGCTACATACCAAGTTTCAAGATAATAGGCCTTTTGGTTCTGAAGAAGATTTTTGAAGGGTTTTTACCATATATGGGCATGGAGGCCATCTTGGTCATGTGACCCAAACCCTGGGTATAAACTTTCGTTCCCCCAGCCCACTGAGACTCCATATGAAATTTGGCTTCAATGAATTAGTGGTTTCAGAGGAGAAGATGTTTGAACATCTTGACGACGGATGGACTGACGGAATGACCTTGACCTTTAGTGACATAATATCTTCATTTGCTCATTTAGCTGACCATGTATACCAAGTATTGTACCTTAGACTTAAATAGTTTCTGAGAAATCCACTGTTTAAGCGCTTTCCCCTATATAAGCCTAACATATCAAAGTTGACCGTGTCATAAATTAGGTCAAGGTCACCACAAGGTCATCATTTGTATAAACTATGATGGGCCCACAAGCCCAATGCTACATACCAAGATTCAAGGTCATAGGCCTTTTGGTTCTGGAGAAGAAGATTTTTGAAGGGTTTTTACCATATATGGGCGTGGCGGCCATCTTGGTCATGTGACCTAGATACCCGAAACAAACTTTCATTCCCCCGACCTAGGTATGCTCCATATGAAATATGGCTTCAATCAGCCCAGTGGTGTCACAGGTCAAGATGTTTGAAAATCTTGACGACGGATGGACAGACGGAACGACCTTGACCTTTAGTGACATTATATCTTCATTTGCTCATTAAGCTGACCATATATACCAAGTATTGTACCTTAGACTTAAATAGTTTCTGAGAAATCTACTGTTTAAGCGTCTTCCCAAAAAAAGCCTAACATAGCAAAGTTGATCTTGTCATAAATTAGGTCAAGGTCACCGCAAGGTCTTCATTTGTACAAACTATGATGGGCCCGCAAGCCCGATGCTACATACCAAGTTTCTAGGTCATAAAAGATTTTTGAAGGGTTTTTACCATATATGGGCGTGGTGGCCATTTTGGGCATGTGACCTAGATACCCGGAACAAACTTTCGTTCCTCCACCATAGGTAGGCGCCATATGAAATATTGCTTCAATCAGCCCAGTGGTCTCAGAGGAGAAGATGTTTGAAAATCTTGAAGACGGGTGGACAGACGGAATGACCTTGACCTTTAGTGACATAATATCTTCATTTGCTCATTTAGCTGACCATGTATACCAAGTATTGTACCTTAGACTTAAATAGTTTCTGAGAAATCTACTGTTTAAGCGTTTTCCCCTATAAAAGCCTAACGTATCAAAGTTGATCGTGTCATAAATTAGGTCAAGGTCACCGCAAGGTCATCATTTGTACAAACTATGATGGGCCCACAAGCATGATGCTACATACCAAGTTTCAAGGTCATAAAAGATTTTTGAAGGGTTTTTACCATATATGGGCGTGGCAGCCATTTTGGTCATGTGACCTAGATACCCAGAACAAACTTTCGTTCCTCCGACCTAGGTAGGCGCCATATGAAATATGGCTTCAATCAGCCCAGTGGTCTCAGAGGAGAAGATGTTTGAAAATCTTGAAGACGGATGGACCGACGGAATGACCTTGACCTTTAGTGACATAATATCTTCATTTGCTCATTTAGCTGACCATTTATACCAAGTATTGTACCTTAGACTTAAATAGTTTCTGAGAAATCTACTGTTTAAGCGTTTTCCTATATAAAAGCCTAACATATAAAAGTTGATTGTGTCACAAATTAGGTCAAGGTCACCGCAAGGTCATCATTTGTACAAACTATGATAAGCTCACAAGTTCAATGCTACATACCAAGTTTCAAGGTCATAAGCCTTTTGGTTCTGGAGAAGAAGATTTTTGAAGGGTTTTTACCATATATGAGCGTGGCGGCCATCTTGGTCATGTGACCTAGATACCCAGAACAAACTTTCGTTCCCCCGACCTAGGTAGGTTCCATATGAAATATGGCTTCAATCGGCCCAGTGGTTTTAGAGGAGAAGATGTTTGAAAATCTTGATGACGGATGGACCGACGGAATGACCTTGACCTTTAGTGACATAATATCTTCATTTGCTCATTTAGCTGACCATGTATACCAAGTATTGTGCCTGAGACTTAAATAGTTTCTGAGAAATCTACTGTTTAAGAGTTTTCCCATATAAAAGCCTAACGTATCAAAGTTGACCGTGTCATAAATTAGGTCAAGGTCGCCGCAAGGTCATCATTTGTATAAACTATGATGGGCCCGCAAGCTTGATGCTACATACCAAGTTTCAAGGTCATAGGCCTTTTGGTTCTGGAGAAGAAGATTTTTGAAGGGTTTTTACCATATATGGGCATGGCGGCCATCTTGGTCATGTGACCTAGATACCCGGAACAAACTTTCGTTCCCCCGGCCTAGGTAGGCTCCATCTAAATTATGGCTTCAATCGGCCAAGTGGTTTCAGAGGAGAAGATGTTTGAAAATGTTGACGACGGACGGACGGACGGACGACGGATACCTGGCTATACTTTAAGCTCACCTATGAGCCTAAAGGCTCAGGTGAGCTAAAAATAGTCAAGTCAGACCAAGCACTTGAAGGAAAGGCAAGTGATAGCTTAATTCAGATCAAATTATACTGAAAGTGCTACTTTGGATTTACAAGACCTTGACCTTTTAGGACAGGTGTTTTGCTTAATCGAGGTGACCTTTATTTAAAGATTTACACCCTCAACATTTCTATTAACTTTTAAATTTCTCACAAAACATTATATCCTAGGCGTGATAATGATTGCTATCAAAAGTACATTTATCTGCCAAATTTATGATTTGTGATGGTCACTGAAAATAGGAGAATTTAAGAAAATACACAAAAAGAGCGGCAATAGCGGGTCACCATTCCCGCCAAAAATGAAGACTGGATACGCCCAGCAATCATAGTTAATCAGGTTAAAGTTATATCATGAATAATTTTAAGCCCTTTCTTTAATCACTGCAGACAATTATTGGTTGAAAAGAACTCACGTGCACAAATTAGAGGTTAATGCTATTGTAAAGTTATTTACTCCACCAGTCATAAAATTCAAAACATGCTTGCAGGAACGCCTGTGGGAGTCAATCAATTTATGACGACAAAGTATTTGTGAATATTCAAGAAGGGTACACATTGATATATCGTCTCTGCCTCCGTAACAAAGATGTTTTCGCTGAAGATCTTTTGAACAAGTCTTAACTATGTTGCATACAACTAACCAATTTCATAATTTTGTGATTATTTCGTAATTAAATACGAGGGAGTATACCTTTAAGACAGGCTTGGCTGTACCTAAAGCTCTGTCTATACCAACCTTTTCACCACAACTAGAACAAAACTTGGCCTCTTTGAACTCCTCAAATGATCTCCCCTGGTTGTTTGATGTGTACAGCATGGCTGCATATTTGCTGAAGATCCGCTCCTGGGGAATAAACGGATCAGAATCATCTTCCTCATTGTCCTCTAGACCGGCAGACAAGATGGAATCTGAATAATGGCAGAAATACACAGTACAGTACAGTCTCTATAACTTATAAAACTATGTCTGGGGTTCATAGGAATGATCCAATTTATAACTGAAAGTGCTATAAAGAGACAATTCTACAGAGAAATCATTTATTGACTATAAGGCTGTCTGTTCTATTTCAGGATGAATGGCTCTATATTTTCTACTGTTACTACAAGGCATGGCCACCCTTGGTAAATCTTTGAACTGCTCAAATTCTAATCAAATGTTTCCTTTAACTCTTTAAGCCCCAGTGACGAAAATTGCAGAATTTGCAAACAGTGTAGATCTTGATGAGGCGGCTCATTATGAGCCGCCTCATCTAGATCTACACTATTTGCCCTCTATTTTTTGAATCCTCAAAATGAAATGTCTTGGACAAGGCATTTTTTTAATTTTTGCAGGCGTAAATTTTGTCGTCTGCTTTTTGGTACTTAAAGAGTTAATTTCTATACATTTTAAAGTAAACTGTCCTCAGTGGACAGATGAATTTTCCATATAAATCCTATAGACATTACATTTTGTAGATTATCAAAAATAGCTACTTCTGAAATCATACTTTCATCAATAATGTATATCACTTAATATTTATTTAAAATCATCACATTATCTTATTTTTAAGAAAATAGATAAATTCCTCTACAAAATTTATAGTCTCCAAAGAAACTTAAATTTTGCCGATAATTCAGGAATTTAAATACATATAATTCCAACAGCCTCTCTTTGGCATAATTTCCGAACAAATGATTGGCTGACAGCATCTGCAGAGAGGCGTTTATACATCGATAAACCCTGTTGACATTGTATCCATATGCGGCATTCTATTCCGACCAAGTTTTTTTCCACCTTTTTCCGTAATGAATCGGCAATTTTGCATTTTCTAACTGTAATTCAGATGGAAGAGCAGAATTTGTCTTGAGATGACCAAAGCAAGTGCATAATTGATGTTATTTATGACGTAATGTCAGCGACACAACAAATGTCAGTTGGTAACATTTTCAAAATGGCGGCGCCCTCGACAGTGTTTTTGGTTGAACCATTGGCTATTTGGAGTGTTTCCGACTTTTCATGCAAGGAAACGAGTTAAAAATGAAAACCTATGAAAAAGCCGTTTATAATTTCAAATAGAGTTTGTAATTTCAAAGGGATATTATGCTAGAAATGCTCATGTCTCTGATTTTGTCAAAGGCTGCTCAGCTAAACCCTCCAATGTAGTAGACCGATGGACAATGCAGCCGAAGAAAAACTTTTGAATTGACAAAGTTGGAATTATAAGAAATGAATTTCCTTTTTTGTGATTTTATCGATGTGTAAACACTGACAAATCCCTCACGAACTTAACATAAAGCACTTTGGTCTTTATTCAGTTTGTGAGTGGTTCGCCGGTGTTTATATATCGATAAAATCCCAAAAAAGGAAATTCATTTCTATAATACACATGTATTTGCTCTGTTTTCATTCTAAAAATGAAGCATTTCTTATTTCAGAGATACAGTCCCATCACCAATCACCCTGTGCATGTCTTGTTTAAAAGGACACAGCCTCATGTGACACAGTATGTGAAATATATTTATATAGGTGTCATGTTCTTGTGGTTTTGTTACTGTAACTTTTATATACACATTGTCGTGGTTTTGTTACTGTAACTTTTATATACACATTGTCAAAAGAAAAAGATCCTCTCCATTTAAATTTGCTGTAACTTGTACCTGTATTTGCCTCAAAATCAGTTATCTGAAAACCTGCTTGTATCAGAAAACACAGCATATTGAAAATACCCAAACACAGTATTTAACTAGAAATGTTTTCGGAGAAAAATAGATGTCCCACCCCCTATCAGTGCATTTCCACCCCTTCAAACCCCCCACCAATGCATTCCCATGTTCCCCTCTCACCTTTGGTGGAGGGAGGGGGACATAACTATTTTCCGACAGTCTTAAATACGTTGAAATATATAGATTATGTAGAAAGGCAACAAAATTTCTGTGTATGTCAGAAGTTAGTTCCAACACCATGTCAGGCAGGAATATTAATTAAGGTAAAGGATCCGTTCAGATATCCATAGGTGTCAAATTACTGGTCCTTTTTCAATAATTACATGAAATTTACAACATAGAACATAGCATTTAAAATGTGAATGTAATGCAGATAGTGCTAAACTGTAAACAGTGTGTACATATATTTTCTGTAAAAATATTTACAGAAGTGTCTCAAAATTATACTCCAGCCCCAGTGAATCTGATGGTATAATTTTTATAAATATTTCCTTTAAAAAGTGCCTCAAACATTTCAACAAAGTGCACCTCTACCCAACATTCATTCAGTGCCTATAGCTACCCTCTTCAATAGTGGTCTTCCATAATGGATTAGTTACAAATGGGTAATCATTAAACATTTCCAGTAGTTTCAAATTTTCCTCTTGGATTTTCTTGATACGCTTTTCTACAGCTGGCGTCACGATAAGATCTCCTGGGAATTCAATTAAGTCAAATGAAAACACCTCCAAAAGAGATAACTCAGATATGCAAGTATTTGCCCAGTGGAGCAAACCCTTTCCACCAAGAGTTGGGCCCCATCGGGCAGGATGGCAAAAATGAAAATGACAGAGTTGCTCCCCCTGAAAGTGTATCCATTCCCTGTCAGAACCACAGATTGTCAATGTAAACCTGGAAAAAGCTGCTCAGTATAATGTTTTGTCTCTCTGGATGCTCAAGCTGATCAGCTGATTAGACATCTTTCCATGTGACAACTCATACTAACAATTTTAATTCTTACGGTACACTTTAAGTCAGGGTAAAAAACCCTGCTGTTTTCCTTTCTGAATCCTTTTCAATGGAGGCAACTCTTAAAGAAAAGAGTTTGCTCCTCTACAAGCAAATGCTTTCTTTTGAGAGAAGACCCCTTTGGCAGGGTTTCAATGTACAGAGAAGCAAACAGGAAGTCATAAAAGTAGACTCCCTTTGCAAAACTGCAGAAGAACCCATGCAAGTTAAGATACCTGAACCTACAAGGACATTTAATCTTTTTAATATCTATATGATGAGTAAGTTTATAAGTGCTTTGACAGGATTTCACGTTTCCAAACTCTGATCTGGGTTTATACTGTTTGCTCCAAAAGGCTATTCAAATAGGTAGCTGAATCAAAGAACTAGGCCTAGTTGTCCAAAACATTGTTAGCTTAACAAAGTTGATAGTTAAGAATCCTTTATTCTTTTAGTATACATAAAATTAGGTGTGTTAATATTTTTTGCTGAAAAAAAAAAAACAATGTGAAGAGCTTTCCCAAAGCAAGAGCTCCTCACACTTTTTTGGCAAAAAATGCCAGTGATTTTGCATATAAAACATTTTCTTTAACTTATATTAGTTTTGAACAACTGGTCCCCCGCATTTTCTAAATGTTTCAATAACCTTAAAAACAAGGCTGTCTGAGTTCCAGCTTTAAATGTGTCTTTAAATGAATATTGCAGATGCAAGACTAATAACAAAGTGTTAAGAAACAAAACACACAACATGTTTCCTCATTTTTCTCATTGTCTTTTAAGTAAATGGATTAAGAATAGGATGTTAAATCAGAAATAAGGCAAATATAGTCAAACCTGTTTAAAGGGTTTGACTGAGGGGACTCACAAAAATTGGTTGCTTAAGACAGGTGACCTCTTAGGACTGGTTGACAGGAATTAAAATATTTTTACTACAGTGGCTTGACCTAGCCCTAAGCATCATGCCTTGTTGATAGTCCAAAATCTCCAGATCAGATGCAATGCTACATGTCATTCTGTGATCTGGGCACTAGCACTTGACCTGACACAGAGGGTCAGACCAAGAGCATGTTTCTATCTATTAGATATAGCATACAAACCTGACTTAGACATAGAGGACTCTCCAATTTTCATCTTTTCTCCTTTTCTCCTGAAAGAGTAAAATTATGCATCATATTAATGGGACATTACCAAAGACTCAATTAATGTGTGCTAGAACAAACTACAGTACATCAAGCAAGACTTAATGTATTTGCTCAAACTTTAGACTGAGAGCCTGACAAGCTGCAAGCCCCCACCCCTCCATCCCCCAGTGAGGAGGGTGATAAATACCTCTGTAATTGTATTATCTTTCCTGAAAGTGTATCCTTACCCCTTGAGAAAAGAAGTATATTTTCTGAAGACGGCCATAGCCATTATTTCTCATTGTTCCTGACATTTCCCTGACTTTTCAATTCATTTCCCTTATGAATCACAAAATAACCTACCTTTTACTCTCAAATAATTTAATATGTGTATAACAATTATAATCATCATGTGATTATAATTACATACCCTTTGATTTTCCTTAGATGAACCTATTTGGGAGAAACATTGTTCATACTTCCATGAACAACAATAGGTCACACGACATCACTGGTATGCAACGGTACTTGTAAACATGAGACGCCCTTGGCTGTTGTATGGTTCTGTTGGACGTCATGTCATGGCGACGGCCGTTTATTGTAAGCGGCTTACCTGTTGATTAGTGACAGCCTTTCGTCCTATATTTTACAAATCTTGCTCTTAATAAAAATCAAAAATAGATGCTCAAAATAATTTTAAAATTAAATGTAATTATAAGAGGCAAATTCCATTTTTCAGAAGTTCATGAAAGTTTGAACACAAAGGGTCCCATGCAAAGTTAATGTGAATGCCCTTCGGGCGTCACTTACTTTGAACATGACCCATTGTGTTCATACTTCCATCAACATTGGAAAAATTAAATTTATTTCTTAAATTAATAATGACAACTTACATAATAGTTGGGTGTTTCTCCTCTATGATTTGTAGTTGTTCCATCAACATCACACTGTGCTGTTTCAATAGCTTTAACTCATTGGATATATCACCTATTGTATTCTTGAACCTATCCTGGATAGCCTCTAACTGAAAACAGAGCAAGAGAAGGATATAGAAACAGAAAGGCCATACTGGGCAACATATCTCTCACCCTAATAACATTTGTGGGGCTCAGCTGAGAGGTCTTAAGACAGTGAGAAGTTCGGTGACATTTTCAGGGTTTTGGCCCAATTTTTAGATTTCCTTATCCGTTCTATACATTGGAACTTCTTCCTTAGCTCAAAATAGGGAGAAGCCAGCCAGTTTTAAATATATAGATTACTACTATGAAATTGCCCACCAAGGGTGATCCCTGATTCTGACATGATGTTTCATATCAAATTTGGTAAACCTTGTTCATTTGTTCACTAGGACAGGCCTTTTTTTGGTGTTCTTTATTACAGCCTTTCTGACATTGGGCAAGAACCAGTAGTACAAACACTAGAGAGAAGGTTGCATTTATGCTAGGATCTTGCAGACCAAGTCTGGTCAACATCTATCAACCAGAGGACCAATGGTCCTGTAGCTCACCTGCCACTTGGTCCTGGTATATATTTTAATGCTTTTATACATGTTTATAGCACCAGGGCAGGGGCAGATAACTCCCCTCCCTTGGGGATTAATGTTGAGTCCCAATTCTATATACCAAGCCACAAAGTCACTGGGCCTTTGGTTCTGGACAAAGATTTCTGAAGGGTTTTTATCATATATGGGCGTGGGGGCCACCATGTTCATGTGACCATGACCATCTGAACAAACTTTGATTCCTTTGACCCAGTATTAAAGCTCCATATGAAATACAATAATCATTTGTATAAACTATGATATATACATACCGGTACCAAGTTCCAAGGTTATAGGCCTTTCGGTTCTCAAGAAAAAGACGTTTGAAGAGTTTTTACCATATATGGGCATGGTGGCCATCTTGGTCAAGTGACCAAGACCATCTGAACAAACTATGGTTCCTTTAAGCCGGTGAAGCTCCATATGAAATATGGCTTCAATTGACCCTAGTGGCCTCTGAGAAGATGTTTGAAAATGTTGACGGGTGACAGAATCTCAATGACCTTGTACAAAAGTCAAAGAATGACCTTTACCTTATCTTCATCTGGTCATTTAATCAACCATATACACCAAATATTGCACCTTAGACTTAATAGTTTCTGAAAAATCCACTGTTTAAGCATTTTCCCATATAAAAGCCTACATAATGTACCAAAGTTGACAGTGTCATAAATTAGGTCAAGGTCAACGCACGATCATTTGTATAAACTATGATGGGCTTGAGTGCCCAAAGCTACATACCAAGTTTCAAGGTCATACGCCTTTTGGTTCTGGAGAAGAAGATTTTGAAGGGTTTTTACCATATACGGGCAAGGCGGCCATCTTGGACAAGACCCCAAGAACAAACTTTTATTCCCCGATCACACTTAAGACTCCATATGAAATTTAGCTTCAATCAGACCAGTGGTTTCAGAGGAGAAGATGTTTTGAAAATCATGATGACGGACAGACCGACAAAATGACCTTGACCTTCAGTGACATAATATCTTCATCTGGTCATTTAGTAAACAATATATACCACGTATTGTACCTTAGACTTAAATAGTTTCTGAGAAATCCACTGTATAAGCGTTTTCCCATATAAACGCCTAATGTACCAAAGTTGACCATGTCGTTAATTAGGTCAAGGTCAACGCAAGGTCATCATTTGTATAAACTATGATGGGCCCGCATGCCCGATGCTATATACCAAGTTTCAAGGCCTTTTGGTTCTGGAGAAGAAGATTTTCGAAGGGTTTTTACCATATACCGGCATGGCGACCTTCTTGGTCATGTGACTCAGACCCGGGTATAAACTTTAGTTCCCCTATCCCACTGACACACCATATGAAATTTGGCTTCAATCTCCCCAGTGGTTTCAGAGGAGATGTTTGAAAATCTTGATGACGGACAGACCGACAAAATGACCTTGACCTTCAGTGACATAACATCTTAATCTGGTCATTTAGTTGACCATATATACCACATATTGTACCTTACACTTAAATAGTTCCTGAGAAATCCACTGTATAAGTGTTTTCCCATATAAAAGCCTAACATACCAAAAGTGACCATGTTGTAAATAAGGTCAAGGTCAAAGCAAGGTCATCATTTGTATAAACTATGATGGGCCCACATGCCCAAAGCTACATACCAAGTTTCAAGGTCATAGGCCTTTTGGTTCTGGAGAAGACGATTTTTGAAAGTTTTTACCATATATGGGCATGGCGGCCCTCTTGGTCATGTGACCCAGACCCCGGGTATAAACTTTCGTTCCCCCATCCCACTGAGACTCCATATGAAATTTGGCTTCAATCTCCCCAGTGGTTTCAGATGAGAAGATGTTTGAAAATCTTGAAGACGGATGGTCTGACGGAATGACCTTGACCTTTATAGACATGATATCTTCATCTGGTCATTTGGTCAACCATGTATACAACATATTGTACCTTAGACTTAAATAGATTCTGAGAAATCCACTGTTTAATTGTTTTTCAATATAAAAGCCTAACGTACCAAAGTTGACCATGCCGTAAATTAGATCAAGGTCAAAGCAAGGTCATGATTTGTATAAACTAGGATAAGCCGGCCTGCCCGAAGCTACATACCAAGTTTCATGGTCATAGGCCTTTTGGTTCTGGAGAAGAAGAGTTTTGAAGGGTTTTTACCATATATGGGCATGGCGGCCATCTTGGTCATGTGACCCAGACCCTGGGTACAAACTTTCGTTCCCCCATCCTACTGAGACTACATGTGAAATTTGGCTTCAATCTGCCCAGTAGTTTCAGAGGAGAAGATGTTTGAAAATCTTGACGACAGATGGACGGACAGAATGACCTTGACCTTTAGTGACATAATATCTTCATCTGGTCATTTAGTCGACCATGTATACCAAGTATTGTACCTTAGACTTAAATAGTTTCTGAGAAATCCACTGTTTAAGCGTTTCCCCATATAAAAGCCAAACGTAATAAAGTTGACCATGCCGTAAATTAGGTCAAGGTCAATGCAAGGTCATGATTTGTACAAACTATGATAAGCCCGCATGCCCAATGCTACATACCAAGTTTCAAGGTCAAAGGCCTTTTGGTTCTGGAGAAGAAGATTTTTGAAGGGTTTTTACCATATATGGGCATGGCGGCCATCTTGGTCATGTGACCCAGACCCCGGGTAAATACTTTCGTTCCCCCATCCCACTGAGACTCCATATGAAATTTGGCTTCAATCGGCCCAGTGGTTTCAGAGGAGAAGATGTTTAAAAATCTTGACGACGGATGGTCCGACGGAATGACCTTGACCTTTAGTGACATAATATCTTCATCTGGTCATTTAGTCGACCATGTATACCAAGTATTGTACCTTAGACTTAAATAGTTTCTGAGAAATCCACTGTTTAAGCGTTTTCCCATATAAAAGCCAAACGTAATAAAGTTGACCATGCCGTAAATTAGGTCAAGGTCAATATAAGGTCATGATTTGTACAAACTACGATGGGCCCGCATGCCCAATGCTACATACCAAGTTTCAAGGTCATAGGCCTTTTGGTTCTGGATAAGAAGATTTTTGAAGGGTTTTTACCATATATGGACATGGAAGCCATCTTGGTTATGTGACCCAGACCCTGGGTAAAAACTTTCGTTCCCCCATCCCACTGAGACTCTATATGAAATTTGGCTTCAATCGGCCCAGTGGTTTCAGAGGAGAAGATGTTTAAAAATCTTGATGACGGATGGTCCGACGGAATGACCTTGACCTTTAGTGACATAATATCTTCATCTGGTCATTTAGTCGACAATGTATACAAAGTATTGTACCTTAGACTTAAATACACTGAAGGACTTTAAAAACGCAAAAATTAAAATTCATAAAAATTACTTATTTCTAGTGTACTAATTTAATTGAAATTTGGCAACGATGACCATCAATATGTCAGCAAAACATGTTCAAAATTTCATATAAAAATAATAAGTAATATTAGCGCAACAGTCTATCAAATAGCAATACCCTTAGATTCTAAAGTTGCAAGTACTATCTCAATCAGTGACATGTCTAGAGACAAAGGCGACCAGTCAAACTTTGCTGCCATAAAATTGATGGTGAGGCGGGCAGTATGGACTGGGGCATTGTCTTGTTGGTGTAAAATTTTTTCCTCTCTTATAATTTTGACGCACAAAGGGTATTACCACAGGACGAAGAACATTGTTAATGTAGCGTCTTGACGTCGGCTCGTAATTCTTCGGTGTCAACCTTTACTGTCCCAGTAGCCTGGTAACGATTTCTAAGGCGCTGAACAGTCAACAGATTGCAATTATGATGTCATGTGACGTCAGAAACACACAGCCCGTCTTGTAACATTCCGATTTTGCCAGATCGTTCATGTTTGGACAAGCGTGGCGTGATTAATAATGTTGTAGAACTAAAGCTTAAGTGTTTTTTAGACATGTATAACTACAAGCTACATGTGAAATGGTAATCTGTTTTTCCTCATTCATTCGTGGGTACACCACGTGCAAAAAATTGTAAAACAATGATGCATAGCTAGAGGTGGCCAGTGCATTTAAAAATGCCGGTTTTAGATATAGATAGAAGCAGAGTGTCGTTACCAGCCGATTTTATCTGTTAAAGAAGACAAAAAATATTCTGGGTGCAAGAAAAAACGATTTTCATTTTTTGCGTTTTTAAAGTCCTTCAGTGTAGTTTCTGAGAAATCCGCTGTTTAAGCGTTTCCCCATATAAAAGCCTAACGTTATAAAGTTGATCATGCCGTAAATTAGGTCAAGGTCAATGCAAGGTCATGATTTGTATAAACTATGATGAGCCCGCATGCCGGATGCTACATACCAAGTTTCAAGGTCAAAGGCCTTTTGGTTCTGGAGAAGAATATTTTTGAAGGGTTTTTACCATATATGGGCATGGCCGCAATCTTGGTCATGTCACCCAGATCCCGGGTAAAAACTTTCGTTCCCCCATCCCACTGAGACTCCATATGAAATTTGGCTTCAATCCGCCCTGTGGTTTCAGAGGAGAAGATGTTTAAAAATCTTGACAATGGATGGTCTGACGGAATGACCTTGACCTTCAGTGACATAATATCTTCATCTGGTCATTTAGTCGACCATGTATACCAAGTATTGTACCTTAGACTTAAATAGTTTCTGAGAAATCCACTGTTTAAGCATTTTCCCATATAAAAGCCTAACGTACCAAAGTTGATCATGCCGTAAATTAGGTCAAGGTCAACACAAGGTCATCATTTGTATAAACTATGATGGGCCCGCATGTCCGATGCTACATACCAAGTTTCAAGGTCATCCGCCTTTTGGTTCTGGAGAAGAAGATTTTTGAAGGGTTTTTATCATATATGGGCGTGGCGGCCATCTTGGTCATGTGACCCAGATACCCGGAACAAACTTTCGTTCCCCCAACCTAGGTAGGCTCCATATGAAATATGGCTTCAATCGGCCCAGTGGTTTCAGAGGAGAAGATGTTTGAAAATGTTGACGGACGGACGGACGACGGACGGACGACCGATGCCTGGCTATACTATATGCTCACCTATGAGCCTAAAGGCTCAGGTGAGCTAATAAATTCAGTAGGTGTGCAAATACATCACAGTGAAACCCTTCACATTTTTTATCTATGGAAATCTGCTAGCGTTAAGAGAAAGCTAGCCATTCAGGAAAAGAAGTCCTATAAAGGTTTTGCCAATATCTTGATCTGTCTAGCTCTTGATACACCTAATTCTTGAACTCTGCTTTTGTTATATTGTCATAGGTGGGCTAAATTACCACCATAGTTCCAGATTAGCTAAATTTGTGGCTGCCCTTTTTTCTTTTGTATTTTCTAATCTGTATGTTATAGAGCTTATAATATACGTCTGTTTTGGTGCAGAAAATATAATTTTGACTTTGCTTTTAATCATCATCATTCTGACTCATTTTTAAAGTACTTCTATCATTTTCTCTTTTACCTCCTTTCTCAGTTGAGTCAACTCAATTTTGGAAGGGCTTCATCACCTAGTAAAGGCAAACAGGAAGACAGAAAGGATGAAACATGAAGCGTAGCTATACACCTTAATAATTATTATCGCCATCAACAGCTTACCTCCTGATCAGCTTCATCTATTTCTATCTCTTGAGCACTTAGTTCTGCATCAGTTATATCATCTTTTGTCTCCAGTGATTCTAATCTGTCCTTGTGTTCCTCAAGAAACTTGTCAAACTCTGAAACATATACATGTAGTAAATGTTCTTTAAAATGTAACATCAAGTTGTGACAAACATCAGGTCTTGACAAAAATGTTCTTGCAACCAATGTGGACACAGATCAGACTACTCCTTCAAAGGCAGCCAGAACCAACAGGGTCTAATACTGTCTGCAATTCTATGCTATGTATTTTCACAAATAAAAAACAAACAAACAAGTAAAACAAGACCTGTTCAGGCACCAGATAGCTCACCTGACAACATTAGAAACTTTAACCAATACTAAAATGCAAAGTGAGACTCTGGAGTTCTTTGTAAATTATAGTTATTTTCTAGAGGACATAATCTAGGTCTTGTGGGCCTTGTATTTTATGAAAAATCCTAATTATCCATTCATTCTTCTCTTTATAATGCCACAACTAATCTCATTTCTTGCCTCAATGGCAAAA
Source organism: Ctena decussata (assembly GCA_963989385.1). Classification (NCBI taxonomy): domain Eukaryota; kingdom Metazoa; phylum Mollusca; class Bivalvia; order Lucinida; family Lucinidae; genus Ctena; species Ctena decussata. Next base: position 111,963,249 of record OZ022498.1, on the reverse strand, counting down.
ATATTGCTGTACAATTTTTAGAATTTATGATTAAACCTCAAATTACTGATTTTTATTCAGCTATAAAACTGGATGTCTTCCCCTACAAAACAAGCCAAACAACCACAATACAATAGGTCCATCTTACAAGATGGATCTTGACTTTTGAGACTGTTTTGGAAAGGTAAAAACAATTTATACCAGCATTAGTTCCACTGATTTACATATTTTGGGTCATTTTGGAGGGAACATATCCCAATCTTATAGCCAAATAAATAAAGGGCTTAGACTCTCTAAAACATTATACCTACCTATAATAGCTGTGTTGAGTACTGTCATAATCTGCTTTTCTAACTTCTGAGCTAACTCTATATTAACCATCAAATTATTCTGTAAATAAACAAATTTTTTTTTTCACAAGGACTTTAATGCTGATGAATTAATGAAATTTTTGCACTTGCTTGTTTTCACAAATTAAAGAAAATACTTCCAAAATTTTGAATTTTGCAATTTTCACAACAGTACTTTGGCCTGGCAAAGTTTACAAGTGCGAAATTTTGGGAATATTAAACTGTCACAAATATTTCCCAATTTACAGTAGCCCTACTAATCTTATGTCCTGGAACAGAACATATGAGGAGTAACAACCTATGTCATATGTCGGAACTATTGATTAGGCCATTTTGAAAACCTTGTGAAAGTTTTTTCCATAGGTATCGAATAATAGGTATGTTTAAACAGAGGTAAAGGTGCCGATAGGGTGTCTACAAGCAGACATGATCCAGGTATATAAGACATGTTTCTTCAAAAGTTGAGAAATTACCAAACACCTCACTACAGTTTTTGATATGGACATCTGTGCTAAACATGTACCAAGCACCACTGATACAGATAACTGTAATGAAGTGTGTGCAGATTTAGCAAGTTTGTTGTGGTAATAATGAATCCAAAACATCTACCGGTGCAACATTGAGCAGACATTTTGTTGTGCCAGTGTTTGCAAAAACTAGTCAGTGCGAGGAGATTGAAACTTGCCTGAACAAAAGTAACAGCAAGAAAGCATACCAGCTGGTGAAGGATCTAACTTCAGAGAAACGGGGTAGATCCACAACTATCCAGGACAAGTTTGGGAAATGCCTTACAGAGGAACAAGAGATTCTCAGCAGATGGACAGAATATTGCTCAGAACTATACAACCATGAGACTTACGGTGACAATGCGGTTCTGGACTGCAATCAGCCCCCAGAAGAAGATCAACAACCCATCGTTCGTGAGGAAGTTGAGATTGCAGTAGCAGCACTAAAGAAGGGGAAATCTGCCTGAGTTGATAATATGCCAGCAGAACTTGTTCAAGCCGGCGGGGAGACCATGATTGATGTTTTAACAGATATCTGTAACAGGATATGGAGAACAGGAGAATGGCCTACCACATGGACTCAGTCGCTGATTATTACGCTCCCTAAAAAAGGCAACCTACAGCTCTGCCAGAACTACAGAACCATCAGCCTCATCAGTCATTCAAGCAAAGTCATGCTGAAAGTCATCTTGGATAGGCTTAAACCACAAGCCGAAGAGATAATCGCCGAGGAACAGGCTGGGTTCCGATCAGGAAGGAGCACCACAGAACAGATCTTCAACCTTAGAATCCTGTGTGAAAAGTATCTCCAACATCAGCAGAATCTGTACCATGTCTTCACTGATTTCAAAAAAGCCTTTGACAGGGTATGGCATGCAGCCTTATGGGCCACCATGCGGAAGTACAATATCCGTGCAAATCTAGTTCGTACCACTGAGCAGCTATACGACAAGGCTACAAGTGCAGTCCTGATAAATGGCAGCAAAGGAGAATGGTTCAGAACAACAGTTGGAGTAAGACAAGGATGTCTTCTGTCACCCACCCTCTTCAACATTTTTCTCGAACGGATCATGTCTGATGCTCTGGAAGAACACGACAGAAAGGTTAGCATAGGCGGCAGAAACATTACCAATCTGCGGTTGGCCGATGACATAGAAGCTCTAGCTGAGGAAGAGCAGGAACTAGAATCTCTAGTTGAAAGTCTCGACCAAACCTGCACAAGATATAAGATGGAGATCAGTGCTGAGAAGACTAAACTGATGACAAACAGCGCAAATGGCATCCAGAGGCAGATCAAGGTAAAGGGGCAGAAGCTGGGTACTGTAAGCAGCTTCAAATACCTTGGAGCAGTTGTCTCAGATGAGGGCTCAAAACAGAAGGTTCTCTCTAGGATTGCACAAGCTACTTCAGCTCTTACCAAGCTGAAACCAATTTGGAGAGATAACATATCTCTTGGATCAAAGGTGAAACTTATGCGCTCCCTAGTCATTTCCATATTTCTGTATGCCTGTGAATCTTGGACCTTGACAGCAGAGTTAGAGAAAAGAACGCAGGCCTTTGAGATGAGATGCTACCGAAGGTTACTGAACATTTCGTACAAGGACCATATAACCAATGAGGAGGTTCGCAGGAAGATCCAAGCAGCCATTGGAGAATATGATGAACTCCTGACGCTGGTCAAGGAACGGAAACTAAGGTGGTTTGGCCACGTCTCAAGGTCTTCTGGTGAGTGAGTGAGTGAGTGAACTCGGGTTTAACGTCCCACCAACAACGAGGTCATATGGAGACGGGACCTCGGTTTAAAGTCTCATCCGAAAGACCGGAGAAGCGGGGGATCGAACTTGCGACCCCTGGGTTGGTAGTCTGGAGTGTTATCCACTACGCTACAGCCGCTCCTAGGTCTTCTGGTTTAGCAAAGGCAATTCTTCAGGGCACAGTGAAAGGAAAAAGAAGAAAAGGTGGACAGAAGAAGAGGTGGGAAGACAATATTAAGGAGTGGACAGGAATGGATTTTGCCAGCTCAACTAGGGCAGCTGAAGACAGGACAAGGTGGAAAGGGATTGTTTGGAAGTCATCTGTGGTGCCCCAACGACCTATTAAGGTTATGGTTAGAACAGAATAGAATAGTTTGCAAAAATCAATATATGCAAAATATTTACCTGATTTACGTCAAGATTGTCACTAACAGAAGGGTAATGATATCAGTACTATGACGCAAGTTGACTAAGAATAATTACCTACCCTTTTATTGTACAGTTTAGGTTCCTTATCTCTGGGTGTCTCTTCATCTTCTGGTTTATCCAAGAATGCTGAAAAAATAAAATGATCCAGGAATGGGCCCAGTTGATCACACAAATGATATCATTAGTTAACGAGACATTAAATTTTTAATTTTTTTAACATATTGTGGAAACTGTAATGCATGTTTATCCGAAAAAGCTGAACTACAGGTAAATTCGAGGCATGTCAAGAATCTCCTGTCAATGCCTGACCATAGCTACTTATTTATAGCCTGAGTATGTGCTTTAGCTGTCCTCATATGAAAGGGCTCTGGCAGTACTATAGCGGACACAAACACTTACCAAAATACAAGTCATCATAACTTTTCTTGTAAGTGGACAGGAAACTTATTTCTTCATTACTGTCTTTTAATGCTTCCTGTAATTATAAATTGAAGACTAACAAGAACAAATGAAATCAACCTTCTGGTGAAATGGATAGGCGAAGCAATTCTGTCATTTTTGTTTTTGACTCCTTTTTCAATTGGGGTCTACTCTTAAAGGAAAGAATTTGCTCCTTTAGGAGCATATTCTTTCATTTAAGAGTAGACCCCATTTTCGGAAGGCTTCTTCATACAAGGTTTATGAGATATGGAGCAGACATAAAAAGTTAACAGACAGACATGCAACTCCAAGACATAATATATCCTGTCTCATAATGAGCATATAAAAATATTTTGTTGATACTGTATCCTACTGAAAATTCGAACAATAGAGGGTGAACAGTGTATATCCAAATGAAGCGACTCATCTGGATCTACACTGTTACCAAATTTAGCTACATGTATTTTAATTTCTAATGCTTAAAGAGTTTTAAAATACAAAAGAACAAGCCAAAAATACTGAAGTCTTTGTCTTATATGATGTATTTTTTTCAGAGTTGGCATATGTAAAGAAAGCAAAAAAAATATGCTATTATATTCATACAATCATAATATTCAATTTACAGGCCAATTACACTATCTATGAAACTTTATGCTGATATCATCAGACATGAGAGGTGGAAGTCTGTTCATTACTTAGCCATCAACATGGCAGAGTTCAAACAGCTGTGTCTCATCATTTCATATCAGCACTGTCATAGGGCTTCAATATTTGTATGTGACAGGACCTGAGAAATTATTAGTTCATCACTGATGTGACAAGAATAAAAACTAACTGCTTGATTCTATTCTCAAGAGGTGAATTAAAATTCTCACAGAGGCTGTTCTAATAAGCGGATCAAACAGAGAATTAAATTATCTTGAGAATGAATTATAGGTTTGAGAGAATCACAGTTTTCCGTTTTAAGAAGTTCAGATAGCATCTCACTTATAATTCGAGAGGAGCATGGCATACAATGTACGCCATGCTCCTCTTGAATTATGAGATGATGTCATAGATATGTTACCATAGTAACTATTGAATTACCAATTGTTGTGCTTAGTACCTTCGCAGAATGAAATCTTAGACATCAACATGAGCTCCTAGTTGCTATGATAACAGATATATGACATCATTGGCTCTGGAACATGAGAAACAATGTATGCCATGCTTTGCCAATTTTGCAATGACAGTACAAACTGAAATTCTTTCAGTAGAAACTTTAGATTTTCTCAAACAAATAATTACTCTCAAGTGATTTAATGCTGTGTTATCACTGTTTGAACTTTAAAACAGGTCTTACATTTAATCCTATGATATCTCCTTCCAATCTTTCTTTATCATTATTCCAGTTGGTCTGAGTCTTTTGGAGCTCAAATTCTAACCTAGAAAATAGATCAAAGAGATATTACTGTTATCATCTTATATTTTGGGATGCAGAAATGTACATGCCAATAATAGACTTCTTTCCAAACCAAACATGTAAAATACTCATCGTAATAATTGTCATTATCTTGTATGATACATATACATCTACTTATACTAGGGTCAAGTCAGGTTAATTCTGACAGAAGGTAAATTCGGACATAGCATTGCAAACAGTGAAAATCTAGATGAGACGGCTCATCAGGATTTTCACTGTTTGCCCAGTTATGTTTTGTTTTAATTCCAAACAACTGACATATAAAGGAAACAATGTCAGTGTCCGAATTTACCTGCTGTCTGAATTTAGCTGACTTGACCCGAAAATACTTTTGTCAAAACTTAATAATTGGACAGTTTTTTCTCCCTTAAAATGATAAAAATAACAACAAACACAGCCACTGAAAGAAAACAAATGTCAGATGGTGTATCCTTTATGTATGTTTTTTTTTAATTCTTTTTCTAAAATAGCAATAAACAATAGCTCTGAAAGACAAAGCCAAGATTGTTACCTCTCCACATCAGCAGATTTGGCAGCTAGGGCACCCTGAAGATCATTAATCAGATCATTTAGATCATCAATTCTGTTACCCTGGTCTGTACAGTTCTGCTGCACCTCTTCAAACTGTTTATGCTTCTCAAACAATCTGAAATGAAAAAGGAAAGTGCACCATCATTCTACAAGAAAAAAAGAATATGTGCATTACAAACAACCCAGCATCATATCAGACTGATTGAAGTCTGCCATAATAACTCTATATACAGTAGAACTTCATTGGCTCGAACAAGCTTGGGACCATGAAAATTAGTTCCAGCCAAGGGTAGTTCTAGCCATCCAGGGTTTGTTTCCATATAAAGTGACCTCTAGGGAACAAGAAAAGAGTTCTAGCCAGGCAGGGTGAGCGAGCCATCAGGGTTCGAGCCATTGAAGTTCTGCTGTATATATTCTTCAAGATCCAAATATTGTTAGTGCAAGAAGTCTCATCTGGGTTTACACTCTTTGCAAATACATTCTGCTCGACTTCCAGTAAATTAAGGCTACATAAAAATACATCATAAAAATATTTCTAAGTTTACTACAATGCTGAGCAGGAATGGCATTCCAATTGGACTTCATGATCAGAAAAAATAAAATCTTTTCTAAATCCACCATTGGAGCCTGATCAAAAGCCATTTTACTACTGGCAGTGATCAAGTGAACAGACTCTGACCAGAGCTCCAGATAAGAGGGGGCACTGAGGATAATTCAAAGGTAATTTTTCTTATTTCTCAACAAAAAACATCCTATATGTTGTGACTCATTAGAACCATCTCACCGAGTTGTTTTTATGGAGAAATACAGAAAATTATCCCTTTATTATCCCTGTTACCCCTTATTATATGGAGCACTGTCTGAACGCAGTTCCTGTTTGGCCATACCTCTTTTTGACTGTCTCAAGTTGGTCTTCCATCTCATCCATCCTCTGAGACTGTTGATTCTGTCGACGTTGAATGTGGGTGAAATACGGAACCCTCATCACAGAATCACCAAAAGTTGTCAGGTCATCACTGTATACAGCATCTACAAGAACATTTCTAATAGAAGGGTATGTTGTGCTCCCTCATAAGAAGATGACTTTGAAAGAAGGTGACCACAACATATACATGTATTTCAGGGATTTAACCTGGGGCAGTGACACATCTAAGTCATGATGATGTTTCTTTTGCAACCAACACACAAAAGGTCCGCTACCATAATTAAGAAAGAGATTATAAGCATTCACACTTTTTAGAGAATAGAAAGTATCTCATATAATTATCAACGTCTGAGTGATATCTCCTACTATGGGAGAGAAACTCCCTATTTTCGGATGAAATCTCCCAATCAGGACCTGAAATATTTCCTTTCTCTGTTTATAAATCTGCAAAAGAAATATAGAATTTCCTTTATCATTATTATCCCTACTTTAGAAAGGATTATCTAATTGTCCCTCTAAATATATCCCATGTATGCATCAAATACATCCCAAACATAGAGTGTAACTAACTATAACATACATTACTGAAGGACTATATTTACAAAATTCCAATATTTAAAAAGAAAAGACAAACACTTCATTTCAGTGAATGTCATGCTAAAAACAGTACTATTCTTTACCAAAAAGATCATCTCTGAGCTTCTTGAAGATCCTCGTGTAGACTCCAAGTCCTGGTATCAGAGCATCAAAAGCTTGAAAGGCCAGCATCATCTTCTCCTCATCAGGGCCTGTTTCTCCTCTGGCCATCCTGTCCACACACATCAGCTCATAGCGATTCACTGAAACAGGGAACCAGAGGTCCAGATAAGGGAATATTTTAGGGCACATGTTATTGAGATTTTCTTTATGTTAACTAATTGTTACCCCTCATGAGAATTGCCTCACTGAGGCAGTTCTAGTGCGGGGTCATAACACCAGCATCTTCATTTAGTAGCAGAGCAATAATTTGACCAGAACCTACTTCCATGGACAGAACTGTGTGGAATCCTATGTTGTAAAAAGGTCTCAACTTTGAGGATGTAAGCAGATCGAATCAGCACCTGAAAAACTTTCATGTCATACCTATCAAAAGACAGACACTATGCCAGATATTGATATATGTTGTTCATGTTAGGCTCCATTTTCTCAAATTCGAGTGCTCGTATTTTTCAACTCAATTTCTTTTTTTTTCTTTCTTTCAATGTTAACTGCTACGTACACTCTCTCCCAAGGGTTATGAGCATGTGTACCACGTATACTTCATTTCTGCAGGATGAACCTCCTAGATGGTATCTTTCCCTGCAAAGGGGGGCTACAGCTGACATCCCAATCCGAAGGATGGCACTTTTTTTTAATGTCATTCCTGCATGTGACATTGCTGAAGCATGTTCAGGCAATAAAATTCAGTCGAAGGTTAACTCAGCCTGTAACCAACTTGGCACCCAAGTCAACTCCGCCTCTGGTTGACTTGGCCGGGTCTACTCAACCTGTTAAATGCTATTTTACAATGACAGTATACTGTGTTTGGAAAGAACTATTTGATCGATTAAATTAAAAAAGACTACATAATATGAGACACGACACGAGAAAACCAACAAAGTGGTTGGGCGCCCAGCGCAGACTCAGATCAGTCTGGGCATCTGTCCAGTCCGATTAGGCTCTTCGCTAAGCGCTTAAAGGGTAGCTAAGGGTCTAAGATACCTCCATGGGGACAGCGGAGACTCTGATCAGACTGGGCGGATGCCCAGGCTGATCTGAGTCTGTGCTGGGCGCAAAACCACAATGTTGGTTTTCTCGCGTCGCGGCTCATATTTACTAACTAACAGATGTTACCCTAAAGATGAAGTGTCTTTTTTCAAATTGGTCAGTAATTAATCACAATAATGAGCACAGAAAAACAAAAACTCAAACTGTTTCAAATTAAATAATCTTTCCGAGTTTTAAATTTGCACACCAAAGTATATTTGCTGGGAATGTGTTGAATACTGTTGTTATTTTGAATTCTCTTAAACAATACTGGCCCCTTGGGATCAGTGGTACAAAATCATGGCTGCACTCCAGGGAACCACATCTGTCCTTGTCAGGCCGATAAAAACTACCATGGGATGTGTCGAGAAACATTATGTAGGTCATCTTCCTAGAACACCAGCTCTTCTTTAATATAGCTACAACATCAGAAGTGCTAGCTGCCACAAATCGTATTCTTGTCCCCCACAGCACAGTGTGGATGTCACTTTTCTGTTTGATTTCCGCTGGAGAAGCTTTGTTGGTATTTTTTTCCTCGGAATGAGATGACATTTTAGGGTCATGAAAAAAAAGGTTTGTCAGCAAACAATTAAGAAAATCAAATAATGTTTTTTCAGGATATATACAATAAAATCTTTACCCATATGACAAAAGAAGGCAGAAAAACTCAAAAGGAACACACTAATAAGACATAGCGTATTTTTTGTGTATTAACAGCGCAGAAATTCGTATGCAAATCAGCTAACAAAACCCTAAGCAAAACGCAATTAAAATGCTTTAACAAAATGGAAACTGGATATCTTAAACAAGACACAGCAACACTAAACTACGAATAACACGAAACAAGGTGTTATTTAGACTGGTGTCAGTCCATTAAATAAAACAAGATCATAAATGAATACATGAAAATGAATATACATATCATACTCTATCACTACAATTCGAAAGATGTTGGATTTAATGCCCTCTGGCCGCGGTACGTAAATTCACCGGATCAGACCGGATCGGGCATAATCACCGGATCGGACCCGAATTTTGCCATTTAGGACTGTTTTATCATACTTTCTTTGGCTGTTAATGTTTATTTTTTTGCATAAAATAGTGTATCCAACATGTATATTACAGTAAGATATGAACTTAATTAACTTACAGTTGCTATTGGGTTAGCATGTTTGACCTTTCACAGATGCAGGTACGTAAACAAGCATATATGCAATACAATGTCATTTTAATGGTTATGAAAATAAAAATTTGTAGATGAAATAATGTGATTTTTTTGTCTGCTTTTGTTCTAAACATAGATTGTGGGTACAGGTTATTGAGGCAACATAGACTCCTTAAAACCCGCATATTAAAGTAATGTATCTGTTGGATACACTTTATCATGCATCTGCTGCAAAATACACCTGATAACAGGGGTATGATAACATGATGTGATATCATGTCACTCTAGAACTGCGCTTGCGCGAATATTATCAGGTCATGCCTCAAGAAGCGATCTCTGAAGACAATTGGCTACACACTGACGTTGGCCGTGATATCAGCGTTCGAGTGGTTAATTGACGTCACCGACTTACGTCATAACGCATTCGCGACGTCAGCAAGTTCAAACAAAAATGCGTTTGCTTATCACTTGTTTGCCGCTTTTTACGCCGTAAAAACTTCATGATGCATGATAAATAGAAAACCATGTATTAACTAAGTATCTTTTGATATCAAGTTTATCAGGCTCGACCAGAAACACGTCGGACTGGCTCGGCAAGCCTCGCCATTCCTACGCTGTTTCTGGTCTCGCCTGATAAACTTGATATCAAAAGACACTAACATGGTATTCTCTATATATTATGCAAAATACAAACATTAATAGTCAAAGAAAGTATGATAAAAAAGCTATAAATGGTAAAATTCGGGTCCGATCCGGTGATTATGCCCGATCCGGTCCGATCCGGTGAGTACACGTACCCCTCTGGCCGAATTAACTCTCAGGTATATTGCTGGTTACTCTGGTACTCTTCTTCAGCTGTAATACCTCTCAAGTACATATTCGAGGCACGAAAACTAATGACTTCGCATAAAAACTCTTTTCAGCTTTTGACAAAAATACCGGCTGTAGTAAATACAGTAATATTTTCATTACCAGGAGAATTTCCATCCAGAACACTCATTTCTCTTTTAGGCTTTTCCATGATTATTTGCTTTATAGAGGAGCACTTTTCACATTTAAATTAGGTTGCTATGCACCGAAATCAAGACAGCGAGCGATAAAAATTTTCAGCCGCCGATAGCCGCGAGCTATAATTTATCTCCCTTGATATGGGTAAAAGCCATCACCTTTTACCACGAACCTAATTCTATTATTTCGAAATCTGTACAGGCTCATCAGAGTCTTCCGTGTGTGTTTTTCAAATGTATATTTATAATTTTTATTATGTACACCGCACCTCCAAGGATTAACATTTGAGCCGCGTCACGACAAAACCAACAATGTGGCATGTGCACCTAGCGAAGACTCAGATCAGTCTGGGCATCATCCTAGTCTGACCAGAGTCTTCACTTTGCACTCAAAAGGTAGCTATGGGTCTGGGCTACCTCCATGCGGGTAGCGAAGACTCTGGTCAGACTGGGTGGATGTCCAGGCTGGTCTGAGTCTTCGCTGGGCGCACATGCCACTTTGTTGGTTTTGTCGTGACGCGGTTCTGGACCAGTGACCTATAAATCACTGTCTAGACTAAGGAAATTTCTAATTACTGGATCTTTATCCTAGCACTTCTTAATATACGAACTAGATCTAAATAATGATAATTTACGAAGCTTTTCATTTTGTTAGTGGTCCTTTACATTTTATCCAATTGTGCCACTCTGCAGATGTTCCATACGGTGGTGATTTTGGTATACTTGACTCCATTCAGTACCGTATTTGCTCCAAAATATTGATGCACCTACCCAACTCTCTAAATGGCTCGACCGACTGTCTTTGAATTTGCACAGTTCCATCTGATTTACAAGGACATGGGGAACAAATGGTTGCAAACGTGCACATCTCCGATCAGATGGTCTGAAATAAGGTTTCTCTGTTTGGCCGAGTATTTGGAGTAATTGTGGTTTTTATCATTGTCAGTTTAATAATCCTCAATATGCAATTTAAGACAGTTAAGAAGCTTTTGAGTACCCACTTTATAACTACATAATCTCCCAAGAGTCGCATCCTGAGAGGGCCGTTCATAAAGTTTCGCAAGTTGAAATCACTTAAAAGTTATTTCATCTACTGGATTATCCAAACATTTCTTAATGCTTCAGCCCCAAGATAGGAACTAAACATATAAGTTCTGTAGTGTCACATTCCACGAGTTGTATCTAGAGGGCCGTTCAAAAAATATCAAATTTCAATTAAAAAAAAAAATAGTCGTTTTTCAGGGTTATCACATTATTAAGTAATACTTCAGCCCCAAGATAGGATCTAAACAAATATGCTATAAACAGCCTCTGCACAATTCCTTCAAACCTGTATAGGTATTGTGGTGTCACATTCCTTGTATTATACGGAAAGGGTTGTTCATAATGTGTAACAAACTTCAAATTCTAAAAATCATTTCATCTATTAGTTCATACCTGCTTTTCTAAACACTTCATCCCCAAAGCAGGAAATTACATTACACTTTGAGAAGCCTCTGGGAAACCACTTTAGATGTCATTATAATTACATTTATTGTACGAAGAGGGCCGATCATAAAGTTTCGCAAGTTGAAATCACTAAAAGTTGTTTCATCTACTGGTTTATCCAAACATTTCTCAATGCTTCAGCCCCAAGATAGGAACTAAACAAAGACAGTATCAGAGGCCTCTGGGAAACCACTTTAATACTACATAGGGTTTGTGGTGTCACATTCCATATACGGTGCGCAGAGGGTCGTTCATAAAAGTTTGCAATATACATATCATAATCATTAAATTCATTTACAATTACAGCCCAACATTTCTTTAAACTTTAGCCCCAAGATACGAACAAGACAAAAGTGATGTAAGCAGCCTCTGGGTAACATCTTGAGAAATATAACGGTTCTGTGGTGTCTTATTCCACGTATTGTAACGGGAGGGCCGTTCATAAATTTCAATTAAAAACTGTTGTTTCACTGGGTTATTTCATTATTTCTAAATACTTCAGCCCCAAGATAGGAACTAACTAAAGGTGCTATAAGCAGCCTCTGGATAATTCCTTCAAACCTGTATAGGTCTTGTGGTGTCACATTCCTTGTATTGTACGAAGAGGGCCATTCATAAAGTTTCGCAAGTTGAAATCGCTAAAAGTTATTTCAGCAAATGGTTTATCCAAACATTTCTTTACACTTCAGCCCCAAGATACGACCTAGACAAAGATGATGTAAACAGCCTCTGGGTACCCTGTTGAGAAATAAACCTGTTCTGTGGTGTCACATTCCACGAGTTGTATCTAGAGGGCCGTTCAAAATATATCAAATTTCACTTTAAAAATAGTCGTTTTTCAGGGTAATCTCATTATTTATTAATACTTCAGCCCCAAAATAGGATCTAAACAAATATGCTATAAACAGCCTCTGGACAATTACTTAAAACCTGTATAGGTCTTGTGGTGTCACATTCCTTGTATTGTACGGAGAGGGCCGTTGATAAAGTTTCGCAAGTTGAAATCGCTAAAAGTTATTTCATCAACTGGTTTATCCCAACATTTCTTTACACTTCAGCCCCAAGATACGACCTAGACAAAGATGATGTAAACAGCCTCTGGGTACCCTGTTGAGAAATAAACCTGTTCTGTGGTGTCACATTCCACGAGTTGTATCTAGAGGGCCGTTCAAAAAAATATCAAATTTCACTTAAAAAATAGTCGTTTTTCAGGGTTATCTCATTATTTATTAATACTACAGCCCCAAGATAGGATCTAAACAAATATTCTTAACACAGCCTCTGGACAATTCCTTCAATCCTGTATAGGTCTTGTGGTGTCACATTCCTTGTATTGTACGGAGAGGGCTGTTCATAAAACTTCAAATTCTAAAAATCATTTCATCTATTAGTTCATACTTGCTTTTCTACGTACTTCATCCCCAAAGCAGAAAATTACATTACACTTTGGGGAACCCATTTAGATGTCATTATGCCTCTGGGAAACCCATTTAGATGTCATTATGATTTCTAATTACATTTATTGTACGAAGAGGGCCGATCATAAAGTTTCGCAAGTTGAAATCACTAAAAGTTATTTCATCTACTGGTTTATCCAAACATTTCTCAATGCTTCAGCCCCAAGATAGGAACTAAACAAAGACAGTATCAGTAGCCTCTGGGATAACACATTAATAATACATAGGGTTTGTGGTGTCACATTCCATATATGGTGCGCAGAGGGCCGTTTATAAAGTGTCGCAATATAGATATCATAATCTATAAATTCATTTACAATTACAGCCCAACGTTTCTTTAAACTTTAGCCCCAAGATACGAACAAGACAAAAGTGATGTAAGCAGCCTCTGGGTAACATCTTGAGAAATATAACGGTTCTGTGGTGTCTTATTCCACGTATTGTAACGGGAGGGCCGTTCAAAAATTTCAATTAAAAACTGTTGTTTCACTGGGTTATTTCATTATTTCTAAATACTTCAGCCCCAAGATAGGAACTAACTAAAGGTGCTATAAGCAGCCTCTGGATAATTCCTTCAAACCTGTATAGGTCTTGTGGTGTCACATTCCTTGTATTGTACGAAGAGGGCCATTCATAAAGTTTCGCAAGTTGAAATCGCTAAAAGTTATTTCAGCAAATGGTTAATCCAAACATTTCTTTACACTTCAGCCCCAAGATACGACCTAGACAAAGATGATGTAAACAGCCTCTGGGTACCCTGTTGAGAAATAAACCTGTTCTGTGGTGTCACATTCCACGAGTTGTATCTAGAGGGCCGTTCAAAATATATCAAATTTCACTTTAAAAATAGTCGTTTTTCAGGGTAATCTCATTATTTATTAATACTTCAGCCCCAAGATAGGATCTAAACAAATATGCTATAAACAGCCTCTGGACAATTACTTAAAACCTGTATAGGTCTTGTGGTGTCACATTCCTTGTATTGTACGGAGAGGGCCGTTCATAAAGTTTCGCAAGTTGAAATCGCTAAAAGTTATTTCATCAACTGGTTTATCCCAACATTTCTTTACACTTCAGCCCCAAGATACGACCTAGACAAAGATGATGTAAACAGCCTCTGGGTACCCTGTTGAGAAATTAACCTGTTCTGTGGTGTCACATTCCACGAGTTGTATCTAGAGGGCCGTTCAAAAAATATCAAATTTCACTTAAAAAATAGTCGTTTTTCAGGGTTATCTCATTATTTATTAATACTACAGCCCCAAGATAGGATCTAAACAAATATTCTAAACACAGCCTCTGGACAATTCCTTCAATCCTGTATAGGTCTTGTGGTGTCACATTCCTTGTATTGTACGGAGAGGGCTGTTCATAAAACTTCAAATTCTAAAAATCATTTCATCTATTAGTTCATATTTGCTTTTCTACGTACTTCATCCCCAAAGCAGAAAATTACATTACACTTTGGGGAACCCATTTAGATGTCATTATGCCTCTGGGAAACCAATTTAGATGTCATTATGATTTCTAATTACATTTATTGTACGAAGAGGGCCGATCATAAAGTTTCGCAAGTTGAAATCACTAAAAGTTATTTCATCTACTGGTTTATCCAAACATTTCTCAATGCTTCAGCCCCAAGATAGGAACTAAACAAAGACAGTATCAGAGGCCTCTGGGAAAACACATTCATAATACATAGGGTTTGTGGTGTCACATTCCATATATGGTGCGCAGAGGGCCGTTTATAAAGTGTCGCAATGTAGATATCATAATCTATAAATTCATTTAAAATTACAGCCCAACGTTTCTTTAAACTTTAGCCCCAAGATACGAACAAGACAAAAGTGATGTAAGCAGCCTCTGGGTAACATCTTGAGAAATATAACGGTTCTGTGGTGTCTTATTCCACGTATTGTAACGGGAGGGCCGTTCAAAAATTTCAATTAAAAACTGTTGTTTTACTGGGTTATTTAATTTTTTTCTAAATACTTCAGCCCCAAGATAGGAACCAACTAAAGGTGCTATAAGCAGCCTCTGGATAATTCCTTCAAACCTGTATAGGTCTTGTGGTGTCACATTCCTTGTATTGTACGGAAAGGGCCATTCATAAAGTTTCGCAAGTTGAAATCGCTAATAGTTATTTCAGCAAATGGTTTATCCAAACATTTCTTTACACTTCAGCCCCAAGATACGACCTAGACAAAGATGATGTAAACAGCCTCTGGGTACCCTCTTGAGAAATAAACCTGTTCTGTGGTGTCACATTCCTCGAGTTGTATCTAGAGGGCCGTTCAAAAAATATCAAATTTCACTTTAAAAATAGTCGTTTTTCAGGGTAATCTCATTATTTATTAATACTTCAGCCCCAAGATAGGATCTAAACAAATATGCTATAAACAGCCTCTGGACAATTCCTTAAAACCTGTATAGGTCTTGTGGTGTCACATTCCTTGTATTGTACGGAGAGGGCCATTCATAAAGTTTCGCAAGTTGCAATCGCTAAAAGTTATTTCATCAACTGGTTTATCCCAACATTTCTTTACACTTCAGCCCCAAGATACGACCTAGACAAAGATGATGTAAACAGCCTCTGGGTACCCTGTTGAGAAATAAACCTGTTCTGTGGTGTCACATTCCACGAGTTGTATCTAGAGGGCCGTTCAAAAAATATCAAATTTCACTTAAAAAAATAGTCGTTTTTCAGGGTTATCTCATTATTTATTAATACTTCAGCCCCAAGATAGGATCTAAACAAAGTTTCTTTAACCAGCCTCAGGATAATTTCTTCAAACCTGTATAGGTCTTGTGGTGTCACATTCCTTGCTTTGTACGGAGAATAACATCTTGAGAAATATACCGGTTCTGTGTATAATTCCACGCATTGTAACGAGAGGGCCGTTCCAAAATTATAAGATTTCAATTAAAAACAGTTGTTTCACTGGGTTATTTCATTATTTCTAAATACTTCAGCCCCAAGATAGGAACCAACTAAAGGTGCTATAAGCAGCCTCTGGATAATTCCTTCAAACCTGTATAGGTCTTGTGGTGTCACATTCCTTGTATTGTACGGAGAAGGCCGTTCATAAAGTTTCGCAAGTTGAAATCGCTAAAACTTATTTCATCAACTTGTTTATCCAAACATTTCTTTACACTTTAGCCCCAAGATAGGACCTAGACAAAGATGATGTAAGCAGCCTCTGGATACCCTCTTGAGAAATATACCTGTTCTGTGGTGTTACATTCCACGAGTTGTATCTAGAGGGCCGTTCAAAAAATATCAAATTTCAATTAAAAAAAATAGTCGTTTTTCAGAGTTATCTCATTATTTATTAATACTTCAGCCCCAAGATAGAATCTAAACAAAGATGCTATTAACAGCCTCTGGACAATTCCTTCAAACCTGTATAGGTCTTGTGGTGTCACATTCCTTGCTTTGTATGGAGAGGGCTGTTCATAAAGTGTAACAAACTTCAAATTCTAAAAGTTATTTCATCTTCTAGTTCATACTTGCTTTTCTAAATACTTTATCCCAAAAGCAGGATCCAAAAACAACTTTACACTTTGAGGAGCCTCTGGGTAACCACTTTATATGTCGTTATGGTATCACATTCCATGTATTGTATTGAGAGGGCCGATCATAAAGTTTCACAAGTTGAAATCACTGAAAGTTATTTCAGCTACTGGTTTATCCAAACATTTCTCAATGCTTCAGCCCCAAGATAGGAACTAAACAAAGACAGTATCAGAGGCCTCTGGGAAACCACTTTAATACTACATAGGGTTTGTGGTGTCACATTCCATATACGGTGCGAAGAGGGCCGTTTATAAAGTGTCGCAATATAGATATCATAATCTATAAATTCATCTCTAGTTACAGCCCAACATTTCTTTAAACTTCAGCCCCAAGATACGAACAAGACAAAAGTGATGTAAACAGCCTCTGTGTAACATCTTGCGAAATATAACGGTTCTGTGGTGTCTTATTCCACGTATTGTAACGAGAGGGCCGTTCAAAAATTATAAAATTTCAATTAAAAAGAGATGTTTCACTGGGTTATTTCATTATTTCTAAATACTTCAACCCCAAGATAAGAACTAACTAAAGGTGCTATAAGCAGCCTCTGGATAATTCCTTCAAACCTGTGTAAGTCTTGTGGTGTCACATTCCTTGTATTGTAGGGAGAGTGCCGTTCATAAAGTTTCGCAAGTTGAAATCGCTAAAAGTTATTTAATCTACTGGTTAATCCAAACATTTTTTTACACTTCAGCCCCAAGATACGACCTAGACAAAGATGATGTAAGCAGCCTCTGGGTACCCTGTTGAGAAATAAACCTGTTCTGTGGTGTCACATTCCACGAGTTGTATCTAGAGGGCCGTTCAAAAAATATCAAATTTCAATTAAACAAAATAGTCGTTTTTCAGGGTTATCTCATTATTTATTAATACTTTCGCCCCAAGATAGGATCTAAACAAATATGCTATAAACAGCCTCTGGACTTTCTTCAAACCTGTATAGGTCTTGTGGTGTCACATTCCTTGTATTGTACGGAGAGGGCTGTTCATAAAGTGTAACAAACTTCAAATTATAAATATCATTTCATCTTTTAGTTCATACTTGCTTTTCGAAATACTTCATCCTCAAAGCAGGAAATTACATTACACTTCTAGAAGCCTCTGGGAAGCCATTTTAGATGTCATTATGATTTCAAATTACATTTATTGTACGAAGAGGGCCGATCATAAAGTTTCGCAAGTTGAAATCACTAAAAGTTATTTCATCTACTGGTTTATCCAAACATTTCTCAATGCTTCAGCCCCAAGATAGGAACAAAACAAAGACAGTATCAGAGGCCTCTGGGAAACCACTTTAATACTTCATAGGGTTTGTGGTGTCACATTCCATATACGGTGCACCGAAGGCCGTTTATAAAGTGTCGCAATATACATGTAGATTGATTGATTTGTTTGTTGCTTTACGTCCAAAGTAAACAGCTATGGTCATGTTGGGACGGTCAGGTAACCTAACCACACAATTCCTGGGCAGGCTTAGACCTCCTAAGCGTTTAACCAGTACTAAGTGCACTGACTTTCGCCAGTAACCGACAACTGCCCTTCTTGAATCAGTAGAAGGAGAAACGAAAGTATGTGGCCAGACCGGGTATCATAATCTATAAATTCATTTACAATTACAGCCCAACATTTCTTCAAACTTCAGCCCCATGATACGAACAAGACAAAGATGATGTAAGCAGCCTCTGGGTAACATCTTGAGAAATATACCGGTTCTGTGGTGTCTTATTCCACGTATTGTAACGAGAGGGCCGTTCAAAAAATATAAAAATTTCAATTAAAAACAGTTGTTTCACTGGGTTATTTCATTATTTCTAAATACTTCATCTCCAAGATAGGAACTAACTAAAGGTGCTATAAGCAGCCTCTGGATAATTCCTTTAAACCTGTGTAAATCTTGTGGTGTCACATTCCTTGTATTGTACGGAAAGGGCCGTTCATAAAGTTTCGCAAGTTGAAATCGCTAAAAGTTATTTCATCTACTGGTTTATCCAAACATTTCTTTACACTTCAGCCCCAAGATACGACCTAGACAAAGATGAAGTAAGCAGCCTCTTTGTACCCTCTTGAGAAATATACCTGTTCTGTGGTGTCACATTCCACGAGTTGATACGAGAGGGCTGTTCAAAATTTATCAAATTTCAATAAAAAAGCAGTTGTTTCTTTGGGTTATCTCATTATTTTTAAATACTTCAGCCCCAAGATAGGATCTAAACAAAGGTGCTATAAACAGCCTCTGGACAATTCCTTCAAACCTGTATAGGTCTTGTGGTGTCACATTCCTTGTATTGTACGGAGAGGGCTGTTCATAAAGTGTAACAAATTTCAAATTCTGCAAATGAATTCATCCACTGGTTCATCCCGGCTTTTCAAAATACTTTATCCCCATAGCAGGAAAAACACATTACACCTTAAGAAGCCTCTGGAAAGCCACTTTAGATGCCATTATGGTTTCTATTTCCATGTATAGTACGAAGAGGGCCGTTCATAAAGTTTCGAAAGTTGAAATAACTAAAAGTGATTTCAGTTACCGGTTTATCCAAACATTTCTTAATGCTTCAGCCCCAAGATATGAACTAAACAAAGACAGTATTAGAAGCCTCTTGGCATCTACTTTCGAACTACATAGGTTGTGTGGTGTCACATTCCATATATGGTATCCAGAGGGCCGTTCATAAAAGTTTGCAATATAGATATCATAATCTATAAATTCATCTCTAGTTACAGCCCAACATTTCTTCATACTTCAGTCCCAAGATACGAACAAGACAAAAGTAATGTAAGCAGCCTCTGGGTAACATCTTGAGAAATATACCTGTTCTGTGGTGTCACATTCCACGTGACATAACCAGAGGGCCGTTCAAAAACTATCAAATTTCAATTTAAAAACCAAAAAAGGAAAACAGTTGTTTCCCCGTGTTATTTCATTATTTCTAAATACATCAGCCCCAAGATAGGATCTAACTAAAGGCGCTATAAGCAGCCTCTGGATAATTTCTTTAAACCTGTATAGGTCTTGTGGTGTCACATTCCTTGTATTGTACACAGAGGGCTGTTCATACGGTGTGACAAATTTCAAATTCTAAAAAACATTTCATCCACTAGTTTATACTTGTTTTTCTAAATACTTCGTCACCAAAGCAGAAAAAAAAAACATTACACTTTTAGAAGCCTCTGCGAAACCATTTTAAATGTCATTATAGTTTCTATTTCCATGTATTGTAAAGTTTCGCAAGCAGAAATCACTAAAAGTTATTTCATCTACTGGTTTATCCAAACATTTCTCAATGCTTCAGCCCCAAGATAGGAACTAAATAAAGACAGTATAAGAAGCCTGTTGGCATCTTCTTTCGAACTACATAGGTTGTGTGGTGTCACATTCCATTTATAGTATCCAGAGGGCCGTTCATAAAGTTTTGAACACATTCCACGTGACATAACCAGAGGGCCGTTCAAAAACTATCAAATTTCAATTTAAAAACAAAAAAATGAAAACAGTTGTTTCCCCGTGTTATTTCATTATTTCTAAATACATCAGCCCCAAGATAGGATCTAACTAAAGGCGCTATAAGCAGCCTCTGGATAATTTCTTTTAACCTGTATAGGTCTTGTGGTGTCACATTCCTTGTATTGTACACAGTGGGCTGTTCATAAGATGTGACAAATTTCAAATTCTAAAAAACATTTCATCCACTAGTTTATACTTGCTTTTCTAAATACTTCGTCACCAAAGCAGAAAAAAAAACATTACACTTTAAGAAGCCTCTGCGAAACCATTTTAAATGTCATTATGGTTTCTATTTCCATGTATTGTAAAGTTTCGCAAGCAGAAATCACTAAAAGTTATTTCATCTACTGGTTTATCCAAACATTTCTCAATGCTTCAGCCCCAAGATAGGAACTAAACAAAGACAGTATAAGAAGCCCGTTGGCATCTTCTTTCGAACTAAATAGGTTGTGTGGTGTCACATTCTATTTATAGTATCCAGAGGGCCGTTCATAAAGTTTTGCAATATAGATATCATAATCTATAAATTCATCTTCAGTTACAGCCCAACATTTCTTCATACTTCCGTCCCAAGATACGAACAAGACAAAAGTAATGTAAGCAGCCTCTTGGTAACATCTTCAGAAATATACATGTTCTGTGGTGTCACATTCCACGAGTTGATACAAGAGGGCCATTCAAAATTTATCAAATTTCAATAAAAAGCATTGTTTCTTTGGGTTATCTCATTATTTCTAAATACTTCAGCCCCAAGATAGGATCTAAACAAAGGTGCTATCAACAGCCTCTGGACAATTGCTTTAAACCTGTATAGGTCTTGTGGTGTCACATTCCTTGTATTGTACGGAGAGGGCTGTTCATAAAGTGTATTAAATTTCAAATTCTACAAATGAATTCATCCACTGGTTCATCCCGGCTTTTCAAAATACTTCATCCCCATAGCAGGAAAAAACATTACACTTTAAGAAGCCTCTGGAAAACCACTTTAGATGCCATTATGGTTTCTATTTCCATGTATAGTACGAAGAGGGTCGTTCATAAAGTTTCGCAAGCAGAAATCACTAAAAGTTATTTCATCTACTGGTTTATCCAAACATTTCTTAATGCTTCAGCCCAAAGATATGAACTAAACAGTAAACAAAGACAGTATTAGAAGCCTGTTGGCATCTACTTTCTCACTATACATAGGTTTTGTGGTGTCACATTCCATATATGGTATCCAGAGGGCCGTTCATTAAAGTTTGCAATATAGATATCATAATCTATAAATTCATCTCTAGTTACAGCCCAACATTTCTTTATACTTCAGCCCCAAGATACGAACAAGACAAAAATGATGTAAGCAGCCTTTGGGTAACATCTTTAGAAATATACCTGTTCTGTGGTGTCACATTCCCCGTGACATAACCAGAGGGCCGTTCAAAAATTATCAATTTCAATTTAAAAATCAAAAAAGGGAAAACAGTTGTTTCCCTGGGTTATTTCATTATTTCTAAATACTTCAATCCCAAGATAGGATCTAACTAAAGGCGCTATTAGCAACCTCTGGATAATTTCTTTTAACCTGTATAGGTCTTGTTGTGTCACATTCTTTGTATTGTACAAAGAGGGCTGTTCATAAAGTGTGAAAAAATTCCAAATTAAAAAAAATTTTCATCCACTAGTTTATACTTGCTTTTCTGAATACTTCATCCCCAAAGTAGAAAAAAATATTACGCATTTAGAAGCCTCTGGGAAACAATTTTAGATGTCATTATAGCTTCTATTTCCATGTATTGTACGAAGAGGGCCGTTCATAAAGTTTCGCAAGCAGAAATCACTAAAAGTTATTTCATCTTCTGGTTTATCCAAACATTTCTCAATGCTTCAGCCCCAAGATATGAACTCAACAAAGACAGTATTAGAAGCCTCTTGGCATCTACTTTCGAACTACATAGGTTGTGTGGTGTCACATTCCATATATAGTATCCAGAGAGCCGTTCATAAAGTTTTGCAATATAGATATCATAATCTATAAATTCATCTCTAGTTTCAGCCCAATATTTCTTCATACTTCAGCCCCAAGATGCGAACAAGACAAAAGTGATGTAAGCAGGTTCTGATTAACATCTTGAGAAATATACCTGTTCTGTGGTGTCATATTCCACGAGTTGATACTAGAGGGCCGTTCAAAATCAAATTTCAATCAAAAAAAGAAAGCAGTTTTTTTCATTGGGTTTTCTCATTATTTCTAAATACTTCGGCCCCAAGATAGGATCTAAACAAAGGTGCTATAAACAGCCTCTGAATAATTCCCTCAAACATGTAAAGGTCTTGTTGTATCACATTCCTTGTATTGTACGAAGAGGGCTGTTCATAAAGTGTAACAAACTTCAAATTCTAAAAATGAATTCATACACTGGTTCATCCCGGATTTTCAAAACTCTTTATCCCCAAAGCAGGTAAAATAACTTTACACTTTAAAAAGCCTCTTGAAAACCACTTTAGATGTCATTATGGTTTCTATTTCCATGTATGTACAAAGAGGGCCGTTCATAAAGTTTCGCAAGTTGAAATCACCAAAGTTATTTCATCTGCTGGTTTATCCAAACCTTTTATTAATGCTACAGCCCCAAGATAGGAACTAAACAGAGACAGCATAAGAAGCCTGTTTACATCTACTTTCAAATTACATAGGTTTTGTGATGTCACATTCCATATATGGTATCCAGAGGGCCGTTCATAAAAGTTTGCAATATAGATATCATAATCTATAAATTCATCTCTAGTTACAGCCCAACATTTCTTTATACTTCAGCCCCAAGATACGAACAAGACAAAACTGATGTAAGCAGCCTCTGGGTAACATCTTCAGAAATATACATGTTCTGTGGTGTCACATTCCACGAGACGTAACGAGAGGGCCGTTCAAAAATTATCAAATTTCAATTTAAAAACAAAAGATAGAAATCAGTTGTTTCCCTGCGTTATCTTATTATTTCTAAATACTTCAGCCCCAAGATAGGATCTAACTAAAGTCGCTATAAGAACCCTCTGGATAACTTCTTTAAACCTGTGTAGCTCTAGTGGTGTCACATTCCTTGTATTGTACAAAGAGGTCTGTTCATAAAGTGTAATAAACTTCTAATTCTAAAATACTAATTTATTCTTGCTTTTCTAAATACTTCATCCCCAAAGCAGAAAAACACATTACGCTTTTAGAAGCCTCTGGAAAACCACTTTAGATGTCATTATAGTTTCTATTTCCATGTATAGTACGAAGAGGGCCGTTCATAAAGTTTCCCAAGTTGAAATCACTAAAATTTATTTCATCTTCTGGTTTATCCAAACATTTCTTAATGATTCAGCCCCAAGATAGGAACGAAACAAAGACAGTATAAGAAGCCCCTTGGCATCTACTTTCGAACCACATAGGTTTTGTGGTGTCACATTCGGTATATGGTATGCAGAGGACCGTTCATAACGTTTTGCAATATAGATATCATAATCTATAAATTCATCTCTAGTAACAGCCCAACATTTCTTCTTACTTCAGCCTCAAGATGCGAACAAGACAAAACTGATGTTAGCAGGCTCTGATTAACATCTTGAGAAATATACCTGTTCTGTGGTGTCACATTCAACGAGTTGATACGAGAGGGCCGTTCAAAATCAACCAAAAAAGAAAGCAGCTGTTTCATTGGGTTTCTCATTATTTCTAAATGCTTTAACTACATATTTAGGTTTTTTGGTTTCACATTCCATAAATGTTACGAGGAGGGCCGTTTATAAAGTTTTGCAAAATAAAATCACTGAAAGTTGTTTCATCTACCGGTGTATCCAAACATTTCTTAATGCTTCAGCCCCAAGATAGGATCTAAACAAAGGTGCTATGAACAGGCTCTGGATAATTCGTCCAAACCTGTATAGGTCTTGTAGTGTCACATTCCTTGTTTTGAACGGAGAGGGCTGTTCACAAAGTGTATCTCACTTCAAATTCTAATAATCATTTCATCCACTCGTTCATCCCTGCTTTTCTAAATGCTTCGTCCCCAAAGAAGGAAATAACCGTTACACTTTAAGAAGCCTCTGGGAAACCACTTTTGAACCTCCTTTGCAGGTTTTATGGTGTCACATTCCATGCATTGTACGAAGGGGGCCGTTCATTAAGTTTGGGAAGATAAAATCACTGATAGTTGTTACATCTACTAGTTTATACAAACATTTCTTAATAATTCAGCCCTAAGATAGGAACAGAATAAAGACAGTATCAGAAATCTCAGGGCAA
Source organism: Ctena decussata (assembly GCA_963989385.1). NCBI lineage: Eukaryota > Metazoa > Mollusca > Bivalvia > Lucinida > Lucinidae > Ctena > Ctena decussata. Next base: position 111,938,642 of record OZ022498.1, on the reverse strand, counting down.
CCACTTTAGAACTACATAGGTTTAGTGGTGTCACATTCCATCTATGGTACGCAGAGGGTCGTTTATAAAGTGTCGCAAAATAGATATCATAATTTATAAATTCATTTTTCACTAACAGCCCAACATTTCTTTATACTTCAGTCCCAAGTTACGAACTTGACAAAGATTATATAAGCAGCCTCTGGGAACCATCTTGAGAAATATACCTGTTGTGTGGTGTCACATTCCACGAGTTGTTACATGAGGGCCCTTTAAAATGATCAAAAGAAAAACCAACCGTTATTTTACTTGTTTTCTCAATATTTCCTAATACTCCTGCCCCAAGATAGGACCTAAACAAAGGTGCTATAAGCAGCCTCTGGATACTTACTTTAAACCTATATAGTTTTTGTGGTGTCACATTCCTTGGATTGTACGGAGAGGGCTGTTCATAAACTGACATCAAATGAACAAGTTCAAAACTAAAAAAAAATTATTATAATTAATCACTTTGTAATTACATCAGTCTCAAGATAGAAAATAACCAAAACACTTTAAGAAGCCTTTGGGAAACCATTTTAAATGTATCGTACGAAGAGGGCCGTTCATTAAGTTTCGCAAAGTAAAATCACTGATAATTATTTCATCTACTGGTTTATCCAAACACTTCTTAATGCTTCAGCCCCAAGATAGAAACAAACTAAAGACAGTAGCAGAAGCCTCTGGGCAACAACTTTAGAACTACATTGGTTTTGTGGTGTCAAATTCCGTATATGGTATGCAGAGGGTAAAATAGTTTCACAAAATAGATATATTTTATACTTCAGCCCAATGATACGAAATAGACAAAGATGATGTAAGCAGGCTCTGTGGAAACATTATTAGAAATATACCTGTTCTGTGGTGTCACATTCCACGTGTTGTAATGAGAAGGCCGTTCAAAAATGAGCACAAATTTCAATTACTAAAAGAAAAAAGATAAATAAAAATGATAATAAAAAAAATAATAATAAAAGAAGATTTTTTACTCTTTACCTCAATATTTCTCTGTACTTCAGCACCAAGATTGGATCTGAACAATGGTGCTATAGGCACCCTCTGTAAAACTCCTTTAAACCTAAATAGGTTTTGTTGTGTCACATTCTTCGTATTTTACGATTTTTAAGATAGGAACTAAACAAACACAGTGTTAGAAGCCTCTAGGTAACCACTTCAGAACAACATAGGTTTTGTGGTCTCAAATTCCATGTATGGTACTAAGAGGGCCGTTCATAAAGTTTCGCAAATAAATATCACTGTAAAAATAATCATTTTTAGTTACAGCCCAACATTTCTTAATACTTCAGTCCCAAGATACGAACAAGACAAAGATGGATTAAGCAGCCTCATGGTTATTTCTTTAGATATTTACTGATTTTGTGGTGTCACATTCATTGTGCTGTTATGAGAGGGCCGTTCAAAATTGGCACATATTTCAAAAGCTTAAAAAAAGTTTGGTTTATTGGGTTTTCTCATTATTTCTTAATTCTTCAGCCCCAAGATATGACCTAAACAAAGATGCTTTAAGCAGCCTTTGTATACCCCCTTCAAATCTGTATAGGTTTTGTGGTGTCACATTCCTTGTTTTGTACGGGGAGGGTTGTTCATGAAGTGCGCCAATTGCAAGTTATATAAAAAATTGATTTACTTGTTCATGCCAGCATTTCCTAATACTTCAGCCCCAAGATAGGAACTAACCAAAGTCAGTTTCAGAAGCCTCGGGATAACCACTTTAGATCTACGTAGGTTTTGTTTTATCACATTCCATGCATTGTACGAAGAGGGTCGTTTATAAAGTTTAGCAAAGTAAAGTCACTGGAAGTTTTTTTCATCTACGGGGTTTTATCGAAGCACTTCTTAGTATCTCAGCCCCAAGATAGGATCTAAACAAAGATGCTATAAGCGGCTTCTGGATAAATACTTCAAACCTGTATTTGTTTTGTGCTGTCACGTTCCCTGTTCATAATTGAGCCGCGACACGACAAAACCAACAATGTGGCTGTGCGCCCAGCGCAGACTCAGATCACCCTGGACATCCACCCAGTCTGATCAGACTCTTTGTTAGGTGCTCAAAGGGAAGCTAAAGGTCTAAGCTACCTCCATGCGGACAGCGAAGACTCTGATCAGACTGGGCGGATGCCCAGGCTGATCTGAGTCTGCGCTGGGCGCACAACCACTTTGTTAGTTTTCTCGCGTCGCGGCTCAATTATACTGTTAATATTATTCATTTTAACAACTAGATTTATCACAGCGTTTCTTAATACTACAGTCCCAAGATAGGCACTGCCGAAAGTCAGTTTAAGAAGCTTCTGAGAAACCTCTTTACAACTTAAGAAGTTAATAAGTGTTGTGGCGTTACATTCCATGTACTAGATGAGGAGGGCCGTTCATAAATTTTCTACAGATGAAATCACTGATAGTTATTTCATCTATTGATTTTTCAAAAATTTATAAAAACTTCAGCCCCAAGTTAAGATCTAAAGAAATGTATTTAAAGCAGCCTCTGAATAACTCCTTTAAATCTGCAAAAGTTTTGTTGTAACACATTCCCGGTATTTTCCGGAGAGGGCTGTTCATAAAGTGTAACCAATTACAATTACTAATGATCATTTTATCAACTGGTTCATACAAACATTTCCAGATACTTCAGCCCCAAGATAGCAACTAACCAAAGACAGTTTAAGAAGCCTCTGGGGGTTTGGTGGTGTCACATCCCATGTATTGTACAAGAGAGCCGTTCATAAAGTTTCGCAAAGAGATAACACTATTTATAAATTCTTTTTCAGCAATAGACCAACATTTCTTAATTCTTCATCTCCAAGATGCGAACTAAACGAATGTGCTGTAGGCAGCCTCTAGATAATTTCTTCAGAGATAAACCAGTTCTGTGGTGTCGCATTCCCTGTATTGTAATGCAAGGGCCGTTCAAAAAATATCATAAAAAATTTCAGTTAGTCAAAAAAGTTGTTTCAATGTTTAATCTCATTTTTCTTAATACTTCATCCCCAAGATAGGATCTTTACAAGGGTGCTCAAAGCGGCCTCTGGATAACTCCATCAAATCTAATTAGGTTTTGTAGTGTCGCATTCCTTGTATAATACGGAGAGGGTTGTCCATAAAGTGACACCAACTGCAATTTCCATAAATAATTTCATCCATTGTTTAATCCTAGCATTTCTAAATACTTCAGCCCCAAGATAGAAACTAACCAAAGACAGTTTAAGAAATCTCAGGGTAACCACTTTAAAAATACAAAGGTATTGTGGTGTCACATTCCTCGTTTTGTACAAAGAGGGGCGTTCATAAAGTTACGCTAAGAGATAACACCATTTATAAATTCTTTTTCAGCAATAGACCAATATTTCTTAATTCTTCATCTCCAAGATGCGAACTAAACGAATGTGCTGTAGGCAGCCTGTAGATAACATATTTAGATATAAACCGGTTCTGTGGTGTTACATTCCCTGTATTGTAATGCAAGTGCCGTTCAAAAATTATCAGAAATTTCAGTTAGTCAAAAAATTGTTTCAATGTTTAATCTCATTTTTCTTAATACTTCAGCCCCAAGATAGGATCTTTACAAGGGTGCTCAAAGCGGCCTCAGGATAACTCCGTCAAATCTAATTAGGTTTTGTAGCGTCAAATTCCTTATATTATACGGAGAGGGTTGTCCATAAAGTGACACCAACTGCAATTTCTATAAATCATTTTATCCACTGTTTAATCCTAGCATTTCTAAATACTTCAGCCCCAAGATAGAAACTAACCAAAGACAGTTTAAGAAGTCTCAGGGTAACCACTTTAGAAATACAAAGGTATTGTGGTGTCACATTCCTCGTATTGTACAAAGAGGGCCGTTCATAAAGTTTCGCAAAGAGATAACACTATTTATAAATTCTTTTTCAGCAATAGACCAATATTTCTTAATTCTTCATCGCCAAGATGCGAACTAAAATGTGCTGTAGGCAGCCTCTAGATAACTTCTTTAGAGATAAACCAGTTCTGTGGTGTCACGTTCCCTGTATTGTAATGCAAGGGCCGTTCAAAAATTATCAGAAATTTCAGTTAGTCAAAAAAGTTGTTTCAATGTTAAATCTCATTTTTCTTAATACTTCAGCCCCAAGATAGGATCTTTACGAAGGTGCTAAAAGCGGCCTCAGGATAACTCCGTCAAATCTAATTAGGTTTTGTAGTGTCACATTCCTTGTATTATGCGGAGAGAGTTGTCCATAAAGTGACACCAACTGCAATTTCTATAAATCATTTTATCCACTGTTTAATCCTAGCATTTCTAACTACTTCAGCCCAAAAATAGAAACTAACCAAAGACAGTTTAAGAAGTCTCAAGGTAACCACTTTAGAAATATAAAGGTATTGTGGTGTCACATTCCTCGTATTGTACAAAGAGGGCCGTTCCTAAAGTTTCGCAAGGTGATAGTTATTTAATCCTCTGGTTTATCCGAATATTTCTTCATACTTCAGCCCCAAGATAGAATTAAAACAAAGGTACTGTAAGAGGCTTCAGGATAACTTCTTCAAACCTCGATAGGTTTTGTGTTGTCACATTCCTTGTATTGTACGGAGAGGACTGTTCATAATTTGTCAGCAACTACAATTCCTATCAATCATTTAACCACTGGTTTATTCCAGCGTAACTTAAAACTTCAGTCCCAAGATAGGAACTTCCAAAAGTCGGTTTTTCAACTTGATAAGTTTTGGGGTGTCACATTCCATGTGCTGGTAAAGAGGGCCGTTCATAAAGTTTCTAAAAGTGAAATCACTGATAGCCATTTCATCTACTGGTTTATCCAAACATATATAAATACTTCAGCCCCAAGTTAGGATCTAAAGAAAGGTACAACAAGCAGCCTTTGGATAGCTCCTTTAAATATGAATAGATTTTGTTGTGTCACATTCTTTGTATTGTAAGTTGAGGGCTGTTCATAAAGTGTCGCCAACTACAATTAC